>VWZW01002030.1:17313-34201 GCA_013397115.1 Edolisoma coerulescens
CCGCCCGCATGGCCCCGGGAACGGGGGGTGGGAGGGGACGCGCCGTGACCCCCCCTCGGTGCTGGTGACACGCGGGATCACGGTGGTGGCAGCGGGGGGGTGGCACCGGTGCTGACCCCGTGCTGGGGGGGCATCACGGCTGTCCCTGACTCACAGCAACTCCCTAGCACCACACGCAGCCCCCCCAGGACCCCCTGAGACCCCCATCCCTGGATCCACTGGGCACACGCTGGTTTTTACTGGTGCTGGCAGTGCCTCGGCGCAGGGATGTGACAGGAACGGGAACAAACTCCAGAGAAACAGCCAAACAGTCTCTGGCTGGGCTGGCACCTGCCTGGCACAGGGGGCAGGGGCTCTGAGACCCCCGGGAGGGGCTGCTCTCCCCCCCAGCACAGCAGATCCCTCGGAGAGTCTGGGATCCGAGCAGGACCGGTCCCTGCAGCGTCCCTGGGACCCCACATTGGGCCAGAGGGTCCCTTTTGGGGGGATCCTGTTGGGGAGGGGGCTCACACGCTCTCTGTGCCCCCCCCGAGCTCCAGCGCCCTCCGGGCCATCTCCAGGGCCCCCTCCCGGCTCTGGTTTCCCCCGATGAAGCCGCTGGCGTGGACGAAGACGCAGCCGGGAATTCCGGCCAGCTCGGACAGCGCCTTGTCCCGGAGTCCCCGCCAGGCCTCGGGGAGGGGGAGCCTGTGGGGGGACAGGGGCGTTGAGAGTGACCCCGGCTCCACGGGGGGCAGTGGCAGGGCCAGGGGAGGGCTCTCACCGGCTCTGGAAGCTGTGGGGGGCTGTGGGGACGCTCTGCACCCGCCACTGCCCGCCCCGGTCCGGGAACAGCACAAGCTGCAGCGGCCTGGGCAGGGACAGCTCCCGCTCCAGCTGGAAGAGGTGCTCCTTCCAGGGACAGCCGCCCTGGGACAGCTCCAGGATCTGCCCGCTGGCGTCCACCTGCGGGGGGAACACGGGGGACGACTCCCGAAACCGCCCTGGGCTCGGCATCCCCAAAAGCTCAGAGTCCCCTCCTGCGGGGACGCAGGGGCCACGCAGGGTATGGGGTGCAAAGGGCCCCCCCCGGGAGGTTTCCACTAAGGGGATTTGGGCTCCCCACACCCCAATTTTCCCCCAAAATTCCAGATTCCCCCTGGGCTGGCTCGGCATTACCTCGAAGCGGCGCCGGACGGCCTCTTCCACCAGCGCCCGCGCGGGCAGCCAGGCCCGGTGGTAGAAGTCCACCCGCTCCAGGAACTCGCTGCCCACCAGCTCCATGGCCCGCCTGAACCCTGCCTGCGGACACGGGGGGACACTGGGGGTCAGCAGTGTCCCCGAGTGGGGTGTCCCCTAAATGGGCATTTCCAGGGGCTGTCCCCACCTCGGTGTCCTGGTCGGGGTCGTTCCAGCGGGGGTTCAGGTGCCCCACGCGCGCGCTCAGGGTGGTGCTCAGGGCGTAGCGCGGCTCCCCCGCCGCCGGCGCGATCCCGTTGTCCATGGCGTCGATCTCCTCCACGAAGTTCTCATACAGCTGGGGACAGCGAGGAGACAGTGAGGGGACAGTGAGGGGACAGCAGAGCTCGGCCTGGCTGGCAGCCCAGCTGCCCCAGGAGCTGCCACAAACTGTCCCCTTCCCCCAGCGAGGACAAGCCCTGCGCAGAGCTGTGGCCCTGGCAGGGGGACAGACCCCCCCGTCACCCCTGTCACCTTGTCATAGAGCGCTGTGACCACGGGCCCGTCCTCGGGCTGCCCCAGGAGCGCCGCGAGGATCTGCGACCCGAAGTGACAGTAGACGAGCCCGGCGCTGCTCAGCTTCGTGCTCCAGGGCTTGTCCGGCCGCAGGCTCCGCATGGACTCTGTGAAGGACCTGCGGGGCCACGCGGTCACCCCAGGGACCCCCGGGGACGCCGCTGACCCCCGGGCGGGGCTCACCTCTGGTGGTGGTCGTAGCGGTGCCGCCCCGGGTCGTACTCGCCCCCCACGTCCAGCACCACGTCACAGCGGGCCAGGCGCTGCGGGTCCCGCGTCCGCACGATCTCCGCGTCCTGCGGGGCACAGCGGCGTGAGGGTCCCCGCGACACCGGGGACCCGCCGGGAGCGGCTCCTGGGGACCAGGGGCCCTGAGGAGGGGGTGGGGAAGATAAGGGTGACCCCCAGCTGGGACCGGGGACCCCGAGGGGGGGCTGAGGACAGAACGGTGACCCCCAGACGGAACCGGGGACAGAAGGGCGGCCGCTGGGTGGGCTCAAGTGTCCCCAAATGTCTCCGGGGTCTCAAAGGCGGTCCCACGCGGGACCGGCACCGCACGGTGCCCCCCTCCCATTCACGTCCCGGGCGGGATCCCGAGCCGGGCGCGCTCCCGGTGCCGCCGCTCGCGGGCCGCGGGCTCGGGGTGCGGCCGCTTGTGCGCGGTCCCGGCCCCGGTCCCGGCCCCGGTGGCGGCCATGGCCACCAGCCGCGCGGCGCGCGCCGCACTGCGCATGGCGGCGGGGAGGCCACGCCCACACGAGACCACGCCCCGCCCGACCACGCCCTTCCCTCCAAGTGCCGATGCGGGCGGCGGGCTCGGGGTGCGGCCGCTTGTGCGCGGTCCCGGCCCCGGTCCCGGCCCCGGTGGCGGCCATGGCCACCAGCCGCGCGGCGCGCGCCGCACTGCGCATGGCGGCGGGGAGGCCACGCCCACACGAGACCACGCCCCGCCCGACCACGCCCTTCCCTCCAAATTCTTCCGTCGCTTGCCCGGGCTCGGCCCCGCCCCCGCGCCGGTGAGCGCCCCCTGACGGCCAGGACCGGGACAGAGGGACGGGGACAGAGGGGCGGGGACACGGGGACACCTCCAGCCACCTCTGGGACACCTCCGGCCACCTCTGGGACAGCCCCCCTGGGGACCAACGGATGGACGGAGACACAGGGATGGGCACACGGATGGAGGGACACGCAGGGATGGATGGACACGCAGGGATGGACACGCGGCTGGCTGGACACACGAGCCTGGGGCTGAGTTGATTTGCCCAAGCAGGAGTTTATTGGCCGGAGCTAGGGACCCTCCGGACACTGATCATGGGCCGGGGGGGCTGTCACGGCTCTTCCCAGGGGTCCGGAGCCCCCCAGCTCCCAAATCCCCTTCCCAGGGTTTGCTCCGGGTGGGGACAGGGGCCTGGAGCTGCCTCCAGAACATCGCAGGAGGAGGAAGCAGAGCTGGAATTGGGGTCCCTGCCCCATCCCAGGGGTCATTCCCCTGTCCCGGGGGTCATCACCCCAGCCCCCAGAGAGATCCAGCTTCAAAGTGGGGGTGGCTCCTGGAGATGCCCCTGCTCCCCAGTTCCCAGGGAATGCAAACAAAGCTCGTCCTGCTCTTCCCTTTGAGGGTCGAGGACAGAATTTCCCCTCTCGGGGCTTTCTCCGCCGCCTCTTGCTTGTCCCAGTCCAGTGGCAGCAGCACCCGGGATGTGTTGGAGCTCTGGGGACACCGCCCGTGGCACCTCCTGGCTGGGATTTCGGGGGGTCCAACCCCCTGGGCGCTGTGGGATTTTGGGGGGAGCAGAGCACGGCACCCCACAGTGGCGCCCCGAGTTCATCTCCTGCCGCTTCCCCTTCCCAGCGTTCAGAAAAAGAAGGGATCTGAGGCAGCCCGGCCCCAAAACATCCACGGAGGGATCAACCGGCTCGCAGGGAAGCGGGGAAGCTGCTCCTGGAAAGGGAAAAACCCGAGCAGCGATGCCAAAACCCAACCCCTGCTCGGGCTCGGTCCCCTCCTCCTCCTGCCACAACCAGGGCTGGCTTCTCCCGTTTTCCCGAGGCCTCCAGGGCGGATTCCCCCCTTTTCCCGGCCCTCAGGAGATCTCGTTGCCGAAGACCTCGAGCACCAGCGGCGTGAGCTGCATGCTGTGCTCGGGCTGGAAGGAGAGGCAGCGGTACTGCCGTGAGTGCTCCTCGTTGAGGCTGCGCAGGTCCGCGAGCTTCTGGATCATCTTGGCGTAGAGCAGGCGGCCGCCGGGCGCGGCGTGCCGGGCGCGGATGTAGCTCTGCAGCACCTCCGAGAGCCGCTCCTGCAGCGCCTCCACCCGCGCCGGCTCCTGCACGCCCGGCCGGTCTGCGGCAGCGACGGGAATGAGGGGAGGCCCTGCCTCGGTGGCTTTTTAGGGTTTGGGGTGATTCCCTCCCTTTTCGTCCCGTGGCTCTGCAAGTGGCCAAAGTCGCCCAAACCACTGGGGCTCCCCTCCCAGTTTTGTGGATGTTGTTATAAATATTCATTTGCCTTGATTAATATGTATAAAGCTCTAGAAAGTTCTGTTAAACTCAACACCCCGTTGGTTCCTACCCTAAGTCCCTCCTTTGTGTTATTCCCATTGGTGCATTCCCTGTGAACCCTGCGTTCCTTCCCTTATCCCATTGGCTCTATTCCTTCTCCCCGCCCTTACCATTCCCGGTATAAAAGCTCCCAGAAACCCTCGAGATTCGCTTTCCCTTCCTGAACCTTCACCTCAAGAAACCCCCGTGGAACTCATACGAGAAGCCCCCCTCTCTCCTTCTTTGTCTCCACCTGCCCGCGCTGGATCACCTGCTCAGGGGCAGCTCCATGGGGTGAGGAGCTCGCCCTCGGATCTTTCTGTGCGTGTGCCGCCTTTACCGAAGGCGTAGCAGCGAGACCTCGGAGCCAGCCGTGTTTATACCCCCGGGCTTGCGTGCGGTACTGTCCCTTTTTAGGGCCAGCGGTGCTCGGGGTTTTCCCTTCCCTTTGTGGGTTTTTAGGGTGGTTTTGTCCCTACCTGGGGACAGGATGCAGATGGCCATGAGCAGCACGTGCTCCTCCTCGTGCAGGTTCAGCTTCTTCAGCCCCACCTGGAATTTCACCAGTGGCTCCAGCAGGTCCATGCTGTGCCCGGCTGCAGAGAGAACGGAGCCTTAGAGGGCTCTGGAAAAGGATCTTCTCCTCTGGCAGGGGATTTTTTGGGAGGCATTGAGGTGGCACTGGAGACACTGAGGTGCCACTTGTTGCCTCCCAAACTCGGGGCAGAACCCACCCCCTTTCCCAGCACAAAACCGGGCGCAGAGGGAAGCCACAACAGTGGGAAAACCCAGGGAATTTTGGGATTTGGGGCTGGGATTCCCTTACCTTGGGTGACATCGCTGACCCTGTACTTGAAGTCGCTGCTGCCGCAGGTCCAGGACATGTCCTCGAGGGTGAAGGACTGGTTGGAGCGCAGCATGATCACCTCGATGGCGCTGCACTTGAGCAGCACGATCTGGTCCTCGGCCGACAGGTCCCTGCAGGAGGGATTTCCCTCTGGATGGGATCAGGATGCTCAGGGGCCAGAGGGGACATGGGACAGGGCCAGGAGGAGCTGCCACCCCCCAGGGTGGTCACCAGGCCCTCAGCTGGGGCTCCCTCCCCGGAAATTCCCATTCCAGGGTTTTTTTTCAGGTGTGTTTTTGCCCCAAATCTGGAGTGAACAGGGCCTACGGCCCCTCACAAACCCCTTGAGCGTTGCAGCAGCTCCAGGTGTTTCCCTGCTGGAATTTGGGTGCATTTTCCAAGGTTTTGGGAGAAGAGGAGAACCCCAGGAAGGGGGAGAGACAGAAAACAGAGCTGGGAAGGGGAAACGGGGAGGGGTGTGGAGGGCAGGATGGAATTCCCGGGAGCAGGAAACACCGGATTTGGGATCCAAGGCCTCACCTGAATCCCGGAATCATCTTGGCAAAGCCGATCACCTTCTGGATGCTGTAGCTGACCAAGTCAGCCAGGTGTGGGAGCATGGAGAGCTGCGAGAACTCCAGGTTCATGGAGGAGCTCTCGTCCTGCTCCTCCGACAGCACCAGGCTGGAAAACGGCGGCGGCTCTGTGGAATCTGCGCGGAGGAAAATGCTCTGAGGGGACCCCGGGGGGGTTTGCACCTGAATGAGCCCTCCCAGGAGGTGAAAAAAGGGCCTGGAATGGCAAACCTGGGTGGAACTGCTGCAGTTCTGTCCCTGTCTCCTCTGGAGGGGGGAGAGAAGGGAACTGGGAAAGTTTCCACAGGGTGTAGGGATCCAGGGCCAGTTTGGGATCCAGGTCTGGGAATGTGGGATGGGGAGGAGCAGGAGGAGGAGGAGGAGGAGGAGGAGGAGNGAGCAGGGCAGAGCTTCGTGCCAGGGTTAATTTGGGCTCTGGCACAGGCAGACCCTTCCCCACCGCTGGAATTCAGGGTTTGGGGTGGTTTGAGGCGTCACCTTCAGTCCCAACCGAGCCCTGGGGTCCCTCCCTGCGCCCCCAATCCCGTCTTAGGGCCGGGAGGAGCCGGGACACACCTGGGAATGTGCTGAAGGCCTCGGAGCTGAAGAGATCCGAGGAATCCTCGGACGACAGGTCCTGGGTGAGGAGGGACGAGGACTTGGTGGCCCCTCTGCTGCTGGGGTGGCTCCTCACGGGGGGCTGGAGGAGAAAACAGAGAAACCCCCTGAGGAGCGGGGCCGGCAGAGGGGTTTGGGAGTTCTGCAGGGGGAATTTGAGGGATGAAAGAGATTTTTGGGGTCGTACCCGGAATTTGGTGAAGTCAGCATAGGTGGGGTCGTAGGTTTTGCGATGGGCCTCGAGCAGGACGTCGATGACTTTCTGCTGCTCCTCCGAGAGTTTGGGCTTGAGGCTCTCCCTGAGCGCTTCCTCCTCCTTCCTCTTCAGGATCATCTCCCGCTTCCTCTGCACCTCCTCATCCGTCAGGATGACTGGGAAAGGGAAAGGGGTGGAATTAGGGATTGAAACGACCCCTGGGTGCCGCCCCCAGCGCCTGGATAATCAGGATTTCCACCTGGAAATCCATCCTGCTCCCGACACCCGGCCCATGGAAAATCGCTTTTTCCACCTGCAGCCCCTTGGCCCGGGTTTCCTGCTGTGCCCAGGAGGTTCCTGGTGCTCTTAGGGAAGGATTTGGGGGCACCGAGGCCGTGCCCCGTGCCCACTCTGCTCCCTCCCTGTTTGCTCGGTGCTCCCAAATCCCAGTCCTGAAACCCTCGGGGCCGCCGGGTTCACCCAGCTCCGGCTCCTCTCAGCTCCCAGCTGCCACCCAGGGGTGTCCAGCACTGCTTCAGGGCGCTTTTAATCTGATTTTTAAGGTCAAGGCACAGCTGAACCTCCCCCGCCCTCAGGCTTGGGGATTTATGGCTTTTATTGGGGTGGCGACGCTCGGCAGCGGCCGAAGGTCGGGCTCCACGCAAGGCTGGGCCTGTTTATTCAGGGAAAAGGAGCAGCCAGGGGCAATTTGGCCTCAAATCTTCACTTTTTTATCAAGAACTCCAAGCCCTAAGCAGCCTCAGAGGAGCTGGAAGAGAAAAAAAAAGTGATTTCTTGCAAGCAGGGAGCTGCACAAATCTCCGGGGGTCACGACTCCCGAGAGCGCCGGGTGGGACAGATCCCCCCAAAACCAGGAATTCCCTTCCTCAGCCTCTTCTCCAGGGACTGGAGACCACCCCCCGGGGCTGTTTTTAAACTCTCGGGGTGCAGAGATTGGGTTCTGGGAGAGCCAAGGTGGAATTTAGGGTGAGAGGTCGGCGGCAGGAGGAGCTCCCGTGGCCTAGGGCAATTTTCCGTTCTCTATTTTCCGTTCTCCATTTTCCAGCCTTGCACAACCTCAGAGGGGCCTGGGAGACCTCAGAAGGTCTGGGTGAGGCTGAAAAAAAATCACGCCCACCTCTTCCGTGGCTTCCAGAGCCCAAATCAACCCCGGCACGAGGCTCTGCCCTGCTCCTCTTCCTCCTCTTCCTCCCCATCCCACACTCCCAGACCTGGATCCCAACACCCCGTGGAAAACAGGGCCTCAAAACCTCCCAGATTCCCTTTTCCCACCTAAAAATAACCCCAGCCCCTCGTCCTCCCTCGTTTTTCCAGTGGCAAAGTCCATTTTTAGCTATTTTTAGCCTCTCTGGGTCAGTTTTGGTTAATCCAGGCAGGAGTTGCTAACGGGGCTGTTTACTCGTTAACTCCTGTGGGGAAAACATGGAGAAAACGCCCTGGAATTGCTGCCCAGACCCTTTCCAGCCCTTCCTGGGTAATTAATTGGCTGCTGGTGCAAATTAAAGCATTTCCCTCATTAGGGGCTCCCCAAAAAACAGGGACAGCTCCCCAGAATTTGGGTACAGCCAGTGTGGGGTGTGGCCTTTCCCGCTCTCATCAAGCTGCCAATCCCAAAGAATAAAATCCAGGGATTTCCATCAGGATCACTGACAATTTGAGCGTTTTCTTCCCACAAACACCTCCGAATTCTGATTTTCTGCACGACCCAGGGTGACATCAGGCTCTGTTTGCTCCCCGTTCAGCACATCAGGGAAAGGGCCCTACTTCCACATCCCGAATTCCCAGCTCCATGGACACCCTGGACACAATCTCCCAGCAGAAAATATTTGGCTGGAGCTCTCCAGGAGGCCTCGAACACCTCAAACACATTTTATTTTTAAAAGCCACTTATCTCTAAATACACCCAGAGAAAACAAACATTTGGGCCACATTTGTGTGTTTGGACTGGGCTTAAAAACCGCTTTAATTCCCTCTGCTGTTGACTTAAGTCCCTGCTTTATCCCACATGGAAAAAAAAAAATCCCGGAGGGAGAGGAGGAGAACCCAACCCGGCTCCACGGGGATGGGGGAGCTCCCCCAGCTCTCCCTGTGGAGCGTGGAAAACGCTGCAAAAGAGGATTTTCAGAGCCACTGGGAGCCACGGAGCTGATTTTCCCAAAACACGCGGGGAAATCCAAGAGAAAGCAACTCCAGGATGGGAAGGAATCATTAAACCATCTCCTCTCAATCATTACCTGCTGCTTCCCCTGCCCTTTGCATCCCCTGGGATGTTCCAAATCCCAGCCCTGGCACCAGGGACATGGAAAAGGGACCAGACACGGCCCCCGGGGCGTTCCCGGGGTCGTTCCCGGGGGCCGGACACTCACATTCCTTCATCATTCCGATGTCCACGCAGCGCTTGAGCCGGCAGGCCTGGCAGTGCCGCCGGTTGTCCTTGGTGATGTGGCAGTCCCCGCTGAAGGGACAGGTAAACATGGCCTTCCGCTTCATGCTCCTCCTGGAAAAGGGCAGGAAAAGGGAAAAAAACCCTCCTTTTTGGGGCTGAATTCCACTGATTGATGCTCCAAACACCCGCTGAGATGGGAGCTGCGGGCGCTGCTGGAAAAGGGAAATTCCCCGCAGGGAAACATCCACAGGGTGATCTTAAAATGGTTTGGGGGGAAATGACCTTAAACCCGGCTTGATCCCCTTCCCCTAAACCAGGCTGCTCCAAGCCCAGCCCTGCCTGCTGGGTGTAAGCAGATTTTTGGGTCTAAACCGGGATTTTTAGGGCCAGGAGCACAGAAAGATGGAAGGCTTGAGGGATTGCAGAGAAACCCCCCCCGGCAGCAAAATAAACCCGAGCTGGGGCCGTGTGGCTCAAACTGAGCTGCCCTAAGCCCAGCTTTGCTGGCAGAACTGGCCCGAGCACATTTTGGGTGTGCAGGGAGAGGAATTCTCGCTGCAGGACACGAGAGGAAGGAGCCCAAAATGACAGCCCTGGGCTGCAGCGAAACCGCAGCCGGGACGGGAACGCGGAGCCCCCGGGACGAGGGGCAGGGCCAGGACCGGCCAAAGGAAAAGGGTCAGAGCCAGAAACTTCCAAAGAAAAAGAATCGGAGCCAAAATATTCCAGGGACAAAGGGTCAGGATCTCCCAGGACAAAGGGTCGGAGCCAGAATATTCCAAAGACAAAAGGTCACAGCCAGAATTTCCAAGGAAAAAGGGTCAGAATCTTCCAGGACAAAAGGTCGGGATCTTTCAAGGAAAGGGATCAGAGCCAGAAACTTCCAAGGAAAAAAGGTCAGAGCCAGAATCTTTCCAGGACAGAGGGTCTGAGCCAGAATATTCCAAGGATAAAGGGGCTGGATGGGATATTGGGCAGGAATTCCTCCCTGTGAGGCCCTGGAATGGAATTCCCAGGGAAGCTGTGAGTAAAAATACGGATAAAAATCCCCAATATTTCCTCAGGCTGCAGCCCCAGGAATTAAAAGCTGTTTTTAGGAAGGGAGATGCCAACAAAGTGGCTTCACTCTGCCCTTACCTGCCAGGAATTTGGGATTTTTGGGAATTCATCCGGGAAAAATGGATGGCAGGGCCCTGTTTTCCCCCGTTCCTCCAAAACCTTTGGAATTTTGCTGTCCCCAATGGGGACAAACAATCCCAGCACTCGGAGTTCAGCCCTGGACACCCCAAAATTCCCAATTCTGGTGCACAAAAAGCTCCTTTTTTTCCACAAAAACCCAGGGAAAGGCTGGGAATGCGCAAACAGTGAAGCCTTGGAGCAGGGAAAAACATTCCCGGGGCTCGGGGCAGGCCAAAATTCCGGGTTTGGAATGAAAATTGCAGCTTGGGTGGCTCCGGAGGCTCCCAGGGCGACACCGGAGCCAGGCTCGTCTGGAATTCCATGGAAACCTTCCCGAGCCGCCCATTCCCAGGAGGATTTGGGATCCCAGGGGCTAAAAATAAAATTCCCTCTTTCCCAGCCTGGAATGAGGGAATTGGGTTGGGAGGTTGGGAGGGCTCCAGGGGGGAGTGGGAATGGGGGCAGAATTCCCAGGGGGACACAGAATTCCCTGGAAACGCCAGATTTTGAGAAGAGCCGCTCCAAGGGATCCCCTGCCCTTCCAATCCCAGAGTTTTTGAGGAGATTTTAGGACTTTTTGGCTCAGGAAAAATCCCACTTTGTGACCCCAGGGGAGTTTTCCTAAACTCTCCCATTTTCCTGGAGCTCTGAGAGGCTCCCAGCTCCATGAAAAACCCCGGAAAAACAGGAAAAAAAACCCATCCCAAGGTTCCAAAACCACCCAAAAATCGACCATTTCCCGCCCTTAAACCCCGGGAATGCGGCGCTGCCCGGAATTCCGGGCCCGTTTCGGGATCCTGTTGGATTCCCATTGGGATTCCCAAGTTTTTTTGGGATGGGGACGTTCCCGAGGGCCCAGGCCCACCTGAAGAAGCCCTTGCAGCCCTCGCAGGTCATGGCGTTGAAGTGGAAGCCGGTGGCTCTGTCCCCGCAGACCCCGCAGATCCTGGGAATGTTCCGCTCAGAGTCTCCGGTGGGATCGGCCAGGGAGGTGCTGGAAGCACCCGGATCCATGGCTGGGAGGGGGAAAAACTGGGATTTGTCACAGAAAATTCAGGATTTTTCTTTTAATTCCCCTCGATTTGGAGCAAAAACAGAGGTTCATTCCTAAAACTGTTCCTAAAATTTAGGATTTTTCCTCGGGTTCCCACTGATTTGGGCAAGGCATTTTTATTCCCATTGGCTCTGGGCATTAAAACCTCCCAAAAAATCCAGTTTTGGGGATTCTGGAATGCCGGGAAAGCTCTGGGAGAGGCTCAATTAACACCTCGCTAATGAGGCAAAACAACCCCGAGGCTCCTTAAAAATTCCCGGTGCCTCTGGCAAGGAATTTGCCTTTTTTCCCATTTCAAACCCACCCATTCCCAAATGCCAGCGGCAGCAAGCGCTGGAACCCTTTAAATCCATTAAAATCCCATTAAATCCCATTAAAATCCCAATTAAATCATGCCCTCTGCTTTGGGGCTGTTTTCCAGGGATTCCTGAGGGGGATTTTGAGTGGGAATTTTGGGATTCCTGAGGGGGATTTTGGGTCAAGATCCGGATTTTGGGGCTTTCCTGGGACAGCATTCCCAGCTCTCCTCTCCTGCCATTCCCAACCAAAGCCGGGATTTCCACCTTCATTCCTTTAATTCCTTTGGAATTTTGCTTTCATCTGGATTTTCCCAGCCGGGCCGGGGGGTTGGGGTTGGGCTGGAGGATCCTTGGGGATCTCCTCCCATATTTTGGAAGATCCCATGGAATCATCTCCCAAAGCCAATCCCAAACAAGGAGATCCCATGGGAGCTGCTCCACTGGGATACTCCAGATAAACAAAACCCCGAGGAAAACCGGGACGGGGAAGGGGTGAAAGTTTCCCAACGGAATTGGAGCAAAGAGCAGGGGCAGATCCGACGCCCCAGGAATTCCTGCCGGGAAAAACGAGCCCGGCGACTCTGGAGCTGCCGGCCCTGGCACGGGAGGGAGCTCTGGGATGAGGAATTCGGGATCCACAGATCCCGGTTTTCTCTGTGTCCCATTAAAAATGGGAATATTCCACTTTCACAGGTTCCCCCTGGAGCTGGCACTTCCTATCCCATAAAAATGCAGGAATATTCCAGGTTAAACCCTTGGAGCGACATTCCCTGTGCCCCAAACGCATCCCACTGCTCCTTTTAAATGGGAGAATCCCGGGAAGGCCGGCAGGGAGAAGCTGCCCCTGCTTGTGGCAAATTCCAAAACTCCTCCGGAGCTTCTCCCTGGATTTCGAAATATTTCCAAACAGGTTCTGGCTCCGTCACCCTCCGGAGAAGGAAAACCACCCCGGGAAAATGCAATTCCCAGGAATTTTCATCCTGGATTTTTTTTTTTTTTAATGAGTTCCAGCCTCCCTTGGGCTATTTTTTGCTCCAGAGCGAGGAAAAATTCCAGCAAAATTCCAGCAAAATGCTCCTGAAATCTGCCCCGAAAACAGGGATTGGGGAGAGGAGCTGGAATTTGGGGAATTTCAACCTTAATTCCCTGGACTGGAGCAAGGACTGTCTGACATTCCTGGTACAGGACCCCTGGGAATGGCCAGGGGAGGTTTAGGGTGGATTTTAGGGAAAATTCCTCATCCAGAGGGTGGTCAAGCACTGGAAAAGCTTCCCAGGGAATGGGCACGGCTCTGAGGCTGCCGGAGCCCGAAGAATTGTTGGAGAACGCTCTTGGATATTTGGGATTTTTGGTGTGGGATGTCCAAAATCCGCCCAAAATCCACCTCAAACCCTCTCATGCCAGAGGCCAAACAACTCCTAAATTCCCGAAATCTCTGCACCTGCTCCGCTTCCGACTTTTCCTATTTAATGGATTATTTAACCCGGGAAGGATCCACGTGGAGAAAGGAGCAGCGGGAGGAGAGGGAGAAGGGGACAAGGACGAGCTGGATCCCAGCTCCCGGCTCTTCCCACCTGTCTGGACAAGCCAGGAGGAAAATTCCAACTGATCCCAGCACGTGATGGGGCCAGGCCCTGCCCTGCTCCTTCCCTGGCAATTTTCCTGCTGCTGAAGTTGCTCAGAAATCGAGGGGGAATTCTGATTTTCCCCTTCCTGAGAGGAGCTGCAGCATTCCCAGTCCAGCTGGAGCGGGAATTGCTCTTCCCAGCTCTTCCTGGGCTGCAAAAAGACCCAAAATGACATTTTTGTGCTGGAAGAGGACCCAAAAGTGACATTTTTTTGTGCTGCAAGCAAAGCCCTGCCCTGGACCTGCTCGCCTTCCTTCAAGGATCTCAAATCCCCCTTGGATTCGGGAATCAGGTTCCACCTCAGACTTTTCCCTGCCAGTTTTGGGACACAACCATTCCCAGACATTTTGTCCCCAACTTCCCTGGCTGGAATTGTCACCCCTGGCAGCAGAGGGAAGTTTTTGGGAGCAGGGAGTGGGAATTTCTCAGGAACGAAACAGCCCCAAAATCCCGATTTTTGGGCCATGTCCTGGGCAGTGTCCCCAGGGTCACTGTGGGCAGCAGCAGGACACAAATCCAGGTTTTTCCCATGGAGTTCTTGGAGTGTCCCAGCCCCTCAGGAAGGGATTGTGGAACTCAGGACTCCCCCAGGCACAGGAATTGCGCCACAAGGCCAGGAGAAAATGGGGAAAAAAGCAAAATTCCAGGAAAACTGCGCTGGAAAGGGCTCTCCCTGTGGAAAAATTCCCAAAGCAGAGGTGGAAGGGCAGCACCAGCCCCACACCGTGGAACAAAATCCTCTTTTTGTGCTGGAAACAGCCGTGAAAGAGCCCTGGGAAGGTGCGGAGGGACACAAGTGGTTCCCAGCTGTGGCGATTCCCAGGAAATCTGGGATTTGCTGTCCCCTCCCAGGGGAGCCCAAGGCCAGGGGACACGTCCTGGTCTAAGGCTAGAGCTGGGCCGTGCCAGGCTCCGGAGCAGGGGATTTATGGAGCTGGGAGGGACCTTTTGGGAGGAGGGGTCGTTTTTAGGGAGCTCTCTGGGGCAGCAGGGACAGGAGACCCCAAACTCCTGTTCCTTCCCTGGGATGTGCCTGGAGGAAAAGGGAATTCTCACTTCAGGAGACACCCAAATCCCTGTCCATTCCCTGTCCCTGGGATGTGCCCGGTGGAAAAGGGAATTCTCATTCCCCAGAGCCTCATCTTGCCCAAGGAAGGATGAGGAGGAGAAGGAGGAGGAGGAGGAGGAGTGGGAATGATGCAGCAGCCGGAGCTGTTGCAGCCTGGAATTGGGAAATTGGAGCAGCAGCCACGCCTGGGGCATGGAGAAGGTGGGAAAACCCTCAGGAAACGGCTCAAACTTTTCCAGAGAAAAATGAGGAAGGCCTCGTGCCAAAAATCCCCTTTTCCACCCAGTCTGCCCCTGGGAAGCAGGAACACGCTCAGGAATCGCTCCAGGAAAGGAGAATCCCTCCCCAGGGTCGCTGTCCCGCTGCCCAGGAGAACCTGGAGCAGCTCCCCGGGATTCCCGGGAACGAGGAAACGCCTTTGGATGCCTCGATAAAGATTCCAGGTATTGTTTTCCACCCTTTTTCCGCCCCTTTTCCATTTATTAGCAGCAGAAAAGGGCGAGGGTTGAGCTGATAAGGGCCGAGATAAGAAATGGGCCCGAGGAGGAGCTGAGTCAGCAGAGGCTGGAGATGAAGTGGCACCGGGGGTGGCACCGGGGACATCCGGGCAGTGCCACCCCTGGCAGTGCCACCCCGGCGCCTGGCAGGAGGCATTTTTGCTCCCCTCACACCTCAATTTAATCCTAATTTTCCTGGATTTTTGCTCCTCTCATTTCCCTGGATTTTTGCTCCCCTCACTTTCCCCATCATCTCCCTGATTCATTTTTATTTTTAATTCCCAGAACTGTTCCCATTCCCATTTCTCTCCTTTTTAGGCTCCCATTTCCACCCCAGCCCACCTTGAACTGGGATTTTCCCTCTCCCAATCCCTGACAATTCCAGACTTTCTCCTCAGGGAGCTCGGACCAGGCTGGCTCTGCTTTGGCTCGGCCACAGGAGGTTAAAAATTATTCCTGGAGCAGGGTTAGCCATTAAATGGAAATAAAACCCCTGGATTTTCCATTTATTCCATTTATTTCTCCCTATACACAGTGGGATTCAGGGAAACAACCCCCAGCAATGACCCCAGGAGCGTTTTTACCTGGGGAAAAATCTGATTTTGGGGATTTTTCGTATTGCTGGGACATCTCAGCCCTGATCTGGTCACGCCCTGGAGATCTGGGGCAGACATCTCCCATCATCATCAGCAGCATCATCGTCATATCCCAGACTTTTCCTTGCTCCGGGATTCCAGAGGGAACCCAACCTCACCCTGGCATTTTTTCCCCTTTATTTCACCCCTTTTCCGCCAGGTCCAGCCCGACCCCGGGGCTTTTTAAACTTCATTTAACTTCGTTTATCCCATTTTTGGTCCCCTTGGTTTCAATCTTCAATTCCCTGGATTTTTGCTGCCCTCACTCCTTGGATTAACCCAAATTTCCCTCGATCTTGGTTCCCCTCATTTCCCGGGAGCTTTGCTCCATTCACACCTCGCTTTCCCCATCACCTCCCTGGATTTTTGCTCCCCTTGGTTTCCCCGCATTTTCCCCCCCCTCGCCCCTGGGTTTAACCCCAATTTCCCCGGGTTTGACCCCGGTTTCCCGGGGTGTTCGCTCCCCTTCCCCGCGCCGGAGGAAGATGAGTCACGGGCGGCTCCGGGGGAGGAGGAGACGCCGCAAAAACGTCGTTCAAGCGTCGCTTCTCCCGAAAACCTCTTTCCGAGAAAAAAAAAAAAACCCAAACCACTTTTCTCAAAGCTTCAGCCTTGAAAACGAGAGGAAGGAGTGGCTCAGCCGCCTCTGCCGGCCCCAAACCGCCCCAAAAAGTTTTTTTAGGGTGCCCAGGGGAGGATCCTCCAATTCTGGTGCACAAAAGCCCCCTCGTACCTTTCTTTTCCTGGTCCTGGCACGGCTCGGGATCGCTCCAAAATATGGGAAGGCGCTGGGGAATTACAAAGGAGGGGGATTAATGCCGTGCCGGGGCCTCGGCCCCCCCAAAAAACCCGAACTGGGACCTTGAACATGGGTTTAAATCGGGCGCTCAAGAGAGCGGACAGAAACCCTAAAATCACCTTACAGGAAACCCTAAAATCACGTTAATACCCCCACAGCACCCAGGAGCCCTAAAATAACATTACAAGAGACCCTAAAATCCAATGAACACCCCCACAGCCCCCAGAAATTCCCCGGTTTCGAAGCCCCCCCCAAAAAGGGGGAGCCCCAGAGAGCGGGGAGGGACAGCGGTGCCTTTCCGGGATGTGGGGACGCTCCGGAGCGCCCCAAAACTCCGGGGTGGACTCAAATTTCTGGGGGTGGTCAGGGCTGAGACTGGACAGTCCCTGACCCCCCCAAAACCAGGAGCCACCCCCAGAGAGGCTGAGAGGGGCCGGGACACCCCCAACCCTAAGGGGATCCTAATTTTGGCAGGGAAAGCCCCGAGAGCCTCCAGCCGAGGGGGACACGGGGGGTGAGCAGGTCTCACCGGGGACCCCCAACCCCTCCCAGGGCACCGGGGGGGTCAAACTCAGCCGGGACCCCCAAACCAGGGTGGGGAACACCACGAGCCCAAACCAGGAAGCACCGGGCAGCCTCAACGCCCCCACCCCCCGTGTCCCTCCTGCCGGCGGCGACATCCCGGGAGTGCCCCGGGCCCGCACCCCTTCACCCCCAGGGTACCCCACGGCCCCCGCACCCCGGATCCCCCGGTGCCCGCGGGAACGGCCGCTCCCGGTTCGCCCGCAGCGGGTACCCCCTGTGTCCCGG
>VWZW01002030.1:37444-49340 GCA_013397115.1 Edolisoma coerulescens
CGGGAACGGGGGCGGGGCTGCGGCCGCGGCGAGCCCGGGGCGCGCGCTCGTGGCGGGAAAGGGGCGCCCTCTGGCGGAGGGCGCTGAGGGAAGGGGTCCCTTCGGGTAGGGGTCTGTGAGGGGGNCCTGTTTTTTGGGGTGGGGGCCGCCTGAGGAGATGCTGCTCTCAGTGGAGGAGGCGCTGGGTGTTGGCGGGCTGGAGGTGACCCCCATCGAGATGTCCCTTTCTCCAGGGAAGCCCCTTGGGGACGGGGACACTTCCTGGTGGGTTCGGGACCCCCGAGAGCGGCGCTGCGGCTTAGAAATGGCTCCAAAACGCCTTCAGCGCCCCTGAGCCGCTCCTGCCGCCTGTCCCAGGCGACACAGCTGTCCCCGTCGGCCGCCACCATGGGCTCCGCGCTGTCCCTGTCCGCCGTCAGCGCTGCCCCGAGCCGCAGGAAGGCCGAGGATGAGGAGGATGAGGATTTATCGGACAGCCGGGAGGACGTGGCCAAGATTCCCTACATGGAATTCACGGGCCAGGGCAGCGTCACCTGTCCCAGCTGCCAAGGCACCGGCCGCATCCCCACAGGTGGCTGCTCCTCTGGGGCCTAAGCACCCCAAAAAAGCCAGCTTTAAACAGCAAAAAAAGTCACTTCTTAATGTGTTGTTCCCATTTTTGCTTCCCAGAGCAGGTGAACGAGTTGGTGGCTCTGATCCCTTACAGCGACCAACGGCTTCGTCCTCAGAGAACGTAAGAGAGGAGCTCTTTTGTCACTTATTGCTGCATTTAGGGGTTGTTTTCCCCCCCAAAAATAGGATTTAAAGCGTGATTTTAAATATTTCCACTGTGGGCACAACAATCCCACTGCCACCTTCCATCCCCACGCTGGAGTTTCGGGACCAGCTGCAAAAAAACTCCAAAATGCTGCTTTGGTTGCTCATTACCCAGCTCCAAGTGTGTAAAAAGGGAGGATTTTGAGCAATTTTGGTATTAAAAACATGAGAGCAGCTCTTGGGTGCCTCTTCCAATGAAACCAAACATGAGGTGGGATGTTTTAGGTTTTTTAGGATCCGAATCTCGCAGAGGAGGTGAAGAATTCCCTGTTTTTTCCCCAGGAAACTCTATGTCCTGCTCTCAGTGCTGCTCTGCCTGCTGCTGTCCGGCCTGGGCGTTTTCTTCCTCTTCCCGCACTCGGTCCTGGTGGACGACGATGGCATTAAAGTGGTCCAGGTGTGGTTTGACAGGAAAAACTCCGCTGTCCTCCTGGCCATCACGGTAAATTTTCTGTGGATTTGGGGAAATAAATCACCAGGGGAATGAGCCAGCAAGATCAGGGCTGGTTTTGTCCCCTCCAGGCCACCCTGAGGATCAGGAATTCCAACTTCTACTCGGTGGCAGTGAGCAGCCTGAGCAGCCAGGTGCAGTACATGAACACCGTGGTGGGCAGCCAGCAGCTCACCAATGTCTCCAGCATCCAGCCCCTGAGCGACAAACTGGTACTGACTGGGAGTCCTGGGAGCTGCACCTCGGGGTTTCAGTGTCCAGTGGCCACAGCAGCTTTTGCTCTGTCCACTCCTTCCAAAAATGGGGTTGAAGTGTGATCAAACTGCACTGAAATCTGTTTTTTTTTGCTCTGTTGCAGGTGAATTTCACCGTGAAGGCAGAGCTGGGTGGATCCCTGTCCTATGTGTAGTAAGGATTTACTGCTCCTCGTAGGTACCTGGGGGGCAGAGAGGGTTGAAGCTGCTTTGATTAAAGTTTGGGAAATTAATCTGGAAATCGCTCACTTTTCCTGCTCAATTCCTTTGCCAGGAATTCTCTCGAGCTGCTAGGAGATGGTTTTGTTAACACCATAGTGAAAAATACCAGCAGGAACTGCTAAAAAACCCCAAATTCCTCAAGTTTCCCCCCCCCGCTGACCGATTTCCTTGATCTTTTCCAGTTTTTTCTGCACTTTGCCCAAGGTAAAGGTCCACAACATCGTGATCCTCATGAGGTGGGTGCTGCTCCTGCTTTGGGTTCTTGGGGCTCTTTTCTCACCTCAGAGATTCTGTTCTATGGCTCCTGAATCCCAAGGGAACTCCAGCCACGGATTTGGGGTTCAGGGAGAAAATCCTGCTTGGATTTCCCCCAAATTCACCCCAAATCCAGCTCAGGCTCAGGTTTTAATGCAGCCCAGGGGTGTGAAACATGGGACAGAGCACACACCTCCCTCCAGAGGCTGCAATTCCTACTTTTTCACCAAAACCCTCAGGAATTTGGGGTTTTTTTTTGGGGGGGGGGAGGAAAGAGGAGTTGTGTGATGAATACAAACCTGCTGAGCTGTTCCTTTGCCCTGCCAGGACCTCGGTGAAGCTCTCCTACATTGGCCACAGCACCCAGAGCTCTCTGGAGACCTTCCACTACCTGGACTGCAGCTCCAACTCCACGGCCCCGCTGCCCCCCCTGGCTCGGGGGGTGCCCTGAGGGCCCCCGGGGGCTCAGAGGGACCCGAAGCCAGCTGGGAGCGGCAGCAGAGGGACCGTGAGTGGCCCTGCGGGGACAGACCTGGCAGCTCTGGGGCCCTTCAGAGCCCTGCTGGGGGTTGTTCCTTCCCTTCCTTTTCTGGAAGGAATCCGGAGCTTTCCCTCCCGAATTAGGGGCTGAAATCCCAAAAATTTCCAGTGGTTTGCACCTGTTTCGGAAGCTGGGCACTGTCAGGGGGTTCTGGGGAAATGAATTTAAGTTTTGAGAGTAAATGAATTTTATTTTTTCATGGGAAATAAATTTATTTTTTCAGGGTAAATGCATTTATTTTCTTGCTCAGTGGTGGCAGCACCTCAGGACCCCAAAAAGGGATGATTCCCACCGGGAATGTACCTCTGCCTGGAAAGAGGCAAAGGAACCGAAATCTTTGGAATGAGCTTTTCCCTCCTTTTCCCCTGCAGTTCCGACCCCTCTGGCATCCAGAAGCTCTTCCCTGGGGTTTGAGATCTGGGAATTTGCTGCTTTTTGTGCTCCACTTCCCAAACCAGCAGGGATTGGAGGGGGTTCTGTGGGAGGCTGGGATTCCAAGGCCTCCCTGCCGGGAGCTGGACATTCCTGCCGGCCGCTATCCCGAGGAAAATCCAGCTGGCAGCTCGGCCCCCGCAGCCCTTTGGCATTTTGCCCCTTTTTGGGAGGTTTTTGCTGGAATTTCAGCCCTTGTTTCCCATGGGATTCGGGAGCCAGGCACAGCCACAGGTGAGGGAATCCTTCCTCAGTGGAAAAATTCCCTGATTTTTGGGTGACAGTGACACAAAATCCACACTTTGCTCCCTTTTCCAAGGAGAGATTGCTGCCCCAGGAATCAGCGTTTTTGGGGCTGAATTCTTCATTAAACCTGATCTGGATCTTTCTGTGTGCTGTCCTTTGTCTTTTTTTAAGGGAAAACTCCGGATTTGTCCTAAATCCAGTGCTCTGCTGGAGTTGCTCCTGTGGTGTTTTTTGCCCAAAAATCCCTGTTTCGCGGATGGATTTCTATGGAATCCCAGAATGGGTTGGGAGGGACCCTAAAGCTCATCCCATTCCACCTCCCACCATCCCAGGGGTGGGGAATCCTCTGGGAATTCTGTCCCGGGGCCTCCCCGCCCTCACAGGGAGGAATTCCTTCCCAAAATCCCACCTAAACCTCCAGATTCCAGTGGGCAGCCGCTCCCCGTGTCCTGTCCCTTGTCCCAAATCCGTCCCCAGCTCTCCTGAAAGGTCACCCTGGAGCTTTCCCAAATCCCAATTCTCACAGCCTTTCCTAGGATTTTTGGGGGAAAAAACTCAGCCAGGTGCCCATTCCCAGCTGGGACCAGTGCCCAGAATCCCAATCCCAACCTCCTTCCCTGGTGACCCCAAACTTCTCCCACAAATCCCCCAATTCCCGCTGAGTTTTCCTTTCATTTTTTTAGGGAAAAAAGAAGAAATCCCAGACTTTGCTTTTCCTCCATGTCCTTCCCCTCCTGGCTGGGTTCAATCCTGATTTTTTGGGGGTCTCCCCACATTCCCTTTCCCCCCTCTTTACCCCCAGCCCCATTCCACTTTTCCAAGAATCCTGGAGGATTTTTTTGGGGGGGCTGCCCACAGCAGGGACCCCCGAATTTGCTGCTTGGCTGAGCCAGGAGGGGAAAGGTTTGACCCCAAATCCTTTGTGCAGAGCCCTCATCATTAGGAGAGCCTTTTAAAGGGCATTTTTAGGTGGAAAATCCTCTTTAATCCCCCAATCCTCCTTAATTAATTTCCCCTGCCAATGTTTTGGTGCTTGGCCACAGTTGGCAGCTGCTCTGCTCAAACCTGGGGAGGGTTTAAAACTCAAATTGTGCCCCAAAATGACTTTTCTAAAGTTGTTTTTTTAAAATCTTTTCAAGTTACAATTTCTCCAAGCAAAGTTCTTTTGCCGAGGCAAAAAGAGGAGTTTTGACCCAAAAGAATTGGGGTGAAACTCAGGAATTCCTCACTCAGGAGCTGCCTGGGGCCTCCTGCACGTGAAATCCGAGCAGGTTTGAGGCTCTTTGGGGTCACTGCGCTGATTTTCTTCAAGATCATTAAAAAAAAAAATCCCATTTCTGAGCTTTTCCCCTCTAATGAACAGCCCGGTGAGGAGAGTAATTTCCATACGGGATTTTTATGGTGGAGCAAGAGGCAAGGACCACAGAGTCTCCCACTTCCAGTGCTGCAAAACAGCCCAAAATTAAGTTTTTGCAGGTAAAAAATGGGATGAAATCTGTGGGGAGGAGGGGACAGCCACCCCCTGCCCTGGTGACACCGGGACTGTCCCCATCCTAATTATGGGACAAGAGTTCCACAATTCAGCCTCCTGCTTTTCCAAGATATTCCACTTAAAATTTTTCACTTTCAAAATTTTCCCTTTTTTTTTCCTTTCCCCCCCCTTTTCTCCCTTAGTTTGAGGTATCCCAACCCAAAAAATTGGCAGTTTTAACCCAAAATGAGGACTTTAAAGGGATTTTTTCCCCACCTAAACAATTGTACGATGGTTGAAATGGGGAGGAAAGATTTTAATTGCCACAAACACACTCAAAAAAAAAGAAAAACCGACTCAACTTTTACTTTCCATCAAAAGTTTTTTTTTTTTTAGAATTTTTTTTCATTTTATACCAACGGATGTTAAAAAATACAGACTTGTTTTACAAGAATAGCACCATTTTTTGATTTTTTTTTTTTTGTGTTTTTTAAACTCACATTATACATGAACATTCCTGCTTGGGGGAAGGGGCAAATTTGGGACAGGGAGGGGATTTTTGATACCTGGACTGGCGAAATCCCATTTTTTTCTGGGAAAAAGGGATCACTGACATTCCCACCTCCACCTGACCTCAAAAACAGGTCTTCCAGGAAGAGAATAAATAAATATTAACGGGTTTTTCCTTCGATTCTGGTGTTGGGTTGAGGTGGTTGCTCCCTGATTCGGGGTGAGCCCTTTCAGTGCAGAACTTCTCAGCTCCTTTTTGGGGTGGATCCCATTTTTTGTGTTTTTTTTTTTTTTCTTTTTTTAAGGAATCAGGCTGGGCTTTTTAAAAAAAAAAACAAAAACCAAACCAACAACAAACAAAAACCACGACAACCAAAACAAACAACCACACCAAAAAAATCCTTTTTTTTTTTACAAGAAGCAGACGGGGCCGAGGTCGACCCCAAACTCCTGCTCGGGTCCCCCAATGTCCATAGGTGCAATGTCCACGATGGGCAGGCGCGAGGTCTTCTGCGAGCGGTACTCAATGACCGTCTTGCCCCACTTCCCGGTGTGTTTCTGAGGGAAAAACGGGCAAAAATGGGGTTATTTAATTTTCTAAAACCTTCCAAATCTTGGTTTGAGCCCAAATTTATCATCAGGCACAGAGGGGCCCCACTTCCCCGTGTATTTCTGAGGAAAAACATTGGAAAATGGGGTTTGGAGTCACCATCCCTGGAACGCCATCACCAGCTGGGGGTGTTACGCAAAGCCTGGCGTGGTGGCACTTGGTGACAAGGTGGCATCGGCCCAGAGGCTGCCCCTGCTGACCTCAAGAGGTCTCTTCCAACCCCGTTAATCCCACGATTTACAGATTCTGCCCCGATTTCCTGCCCCTGCCCCCCAGCACGCACCGTGCAGCCGTCCTCCAGCACGCTGTAGGTGAACCTGCTGTTGCCCTCAGCGCGGATCTCGACGTCGTTGGAGCCCTGGATGAGCAGGGCCTTCCTCAGGCTGCCCGACTCCTCATCCAGGTAGGCCACGCTGTTGCGGCAGTGGTAGGTGACGTTCTGGGAGCCCTCGGTGGACAGCAGCCTCAGGAAGGTCATCTGGATGTTGGCCGTGTTGGGCGCCAGGTCCTCAGCGCCATAGCTGAACTGCAGGGGGAAGGGAGGCTTTCAGCCAGCCTTTTTGGGGAGTTTTGGGGGAATTTCCAGAGTTTGCTTTTCCAGAGGGGTGTGGGTGTCACGGCCTGACGCCAAGATTTCCATAAAAGCCTCTGAATCCACCAGTTCTGATCCAACAACCACCAATTCCACCCCAAGGATGGACATCAACTCCAAGATTTCCATGAAATCCTGAAATCACCCAATATCTGATAGAACAACCAAAAATTTCACCCCGAAGTAGGACATAACTCCAACTTTTCCATAAAACTCCACCCCCAGCCCTTTCTCTGACCCCGTCTTGGCCGGACACCCACGTGGAAGCCACCGTTGATGGTGTCGGCGAACCAGATGTGCTTCTTCTCCTTGGCTTTGCTGCTCCACCAGTTCTTCCTGGGGATGCTGCTGGGGCTGGGGTACACGCACGTCTCCCCCGTGGCCATGTTGCAGAAGACCTTGATGGCGTCCAGGGTGCAGCCCTGGTTGGGGTCGATCCAGTAATCGCCTGCGGCCGGAGGGCACCGAGTGAGTGACCGCCAGGTGGTGGGGGTCAGTGAGAAGGTCAGCATGGTCCTGGGTGTCGAGTTGGGTGGTGGAGGGGAGGAGGAGGAAGGGGTGGACATGGGGATGGAGGCAGGGATGGACATGGATGGACACAGGGGTGGACTCAAGGATGGAGGAGGGATGAAGACAGGGATGGAAGGAGGGACGGACACAGGGACGGAGCCTCTCTCTCTCACCGCTCTTCCAGTCGGGGTGGCAGAGTTTGATGTCGCGGCAGGTCCTGGCCGGGTTCTTGCGGGAGCCCTCGGGGCTGCGGATGCTCTCAATCTGGTTGTTGAGGGCCTTGAGGGTGGCGTCCACCTCGGCGTCGTGTGGCCGCAGCCCCGGCGCTGCCTCGTCCGCCCGCATGTAGCGCCCGGGGTCGGGGCCCTTCTCGGGCTGCCCCAGCCCCGCGAACGCCGACATGTCGATGCCGNNNNCAAAAAAAAAGAAAAACCGACTCAACTTTTACTTTCCATCAAAAGTTTTTTTTTTTTTAGAATTTTTTTTCATTTTATACCAACGGATGTTAAAAAATACAGACTTGTTTTACAAGAATAGCACCATTTTTTGATTTTTTTTTTTTTGTGTTTTTTAAACTCACATTATACATGAACATTCCTGCTTGGGGGAAGGGGCAAATTTGGGACAGGGAGGGGATTTTTGATACCTGGACTGGCGAAATCCCATTTTTTTCTGGGAAAAAGGGATCACTGACATTCCCACCTCCACCTGACCTCAAAAACAGGTCTTCCAGGAAGAGAATAAATAAATATTAACGGGTTTTTCCTTCGATTCTGGTGTTGGGTTGAGGTGGTTGCTCCCTGATTCGGGGTGAGCCCTTTCAGTGCAGAACTTCTCAGCTCCTTTTTGGGGTGGATCCCATTTTTTGTGTTTTTTTTTTTTTTCTTTTTTTAAGGAATCAGGCTGGGCTTTTTAAAAAAAAAAACAAAAACCAAACCAACAACAAACAAAAACCACGACAACCAAAACAAACAACCACACCAAAAAAATCCTTTTTTTTTTTACAAGAAGCAGACGGGGCCGAGGTCGACCCCAAACTCCTGCTCGGGTCCCCCAATGTCCATAGGTGCAATGTCCACGATGGGCAGGCGCGAGGTCTTCTGCGAGCGGTACTCAATGACCGTCTTGCCCCACTTCCCGGTGTGTTTCTGAGGGAAAAACGGGCAAAAATGGGGTTATTTAATTTTCTAAAACCTTCCAAATCTTGGTTTGAGCCCAAATTTATCATCAGGCACAGAGGGGCCCCACTTCCCCGTGTATTTCTGAGGAAAAACATTGGAAAATGGGGTTTGGAGTCACCATCCCTGGAACGCCATCACCAGCTGGGGGTGTTACGCAAAGCCTGGCGTGGTGGCACTTGGTGACAAGGTGGCATCGGCCCAGAGGCTGCCCCTGCTGACCTCAAGAGGTCTCTTCCAACCCCGTTAATCCCACGATTTACAGATTCTGCCCCGATTTCCTGCCCCTGCCCCCCAGCACGCACCGTGCAGCCGTCCTCCAGCACGCTGTAGGTGAACCTGCTGTTGCCCTCAGCGCGGATCTCGACGTCGTTGGAGCCCTGGATGAGCAGGGCCTTCCTCAGGCTGCCCGACTCCTCATCCAGGTAGGCCACGCTGTTGCGGCAGTGGTAGGTGACGTTCTGGGAGCCCTCGGTGGACAGCAGCCTCAGGAAGGTCATCTGGATGTTGGCCGTGTTGGGCGCCAGGTCCTCAGCGCCATAGCTGAACTGCAGGGGGAAGGGAGGCTTTCAGCCAGCCTTTTTGGGGAGTTTTGGGGGAATTTCCAGAGTTTGCTTTTCCAGAGGGGTGTGGGTGTCACGGCCTGACGCCAAGATTTCCATAAAAGCCTCTGAATCCACCAGTTCTGATCCAACAACCACCAATTCCACCCCAAGGATGGACATCAACTCCAAGATTTCCATGAAATCCTGAAATCACCCAATATCTGATAGAACAACCAAAAATTTCACCCCGAAGTAGGACATAACTCCAACTTTTCCATAAAACTCCACCCCCAGCCCTTTCTCTGACCCCGTCTTGGCCGGACACCCACGTGGAAGCCACCGTTGATGGTGTCAGCGAACCAGATGTGCTTCTTCTCCTTGGCTTTGCTGCTCCACCAGTTCTTCCTGGGGATGCTGCTGGGGCTGGGGTACACGCACGTCTCCCCCGTGGCCATGTTGCAGAAGACCTTGATGGCGTCCAGGGTGCAGCCCTGGTTGGGGTCGATCCAGTAATCGCCTGCGGCCGGAGGGCACCGAGTGAGTGACCGCCAGGTGGTGGGGGTCAGTGAGAAGGTCAGCATGGTCCTGGGTGTCCAGTTGGGTGGTGGAGGGGAGGAGGAGGAAGGGGTGGACATGGGGATGGAGGCAGNCCCCTGCCCAGCTGGATCCCTTTGTTCTCTGGATCCCCCTGCTCTTCTGGATCCCTTCGTCCTTCTGTATCCTTCTGCTCTGCTGGATCCCCCTCCCCTAATCCTAACCGTAACCCCATGCCCCACTGGATCCCTCTGTCCCTGCAGGATCCCTCCGTCCCCTGCAGGATCCCTCTGTCCNGTGCAGCCCTGGTTGGGGTCGATCCAGTAATCGCCTGCGGCCGGAGGGCACCGAGTGAGTGACCGCCAGGTGGTGGGGGTCAGTGAGAAGGTCAGCATGGTCCTGGGTGTCCAGTTGGGTGGTGGAGGGGAGGAGGAGGAAGGGGTGGACATGGGGATGGAGGCAGGGATGGACATGGATGGACACAGGGGTGGACTCAAGGATGGAGGAGGGATGAAGACTGGGATGGAAGGAGGGACGGACACAGGGACGGAGCCTCTCTCTCACCGCTCTTCCAGTCGGGGTGGCAGAGTTTGATGTCGCGGCAGGTCCTGGCCGGGTTCTTGCGGGAGCCCTCGGGGCTGCGGATGCTCTCAATCTGGTTGTTGAGGGCCTTGAGGGTGGCGTCCACCTCGGCGTCGTGTGGCCGCAGCCCCGGCGCTGCCTCGTCCGCCCGCATGTAGCGCCCGGGGTCGGGGCCCTTCTCGGGCTGCCCCAGCCCCGCGAACGCCGACATGTCGATGCCGNACTGGATCCCTCTGTCCCCACTGGATCCCTCTGTCCCCTGCAGGTTCCCTCTGTCCCCTGCTGGATCCCTCTGTCCCCGCTGGATCCCTCTGTCCCCTGCAGGTTCCCTCTGTCCCCTGCAGGATCCCTCTGTCCCCGCTGGATCCCTCTGTCCCCGCTGGATCCCTCTGTCCCCACTGGATCCCCTCTCCCACCGTTCCCCGCTCACCGCCGGGCCGGGCTCGCCGCTCCTCCCGCGGGGCCCGGGGGGGCCGATGGGTCCGGGCATCCCATTGGAGCCGTCCTTGCCCGAGGGGCCCACGGGGCCGGGGGGACCCTGAAAAACCCCCAAAGGGGCTCAGCGTGTGTCAGGGACAGGGCTGCCACCCCTGGCCATGGCACCGATCCAGGGGCACCGCCTTTTCCGCTTTTCCCCAAAATTCCAGGATTTACCCTGGGCCCAGAGGGGGTTCAGAGGTGGCTCCTTTTATGTTTTTCCCCACTTTTCCCCTTTTTTCCCCCAAAATCACAGGACTTACCCTGGGCCCGGAGGGACCCGCGGGCCCGGCAGCGCCTTGGTCTCCAGAAGGACCCTGGGAAGGACGGGAAGGTGGAGGGTTTGGGATCCCATGGGAGATGTGGGATTTGAGATGTGGGATTTGGGGTGTAGAATGTGGCATTTGGGATCCATGGGAGGCTGTGATCCCAAATCCCGGGGGGATCACTTACGGGGGGCCCGGGCAGCCCCTGGAGCCCGGTGAAGCCCCGGTGCCCCTTCAGGCCACGCTCGCCGGCCTCGCCCGCCTCGCCTTTGTCACCGCGCGGGCCCTGGGGACCCTGCAAGGGGGACACGGTGGGTCAGGAGTGGGGCCGATCCCACACCGGGACCCCAAACCGGGATCCCAAGTGGGAATTCCGGGCGAGATGCGCAGGAATCACTCACCGGCATCCCCCGAGCGCCAGCGGGGCCGGAGGGACCCATGGGACCCTGAGCACCCTGCGGGAGAAAGGAGCGGAGTTATCGCTGGGATTCCCAGGCACTGCCGATATTCCCAGATTTAATTCCTGGGATTCCCAGCTCGTTCCCAGTTTTATCTCCTGGGATTCCCAGGCACTGCAGACATTCCTATTTCCAGCTCCTGGAGCTCCCAGGCAGATTCCAAAGCAGGCTCCCAGGAATCCTCGGGAATCCTCAGGAGCTGTTCCCGGTGCCACTCCCAGATGATCCCGAACAGCTCCATGCCCTGGATTTGGGATAACTCCCGGTAATTCCCTCTCCCCACATCCCGGCGTGTCCCGCTCACCGTCTCTCCTCTGTCTCCCTGTTTTCCCGTGGGTCCCACGGGGCCGGGAGCGCCGGGAGCGCCGGGAGCACCGGGAGCGCCCACGGGGCCGGTCTCGCCACGATCGCCCTGGGAACAGGGAATGGGGTCAGGAATCCCGGCTCTGGGATTGGGGAACACACGGATAACGGGAGAGATCCGGGACGAGGGTCAGGAATCCCGGGAATTCCAGCTCTTGAGAAATCCGGGATGAGCTCACCTTCACTCCGGCTGCCCCATCCCTGCCAGGGGGCCCGTCAGCGCCAGGACTTCCCTGGGAAAAGGGGAGGAATTCAGCTTTTGCCTTTGGGATGGGGAGAAAACTCCTTTTCCCAAGCAAAACCCCACGGCAAAAACGCGCCGGGATTTCCCGGGAGCACCCTTAGAGCTCTCCCACCCACCAGGATCAGCCAGGGACCCATCCTGGATATTCCAGGCATTCCCAATTTTCCTACCTCCCGTCCGGGCTCTCCGGCCGGTCCGGTCAGCCCGGGGGGTCCCACGGGGCCGGGGGGTCCCCGGTCTCCAGCAGATCCGGGTGCTCCCTGTTTTCCAGGCTCTCCCTAAAAAAAATCGGGACCCCCCGCCGTGAGTGAGTCCAGGATGAGGGATCGCTGCTCCAAG
>VWZW01002031.1:0-15936 GCA_013397115.1 Edolisoma coerulescens
CAAATATTTCATCTGAACCTCCCCTGGCGGAATCCAAGGCCATTTCCTCTCATCCTGAAAGGATTACCTGCTGATCCTTTGGGATTTTATCCATGAGGAATGGGCACAGACAGGAGCTATTGCTCCCAGGACTTGACTGCACACTGCATGACTTTGCCAAACACAATTCTTCCAAAACACAGGGAAGCTGGGTTTAAGACATAGTAGCAGTAGTAAAAAAAAAAAACAACAAAACAAATAAAACCCACCCCAAAAAACAACATGAAACACAACCAAAAAAAACCCACAAAAAGAAAAAGAATAAGACTAATAATAATACAAAGATTAAGAAGATAAAGAAACAGTAGTAGTAAATTAAAAAAGAATTAAGCATAAGAACAAGAATGAGAATAAGAAACAGAAAAAGACAAGAATAATAAAAGGATTAAGAATAAGAATGAGAATAAGAATAAGAATAAGAATAAGAATAAGAATAAGAATAAGAATAAGAATAAGAATAAGAATGAGAATGAGAAAAAGAATACAAATAGGAAAAGGAATAAGAACAATAATAAGAAAAAGAAGAAGAAAAAAGAATAAGAAAAAGAATAGGAAAAGGCATAAGAATAAAAATTAAAACAAGAATACGAAAAAGACAACAAAGAATAAGAATGAGAATGAGAATAATAAAAAGAAAAGAAATAAGACAAAGAAAAAAGAATAAATATAAGAATAAGTTGATGTAGAAGAAGAAATAGTAGTAGTAAATACTAAGAAGAAGAAGGAGAGAATAGGGATCATAAGAAGAATAAGAAGAAGATGAAGATTAAATAGTAGTAGTAACAAATTATTATTATTATTACTATTACTATCACTATTACTATTACTATTACTATTACTATTACTATTATTATAATAATAATATCAAGTTAAAATACACATCCACACATCCTCTAGCATCACAGAATGGTTTTGTTTGGGAAGAACCTCAAAGATTATCTAAATCCAAGAGATTCTCTTCTGCTCTCTTTCTCTCTCTCTGAGACCTAGTTCCTATTTCTTTCTATCTCCTTCAAATTTCTTGTGAAATAAAATCCTCGTTAAATAAAATCTGTATGTTGTCATCATATGGTCTCATTTGCGCCTTAATTCGGGCAGAGGCAGCTCTCCCTAATCCGATCGTAACACATTCTCTGCCCAGCCTGTGTTTGTGCTTGGGATTGCCCTGACCCAGGTGCAGGACCTTGCACTTGCCTTTTGGAACTCCATGAGGTTGATACGGGTCCGCTTCTCAAGCGTGTCCAGGTCCCTCTGGAGGACGTGCCTTCCCTCCAGCATGTTGACTGCACCAGGCAGCTCAGGGTCATTGGCAAACTTGCTGAGGGTGCCACAGTCCCACTGTCAGTGTCACTGACAAAGATGTATAACAGCACCAATCCCAGCACTGACCCCTGGGGATGCCTCTTGTCACTGCTCTCCGCTAGGACACTGAGCCATTGACCACAAACCTTTCCGTGTGACCATCCAGCCAATTTCTTATCTACCAAGGGGTCCATCCATCAAATCCATCTCTCCAGTTTAGAGAAAAGGATGTCGTGCTGGCAGTGTCAAATGCTTTGCTCAGGTCCAGGCAGATGACATCAGTTACTCTTCCCTCATCCACCAAGACTGCTACCCCTTTGTCCTATCAGTCCTTGACTTTTTCTTTTGTGACTTGGGTGGTGTAGTCAGAGCACTTCAAGTGAACAGAGGCACAATAGTCATTGGGTATATCAGCCTTCTTCATATCCTAGGCAATCAGTTCTCCCATTTCCTTCCAGAGAAGTCTGACATTTTCCCTAGTCTCCCTTTTATCTCCAACATATTCCTTCGTGATGCATTTTGTGTAGAGCCTGTTAAAGGCCAGAAGGTGGGAAACTGAGAGAGAAGCACTTAAACGTACCAGAAGGCACAGCTCTCACATTGGGCGGTATCACCCAGCATACGATCGTGCTCAGAGACCACCACACCAGTACCATTACCTCCAGAAGCCTGCTCTTCCAGGAATGTTTTATTAAACTGGAGCTTTCTGGGGCAAGCCTGTGCATGTGACAAAGATCTGGCACAATTTGACTACTGCCACCCAGCCCTCTGGCTGCACAAGCCCCTCCTGAAGCAGTTATGTGCTCAAAGGAGCAGCCACCCACCCCATCAACTCCTCCTGAAGTAAGAAAATCTAATGAGGCACTCGCTACCCACTCTCCTCAAGGAACAGGTAGTGTCAGTTTGGACACTTTTTCCGAGCTTTTTAAAAAGAGGGTTTAACTCTCTGGAGAGGTACCATAGTACTTCTAAAGGATGTGAAAGGAAAAGAAAATGATTCCTTAGGGATTTTTCTTCATTATCACCCCACCTGGAGAAGTGAGCACACAATGAGCAAAGGTCCACACATATTGATTTTAGAGCTGGGGAAGTGTGCAGCTAACAGCTTTTAAGTATCTCCATTTTCAGTTACTTCAACAAAATTACCTGTGAACAGTGTAACAAAGTGAAAGTTTTTGTAGGAAATTGCAGGCTAAAAATGATCATTTAGGTTGCGAAATGTTTCTTTTCATTGAAAGTGGAGGGCTTTAAAACGCAGGAGTTACTGTGGGCGTTTTGCAGCGTCGTCTTCACCAGACATTTCCCAAACCACATCCTGTCCCTCTTTCAGGACCATAATCTTACACAGTTGTTGCTCGGAGACTTTTAAAACCGAGGAGCGCTGTCTCGGGGCGTCCTGGCTTGGAAGGCCATGACCAGCGTCTGAGGGAAGCGCCAGCACCGCGCGGCATTGAGGAGGAAACCGGGACAAAGCGAACCCCTCCGGCTTCCAGCCCGGGGTGTTCCCGGGCGGGTCTGAGGCAGCAGAGCCCCAGGAACGTGGGGCCCGGGCAGAGCGCCCCGAGGCGCGGCTGTCCCGCCCCGGTGCTTGCGGAGAGCAGGGGAAGGGGCGGGCGCTTCCCGGCTCCGTTGCCCGGCAGCGGCCGCGGCCCCGCGATGGAGGCGGGCGAGCGGTGGGGGCGGCTGCGGCGGCAGGCGGCTGAGTATTACCGAGGGCACCGGGTGCCGGAGCGGATGGAGGAGGCGCTGAACACCCTGTTCCCGCTGTGCCCCGGGGATCTCTACGGGGAGCTGGTAGCGCGGGGCGGGGAAGCAGCCGGACGGGGCCGGAGCGGCCTCGCCCGGCCCCGCGTCCCGGCGGGGGGCGGTGCGGAGGGGCCGTGAGGGAGCCCGCCGTGCCCGTGCCCGCTCCCAGCCCTTGCCCTCAAGCGAAGGGGTGCAGAGAGGAGCTCGGCGTCTCTGTGGTGACAATTCAGTGGTTTTCCCCCTGGCCCGGGCAAGGATTGCGACGGTTCTGTGTTTGTGGCCAGTGGCACTTGGACGCTGCGCCAAGTACATGTCCGCAGCAGCCGGGCTTCTTGTCCTTGCTGGTTGCTTATCTCGACACAAAAACAAAGTAGTCCACAGACGGACTCCTGTTTGTCCTTAACAAAACTGCTGCTCAGCAGGGATGAGTCTCGGGCCAGCGGCGACAGGAGACTGGGTGCTGTTCACACTGCAGCTGCTCATGAAAGGCAAATGGACCTCACAGGAAGGGTCGAGAATCAGATCAGTTTTGTCTGTTCCCGCTTGGCAAAATGTTGTTTACAGTAGTCCTAATGAAACCTCAATTAGTGGTGATACTGGAATTGCCAGTACTACAATAGTGAGCAACTCTTGAAAAAAAGTGATTTCTAGTATGATCTTTGATGGGAGAATGGCTGTGGAATTGAAACATTTCGCTCCATCTTATACCGTTTCCCATCTCCAAGTGTTTTGCCATCATCAGTGGAAGGACTGGAACTGGTGACACCTTTCCTTTCTTTGTTTGGTAGTTGGCATGTTCCTCTTCTTTGTAGTTCTAAGTGTTTCACAGATTTACCATTTGGTACGTTGTGGTTTGGTGACCGTCCGATACCAGATTAAATAATGAAACTAGTAAGGAAGTATGTAGAAACCTCAGGTAAAAACATAATCCTTTTTCTAAACCAACACTGGTGTTTATTAACTACAAACAGAGACCCAAATATATTGGATTATGATAGTTCATCAGGCCCATAAAGACCATGTTGGAAGAAGAAAGAGAACTCTGCTTACGAGAAATCTTGGTTTCCACCTTTCTCACAGGGCTCAAAGCTTGCTGGAACATATAAATCATAGAATGATAGAATATGCTGAGTTAGAAGGGACCCGTAATGGATTTGTTCAGTGGTGGATTTGATTGAAAGATATTTCATGGAATAAAAGCCTCTTTGCCTGGAAATTGACTTCTAATGGACTTCTTTCTCTTTCATTTAAGGCTAACTACTTTTCTAAATTTTCAAAAGCGCCAGTAATATGCAAATTAGTTGGAAAAAAAGTTCTTGATGGAGTTGGTCAGCCAACATTAGAAGTGGAAGTATACTGTACAGTTAAAAACTATGAGAAGGTATGAGCTGCTTCTTCTTGTTTTATTTATTTTACTAGGACAATATCTGGGAGAGGTACTATTCTTCTCACATCCCAAGGAAAGTTTTATTTTCCATCTTTATGACAAGATATAAATCCCTGTGACTCAACAGCTGAGTGGTGTAACTTGGAAAAAAAAAGGTGTCTTGAAAATTTAGAGAGTGGCAGCAAGTATGAAAACTTTATTTTCTGTGAATTAGACAATATTTTTTGAGTGGGATCTGATAGTTTATCTTTGCATATTATTTTTTTTTCTCTTAGTGATCATGTAGGTTTTCCTTTCACCCCATGCTAACGCTGTAAGTTCACTTTCATTTCACCTTTTTCTTTAATTTTCAGATCCTTATATTTCTCTGTGTGTGACACTCAGAAAAATACAGTACAGGTGAAAAACAGTATAGATGGAAGCACTTCTTTTACCCTGAACTAATAGGTTGATGTGGGTGATAGTAAAGTCAAACATATCCATTTAGCAGCTGCAATGCAGAATTGATGGCTCATCTCTTCCCCAACCTGAAATATTCAAGTTACATCTTTGCAGCTGTAGTTATTGTGGAGTAACTATTTCTGCTTTCCCTCAGTTAAACTCTGGTTCACTTAATTCTTGAATTACATACATGTAACCTCATAGATATTCACAGGATGTAAAGTTAATACTGTTAGTGCAGGCAACCGTGGGAAATTTGTAAATGATGTCTTCCTTAAGTGAATTTTCTTAATATCATTTATTCTTCATCAGTACAGAAAGATAAGTGTGAATTATCTAAGTAAGACGAAAGTAACTGATCACGAGGGATGGCATTAAGCATGAATGCTGATGAATCATGGTACAACAGGCTACCAACAGCTGCAATAAAAGGTGTCCTAATGACTGTATGGTCCTTATAATAACTCCATTCTATTCTGATAGCATAAGATATGTATAAGGCAGATCTGCCAGAGGGTTTTTGCCTCTTTATGTAGTTATAATTTAGGTCAAAAAACTTGAATAATGTCTGCAATTACCAAAGTATAAGAGGCTAAAAAGAAGGTGCTGGATGAGAAAAGACAAGTGGAGCAAATAGATTTGGAGATACGTACTTGGAGAGCTGGGAAGGACATACTTCTTAGTCTTCCAAATTACATTTCCAAGTTAAAAAATTAAACAGTGTTTTAAACCTTTTTACATTGTTTTGTTGTTTGGTTTGGTTTTTTTTTTTTTGCAGAGGATTTGTTCCATTGTAATGGCTTCTCATTCTCAAACACCTGAAAATGCTTTACCTGAAACAATTGAAGCTGATGAGAAGGAAAGAAATGTTTCTGTTCATACTGCTGTGGAATGGGTCAATGAATCACTGAACACAATGTTAAGAGGCTTGGAGCCTACTGACCAGTGTCAAGCTGATAAGATGCTTGGGTAGGTCCTGCATATTATGAAAGTTATTACATTTGAAATATTCACCATTAATTCATGTTATTAATGAAAGACATGTAGAATATTCAATGTTTTCTACTATTTTAAAAAATATTTTTAGGATGTAATGTCCATCTCAGATCCATTGCACTGCATTATTGCCTGCTTTTCATAATTATGATATAAAAATCATGCTGTTTTGGGCTGCTACAATGAACACAGACTGTAGCAAACAGACCTAATTGCCTTCCACATGGACTAGATTTGGGAAAACCTTGATGAAAGGAATAAGGACTCAGTTGGAAAGTGAGTCTAAATAAGATTTTAATGCATTGTTTACACTACTTTATATATCTTACATACTCAGTTTGCTGAATTGGCTTTCTGTGACCCATGGGTGAGGATTTCACTTCATGCATGTAACTGAAAATCAGCCACCTCTGAGTTTGCAGCCACACAATAACCAGTGTACAACTCACCTGCTGGCTTAGCAACCTAGGCCAGGCTGGTGGATGGCATGGAGTTGTGCAGGATCTGTTACTACCCATGCAAAGGAGATAAATCCTCCATGCTCAGATTGTCTGCTCAGAGCTGACTTTCAAACCAGAGTGTTTTACAGAGCATGTACTAAGGTCTGTGATACTTGCTTGTGGTTCTTTCTGTTTAATCAATGCTGCAGATGACTACCAAAAAATAATGATACGATAAATTCATGGACTTCTCCAGCTTCACACAGTGAATCTGTGTCAGAAGCTCAAATACATGCACTTAATCTACCTCCTAGCATGTTCTTTAGCCTGTATCACGTGTCTACTTATCACATCTCTAACAATATTTTGACCCAGTAATTTTAATGCCTCTTCCCTCAGTGAATACTTTGCAAACAAGGTAGAAGAAAGAAAGGAAATTCAAAAGCGAGAAGAAGACGCAGCAAAAGCCACTCCTGTCCCTGCTTCATGCCCTCCAACCCCAATAACTAAACAAAAAAGAGGAGGAAAACCAGGTTTTACTTTATTTAATATTTTCTGCAATACAGATACTGATAAAGGTCCTAAAAGACACCCTGTCTCATGTTCAGAGGGTTTGGTTACTCTCTCCTGACCTTTTTGATCACAGCAGTTTCTGCAGCAGAATGAGGGAGGGGAAAATACTGTTTCCTCATCATTCACATGTATTGGTTGAACGGTTTCTGCCTTTGTTTTACAGTCGATTTAGACAGGAGGTTATTAGTCTTCAGAGTGAGGAATAAGAATGGAGGAGGATGCAAATGAAGAATAAAAATGAAAATTATAAGGAAAGAAAAGGAAATCACAGAACTGAGCAGGAAAATGGAAATAGAATTAAGATAGAAATTGAAAACAATTGAAAGAGGGAGGAAGGAAAGTTTCCTTCTAACACTGAGAAAAGGAGGAAATACAGAGAAAAGCAAAAGAGAAAGAAAGAAGGGGATGAGATGGGAATGAAGGGTAGTATAGAGTAAAAGGAAGTAAGCAAACATCCTACTAGAGGAAAAAGGAAAAAATGGTGTGAGACTAGAAAAACAAGGTAAGAATACATGGCCAAAACCAAACAACCCAAAGGAAAAAAACCCATATGTTATCTCCATCTATACATTAAACTCAGATAAAAAAGGGTTGTTGTCATTTGTTGGAAGAGCAGAAAATTTTGGCAAATTATTGTTATCAGTTTAGTTACAACTACCATATACTCTCTGTAAAAACCTCCCACTTCATATGTTGGATGTGTGCACAGTAAATTCACCTTTGACCTGAAATTTATCTTCTGCAGGTTTCAGGTCCTTCCAGATATCATCGTGGTGTATATGATACTTCAGTCAAGCTCCTGCTGATACATTTATTATGTGTTTTCACTAATTGCGACATTAAGTGTAATATTATTGTTAGATTCAGTGCCTGACTGTTTGGAGACAATATAAAACAGTCCCCCAATGCAGTGGTTTTTGGGAATCACACCACTTGTTGCAGCTTCAGTGGATGCTGCCTCTAAGTGTTCATGTCAGCACTACAGGCAATAAATATGGTAGTGGGAACTGCTTGGTTTAAAGCATTTTGGGGAAAGTTATTGTATCTGAAAGGGAAATAAATTCTTATGAAAATTTAATGTGTAATATTTAAAAGACCTTAAAACTTAGAAGTTTTCTCTTTGGGAATTCCAGTTGTAATAGGCCTGAATTTTTTTCACAGTCATTATTAGAAGAAATCAAGTATTTGTACTCCCAATCAGGTTATAATGTAATCTTCCATTTTTTAATGCAAAATCCAAGTATTTAAGGAGCACAGTAAAGAAGACTGAAAACATGCTTTTGAAAGGAATCTGAAAAATGATAAAATGTTATCAAACACAGATAAATAAAAATACATATTCCAGTGGCTGAAAGATCTCCAAAAGAAACAAACTTGAAACGCATTTGAAACAAGAATGAGGACAGATACTGTGCTTACTTGTAAGGTCATTCCATATAAAACAGCTGACAAAATGAAGTTTTAAAAAAATAAATTACTGGTTTTTAATACATTGAGTACACACTGAAATGACAATATCATATTCACTCACATAACTGTGATCCACAAGCACATGTTTAGAACCAAGAAAATATTTAGCTACTACTCTGTCTCTTGCAGTAAAGAAGGTGGTAGTGGAAGAGAATCCCATCCCACCTGCAGAACCTGCTGAACCAGTGCTGTGTGGCAGCTTGGCCATTGGGGGAACATCACTTGCCATAGCAAAGGCTGGGGCCACCATTAGCCGTGTCCCATTGTACTTATACATTGCACTGCTGAAACACAACCAGGTACATGTGGCTTTTGTCATTTTGTTTATTTCGTCCCAGTTATCATAATTATTGTAGCCAGTTGTGACAGTGTTATTAAATTTGCCTCATAGAATACATCCTTAACATTGCCTGTAGCAGTTTTGAACCCAGTACCATAACTAAAATATAGAAGAAATTATTCTGATTTTTACGTTTTTATTTTCACCTGGCACTCCCAATTACAGGAGTCACCTAAAGAAATGACTCTACCACTCCCAATGGTTACTCTGTTGAACTGTGAAAAAAATTTACCTACAAAACTGAAATTAGTGAAAGAAGTTATGCTTATACCACCAGTTGAGTTATCACTCAAACAGGTACTGTTTCCTTTTTTTTAATAAATATTTTCTACAGACATCATACTGATGACATATGTACATAAGTATACAGGTCTTTTCAATATAGTCCTTACAAACTATATTTTTCATTTGTTTGTTAGCTTGCAAGGCCAAAGTTTTCACAGATGCTGGTTAGTGCAGAATTCTAAAACTAATAACAAATTAATTAAGTAAAAAGATGATTTAAAAGAAGAACCATGAAGATTTAAGTTAAAAATGTATGTTTATATAGAGGAAAAAATCAGTGCATTGAAGAAGATGTCAAGGAATTGTGTTACACAGTAACAGATTTTGCATTAGTAGATTATAAATATTATCAGTTGTTTGATATAGCATACAGAACAACAAAACCCATAACAAATTCACAGGAAAGCATAAAATGTTTGGGAATAAGTTGCTTTAAAATGAAATTGTGACACTAGAAGGGAATACAAAGAGCAAGAAGGATGGGTGAGACAGATGGGATCAACTCCCTCTTTTTTTGTTTAGCCATGTGTTGCATTGAAGAATGTATCTGCACAAGATGCCTTCATTAGGGCTGTGATTTCTACTTTGTGTGCTGGTGACCTGAACAAATAGCTGAGCTCGATTCTCTTTCTTTTTGCTTCTCCTTTAACTTTTCTGGATTGTCCCTCAGAGCTGTTAATAAGGTCACTAATTCTGCCCAGTTCAAAGCCAGGATGCCTCCCAGTGCCCATGGGACAGGAGGAAGGTGTTTGCTGCAGGGCAGAACACGAAGCTGCTCGTCCTGTGCTGTTGCCAGCTGTGACTGACTTCTGCCCCCTTCAGTATTCCTTTACTGGCACAGTTTGAGAAAATCTGAAATGTCCTTTACGAAGTTAGCACTCAACATCTACCAGCTCAGCTGAAAGGGAAAAAGAGCCTTGCATTAAAAGCAATGAATTTGATTAATGGGCGTGTTCCCCAAAGCTTAAAATCAAGACAGTGATTTTTTTTTTTTTTTTCTTGCTTCCTTGAAGTATTCTAAAGGTAAATGCACTCAGTCTTGTCAGAACTTAGGAAGTCTTAGGCAGAGTCACAATTGGGAACAGGGATTATCACCTTCCCACTTCTCAGATATAAATGCAGACCCAGATATTTTTTACTTGTTAGATTCGTTAAGGGCTACTTTTGGGGAAGAGACTGCTTTCCTTGACATCCCATAATCAAATATTCCTGCTCATTCCACTGCTACTAACCCTTTATTCTTGGACACTTGACTGCATTTTGTGGGTGGAGAGATTGTGTTAAGCAGTCTGTAATGGTTTGGGCTTTTTTAAAGACTCTATATTTAAATTTGCATTTAGAATAAGTATTGTGTCTTTTCTGATTTAAGTTGCTAATATGAATTAATATAACTTCCTTTTGAAGATTACTGTTGTTCAATTTCAGGGCATAGAAAGAATTCTGGATATTCAGAAAGAAATGACAAGAGTGTTGGAGTCTTCAGGCAAAATGGTACAATAAAAATGTTCTAACAGTGAGATGTACTTAATTTAATCTTTTTACTACCATTGTCCTTTTAAACAAACACATGGAGCACTTAGCCTGTTACAGGCTCATGACAGAGAACAGAAGATGTTTTTCTCTGACAGATGAATGAAACATTGGCCATTTGGTGATACTAAATTAGAAAATTTAGAACAAAACATTGTTCTGAGCATAAGGCTTTCTGTTTACCTGAAGAAATATGCTGGGAGTGAATAGTATCAGAGGGAATATACAATATATATTCTGATCTTGCTACACCTCTCACATGCAACATGTTTTATTCAAGGTACTATTACTGTAGTAGTAAATCAGTCTTGGTGTGTGCATGTGATTTTGGAAAGCAAGGTAGTTGGGTTTCTCCAAGTACAGAGTCTAGATTCTCATTTCTGAGATCCCCTGTATTTTTGATGGGCTGGGTGAGAATGCCTTGAAAAACAAATGATGGTTGGACAGATGTCCACATAGAAATCAACATTTTAAATTAGTAACCACCACAAAATAAAACTATTAAACTATTAAATAAAGCTATTTCCCAACTTAAATATTTACAATCTCTTTTGACCAAAATTCCGTCAATCTAATCTTTTCTTTTTTCTTTTCTTTTCTCTGTCATCTTTTTATTTTTCCATGGAATTGATTTCTTTCTTCTTTCACTCCAACAGCCTGGTCCACAAGCAGACAGTAAGAAAGGAAAAGCACAAAGTTCAGGGAAGAAAGCTCTGGTAAGAGAAGAGATTTTAACTCTAAGCCTTCAACAAGGTATTAACAGCAACAGGGAACCAAAATGTTCTTAAGAAAGGAAGCATTATTCTACATCACCATTTTGGAAAGGTCAAGGCAAGACTTAAATATTCAAATGCTCATATTTTACATAATAATTTAGATTCTTCTGACTATACCTTCCCTTCCTGGTGGACAGTAGAGGAAATAGGGGAAAATTTCTGGGATCTGGTGATTTTTCTCATATAGAAATCCTGGTAATTTATCCAAATGAGCATTTTGCAGGCCTGTAGCACCAGCAGAGAAGGTGCCCTTTTGCTCATGTAGGCCATAAAACTCTTACCTGTAAGACTTGCAGACTGTGCTGTTCCCTAACCCTGGGAGCATAACTTCCCTCTTTATCCTGCTGCATTCAGTTCCCAGGTCCAGTCTGAGGTTATAGATAATGGCAGATAAAAACCAGCAGCTAAAGGGCAGCACTCACAATATTGCACAGGACTTTATTTTATATGACTCAAATGATCTCTTTTATCCCTTCAAAACTGGTAGTTTGCTGATGAGTTTTCCAAATAGTGGGATGGAAATGCCATGCAGGTTTTGCTCCTCATTCTGAGATGATTTAAATATTATCAGGTGAGAGTCGTTACTCTTGTGAAGTATAAAAAAGAAAGGATGAACAAAAGCTTTCCTATTTTATTGTTGCTTAAACAATAAAAAATTCACCATCATTGAGATGCTGGCCAATGTTTTCCTGGTGGGTAGTTTCCATATTAGTACCATAATATGGACTGCATTCATAAGGTAGAATATTTCTGTGAAATATACACAAGCAAACAGTGCATTAGATTCTCTGAAAAAAATTCCATTTATTTCAAGGGGAGAAAACTAAAGGAGACAGTAGTGAAACTGAATTTAAAACTGATAAAAGCACCATGTGGGTTTGAACTTTTTTGTGAGGGAAAAAAAGGAGAAATGACAAAGTAGACAGTGGAGAAGAAGAACTTATTTAGGTTATGGAAGTAAAAACTAGACAGAAAAAAAATTTATACAGAAAAACAATGCTTTTAATAGAATGTAATAAGGCACAGCATATGGACATCTTGAAAACCATATGAAACTGCAGATTTGACCTCTATCTGAACTACAGGAAGACTGCAGCATTTTCTGCTGTCTACTGCTGCATCTTTATAACCCAAAATTCCCAGACCTTACAGTTAAAAATCAGTATTTGGAAAACCTACAAAAAACCTGACAACAGAAGGACATGTGAAATATTTGCTCAATGTAACTCTGCTTGAGGCTCATGTCCAGCAATACTGTCCCTGAAGCAGACAACTGCATGCAGCTGGGCTGGAGGCATTTCCCCTCTATGAAATTTGTTCTTCTAGAAGTCTTGGAACACCCCATAGACTCAATACCAATGTTGTAGCTGAGGATAAACGAGTAAAAGCTATTTAAAAAAGCAGAATATGTTTTTGTGTCACAGGATTGGTCCACAGCACCAGAGCATTCGTGATACCTCAGTGCTTGTTGAGTGCCTTTAAAATCATTTTGTAAACCAGTACTGACTATGCAAGACTGAGATCTACATGACCAGACATATTTCCAAGGACTGTTGGCTCTCTACTCGTTAGCACTTCATAATCCCTCTTTGCTAGAGAATTGTCCTTAAAGCTGCCAAGGAGATTTCTGAGAGCAGATTTATAATTTGATGACTAAATGCAGACTGAAATGACAATGAAAAAAAAAAAAACAAACTATAATATATATGTGTGTAAATAAAGTGATTATTTTTGTTTTGCTTTCAGCCACCACCCTTAAAAAGAATATCACACTTAGGCTGCCTGACAACAGGATATGACAATCTAGAACAACTGCTACTCCTAATGCAAACAGCTTGCAAAAATATAGGTCTGGAGCTAGGAACAGACATGTACTTAGCAATAAATTGTGCTGCTCATGAATTAATGGATTATGTAAGTTATTGTTCAATATCTGTTTTCTTGGGTTTTAAAATAAGCGTAGCTCTTGTTAACATTATTTATTATTACATTGCAAACTCACCTACAAGCTCCTAACTCCAATTTTTTTTAAGTACCAATCAAGCAAACAGAAAGAATTATCTCTGCATTTATAAATTCTGGTTGAATCTGCTTTTCTTTCCATTACATTAAGCTACATCTCTTGTTTTGTTCTATCCTCACATTTCCATGTATTTTTACTATGGTATGTTTATATACAGATTAGAGCTCATCTCACTGTGCGTCAACATTAATTTTTTAATTTTATTTTTTTAATGTTTTTATTTGACAAAATCTGTTTATCTCCCAATGAAGTCTTACAGTTCTTGCCCCTTATTCCAAGATCAATCAGGTTTTTCTCTAAGCAGAAAAAGGAACTTCCATTTCCATTTAGTACCTCATGAGCTTTTATGTGTTTGGGTGTTCTGTAGTGCCAAAGCTTCCATTACCAATATCTTTTATAAAAGCAGTTGCTCTCCTGGCTGTGATATCTGTATCCTTATACCAGAATGTGCAAAATCTTAACCACTGAATTATCAGTAATTCTGTAACTTTCTGTTATTGGACTGGTAAAGTCACTAAAGCAGTGGATACCCTGGCACAGTTTCACAGTGTGTTCTTAGAATTCCTCCCAGGCTGCAGTTTGTGCTTCCCAGAATGATGATAGTGATTTTAAACTAATCTTTATTTTTTTGTTTTTTGGAAAGGGGAAAGAGGCAGGGAAAGGCAGTATCTTGGTTTTGAGCACTGAGGGTGGTGCACTCCTTTCCCCAGAGATATTTCCTTTATGAAAATGAGGAAAAGAAATCACCTTCTTTTTCTTTTTTTTAAGAGAAAAGTGAGATTTTTTTCACTTGAGATTCAATAAAAATATCAAATATTGCTAACTTTGTGCTATAATTATGTCAAACTGGCAGTGATGCCTAGAAAATGCTGAAATAGATCTCTCTTCCTTTGGCAGTGGCATTATTCAGAGACTTTGGCACGAGCCCACTGGAGCCCACAGTGTCATTTTAGGCAGAGTTTTCTGTAACAATGTGCTGACAACTCAGGCTCAGAGTAAAGCAGATGAGTGAATGCCTTCTCATTGAAGCACACACAGCCTGCTGCCTTAACAGAGATGTGTCCACTCTGCTTTTCAGGGTCTTACTTTGCTTATCTTTTATGCTTTTTACTTTACTTTCTAGGATAAAAGAAAATATGAAATACTCACTGGAACGTTCAAAAGTCCTGATGAAATGGTTGCCATGTATGTGGAAATGGTTAATAATTTTCCTTTTATTATTGCTTTAATAGATCCCTTAAGAAAAGAGGTAAGATACCACAGTGCAGTCCTTTCAAAACTGATGATACTGTTCAGTGAGCTTTTCTCATTTTAACAAAACATGTAAAATACAAAGCTTCTGGTTTTCAAGTCTTTAAGCACAAAAATATCACTAGAAAATGCATCTAACAATTTATTTGAATATATTTTACTGGCAATATCCAAATTTTTCTATACTTTTGACATAATTTCTAATGGAAAATAATCCTGGCATGAACAGAATACAGTCAGTACGCATACTTTAATGAATTAAAAGAAATTGCTTTTTTATTTGATTCTACTTGCTAAATCACTGTTATTTTGATTACATTTTGCTCCTTCTGTGCACAATTCAAATTATAAAAGGAAATTTTAAAATTCAAGTGTATTACAAAAATTCATGTGTAATGCAATATTGCATTGTATTATATTGTATTGCATTATATTATATTATATTATATTATATTATATTATATTATATTATATTATATTATATTAAGTTGGAGAAGCAAAAATTTGAACATTGTTGTATATTCAGCCAAAAAATCACCAAAATATATTATTGCTGCAGTTCTTTGTGATGGATATTTATAACCAAAGTCCTGTCACTGGCAGCATTGCTCAGCAGAATGTTTAAAGTGGGAGTAAGACACCCTGTATTTACCTCTGTGTTCAAAGTTAGAGGAGTTAATTAGTGTGGCCAATCAACTACAATAAAGCACAATACTATTAAGCATGTTATCAAACTATAGATGGATAAAAGAGATTGTAGAACCTCAAATATTCGCATTTATACATAAGGTTAAATTTCTATGTAATAAAAAAAAGAATAAAAACCGAATTGCTGCAGAATCTACAATTGTAGGCCAAGATTCTGCAGTTGCACAACTGAATAAAAATTTGCCCTTGGTGTCAAATTGCACTTTTATCTTCTTAAAAGTAAATACAGGGAGTTCATTTTCATGAGCAAAACACAAAGACTGTGATTGAAGGGAGAAGCAAAGTGATGTTGGCTTTGTGAATCTGCCCAGTGCCTGAATCAACAATTCTAAAACAGATGAACTGCAAAATCCATCTGATTGTTGTCCTTAACTGGAACTTTAAAAGTTCATTTTTTTCATAACTGTTTAGTGTTACCTCACCCTGGTTAGCCTTGCCTCCCTGTGTTGTTTCAGTCTGACTCTGAATTACCGTGTTCCAAAACACCAGGTTATTCCCCACTCCTGCCAGGGCTGCCAACTTCTTTGGGAATTCTTATGAAGGAAAATATTTGCACGATGAGAATCAGCAGGAGAATTACAGCAGATAGGGAAGTGCAATTGGGAACAGAGACAGAGTTAAGGGAAATG
>VWZW01002031.1:15952-76241 GCA_013397115.1 Edolisoma coerulescens
CCTCCTCCTCCGCCTCCTCCTCCTCCTCCTCCCAAATCTCCAAGGTTTACCCATGCCACATCTTCGCCCCAGCTAATTAGATCCTTGAGGATTAGTTCTGGTACCAATTCAATAATTCATTGCCAGACACCAGACCACTTTGGTGCTTAAATTTAAACTTTGTTCAGGTGTCAAAAACTTCATTTTCTCTTATGCACAGGCTTTAAATCCATACAGGAATGGCCCCTGGTGCTGATTGCAAGTAGAGAGGTACAAAATTCTGTCTGATCCACAGACCAAGAATAACCACTGGCAGAATTATGAAGTAGAAATGTTTTTCATGTGAGAACTTTCCATTCTGTGGACACAAAGCAAGAAAAATAATTAGTAAATTTCTTCTTTCAAATTCTTCACATATCCTTGTCCTTTATTTAGCCTGGACCATGTACCATGTGGACAATGCATTAAAATAAAGAAACAAAGACCCTGAAAAATGGAGCTTTGCTAGAAAAGAGAGCGTTGTATTCTGCTGTTCCCTATGGGTCCTGTCATTGAGTCTATGTCTCCTGTTTATTATTTTATGTTCAAACCACTGTGATACGTAAAATATTAACACAAAAATGAGTCCTTTGAATAAAACAATAAAAAATTATTTTATACTCCATCAAAATGAAATAAATTTCAGGAAGGAGATCAAAATAGCAACCCCCTACACTTAATTTAATTTGAAATATTTTTAACTATATTTTGTGCAAATAGTGTTGGTTAATTTCAGATTAAAATTTATGTTTTCTAGCAAAACCTTAAAATCCAAGGGAAATCCAAATGGTATGTTTTTCTTAGGTAGCAGATTTAAAATACAGTATAAAATATTATATGTGTATACGAGGGATATATTTACGAGGAAACCCAAATTATTACTATTTATTTTTCTATTTTTACCTCCTCAATTAGGGTTTTCATTCAGTTTAGTTTTTTAAACTCCAGTTGTTTGCTCGATCTGTTTATGCAGGACAGAGAACAGTGGAGTAGCATCTGTTGTGCCCTTGGTTCCAAGTGCTACCTGATTGCTGAAGATGCTGCCACACATATTTCCAAACTCAAAACTGACCAAAACATAGCAAAGTGCAGTGGTGTTGTCCTGAAATACATTAACCAAACCAAGGTATCAGACCTCATAGAATTTACTGGAATTCTCGATGGTGAGTAGAGGGGGGGAAAGGCTGAAACCAAACCCTACAAGCCACATCCGTAAATATTACATCTTTTTATTTATTTATTGACACTTCTAATTTAGACAGCACTTTTCAGAAGAAACTGAGACTCAAGTTTTGATTCACAAATCCCTGTCAAGGGGCTTAAAACAGCATTCAAGGCTTCAACTGTAGTCAATTAATACACTGTTTTGAACATGGGTGCCCTTTGACACTGCAGCTAAGTGTCATGCTGCATATCAAGTTTGATATCAGAATTAAAATAAAAGAGACGTGATCAATTCGTCTGAATTTTGATTAATTTTAGCATTAATAATTTAAAAATTCAAACAACTACAAACTGTTTAAAATTGCATTTACATAGATTATTGACTACGTATTACTGAGCCTTTGTGGTAACAGTACTAAGAACCTGGGCAGCTTTGTATGTAAGATTTCTCTTTGTATCACATTCTGTTTATTCATTTTTATACCCAAGGAAGAGATGAACAAATTTAATATAGCCAAGTTTTTTTCTTGTTCCTCAAAAACGCCCAGAATCACTGTATCAAAGTGAGTCAATAGCAACTAAAAGACTTCATTCAGTCAGGATGGTAAATTCTTTTTCAGAGAGAAGAAAAATCATTACTATAGTGAGGAACACATTTAAAATAAATAGCACAGCCTGATCAGGCAGATCAGTGAGCGACAGAGACTAGGACAGGATGTTAGATGTTCCCTTATCCATCTGAAAATAAAACAGAATCTTAACATAGCAAACTAATATAGTTTACATTTTTATGAGGTGGGTTTTACTCCTGTTTGTATTTGAGCTTGGATAGTCCAAGGGTAAAAAAAAAGAATGAGAAGTCCAAACAATTTCTGTGTCAAATATATAAAATATACTCTAATGAAGGTTTTCCCTCCCGTTACATATAGGTCAAAGACAAGTTACCATATTAGGAAGTCCAGATGGAGAATCTTTAGATGAGAGCCTCGTGGATCTGGTGAGTATTGAAAGCTGCTCAACTGCAGAATTGCAAAACACTGCTTTTAACATGTACTATTTTTTAAGGAGAAAGCCTTTTTGTGCTTGAGAAAGAAACAACATTTTACAAAATGGGCTTTTTCTAGAGGGTTGGTTTTTTTCCTCACAGAGAGTGGTTATTCTTTTGAGTTTAAACGGAACACACAGGAAATTTGCCAAAGCAGGGAGTATATTCAAAAGTGTGTATGATCCATTTGCTTGCATTAGTTTCTAAAAAATCGCGAGTTACTTAAAACATTCCTGCGTAGTAACAATATTTTAAGCAAAAAATCCTTAACGCTACTATACTTAACCTTTTGCAAATAAAATTTCATTCCACATGCCAGCAGAAATTACTGTTTGCATCGGGCAAATCTTCCGCTGGGCGGTTTTATTTCCCCCGTTTCTCTCAGTGCGGAGATGAGGGTGGTAAATGAGACGTAGGATGCCGTGTTGAATTGCGGGGAATGACTTCACTTGGCCGAGTGCGGGGTTTTACCGCGGGCCCTCTCTCGTTGCAGGCTGTGGGCCTGGGTGCCAGGTTTCTCAAGTTGGGAGGTCTCTCCCGCGGAGAAAGGGTGGCCAAATACAACCGGCTGCTGGCTATAGAGGAGCAACTGGCCGCCAATGGAACGCTGCGTACGAGCTTCTTTCTTACTTTGTTTTCAGCCTGCCGTGAATACGGGCACAAAGATTGGAGGGAGAATGATTGAAACTGCACCCCAGGAGGGAAGCGAAATCAAAAGGCTATAAATAAGGGCTGACAAAAAAAAAAAAAACTAGGATAGCACTTGCCACAATGTATATTGTTGTCCTAATGGATTATCTGTTTACTGAATGTTAAAATAGCCCCCTTCTCGAGGAGTAGCCTACATTAAGCTTTTTTTTTTTTCCAGAATTAATTGGTTAGAGTCTTGAAGCCCACGGTGTAAAAGGAACAAAACAAAAAAACCATGCATATAACGTGTCGAAAAGCTGCCAAAATGGAATTTTAGGCCAAATACCCCACCTCCCTCGAGGCCCTAAACATATATTGCTAACAAAACTTCATTTCACTACCCTCTTTTGTATGGTACATTTCCAGCAAAATGTGTTTGGAAAGCTACAATTGCGTGGGTAAGCCTTAAATAAAACCCAAGAAAACCCCAAGCTGACGATGCACATTCAGCCTTAGCCACTTGTATGCATCTGCCTGCCTGTTTCAGGATCTGCATCTTCTTTTTACACTGTACCGAGGCACTGTTAAATGCTTAACAGTTCATTAGAGCCACTTCTCACTTGCTCAGGTATCAATCAAGCCAGAATAAAGACATGCAGTCTGAAGGGGAGGCAGAGAGACAAGGAGAGGAAGAAAGGAAGGAAAGGGCTTGCAGGAATTGTATTGTGCCTAAGAAAAGGAAACACCAAGCAGAATTAAGTCATTTCACCCCCTTGTTTGTAATAATTTTCGATGTTCTATACATAGGGTAGCAGCACTTGACATGCACACTATAGAACAAAGTTTTTAGTTGAAATTTCTTTTTATTGAAAATGTTTTGAGCTTTTTGAAATCTCCCCCTTGCTCATAAGTAATCATTGTAAAAAACAGAAACACAGACAGAAATTCTTTTCTTTTTTGCTAAGAAAGTAGTTTCACAGAACGCACTTTTCAAAAATAAGATAGATAATTATAGAACTATGAATTTTAACTGCCTCAGCAGTATTAATATATTCCCTCCTCAAACAGTATAGTCTAAACAAAGGCTCTCGAGTCTGACAAATATTTAGACCTATATCTGATGAAATGAAACAGCAACAATCCCCGACACCGTTAATCATTTGGCAGAAATAAGATCCAGTACCTAAATCAACAGCAGGGAAATAGTGAGAGCAGGTCTGAGCTGCATACCAAGCTCTTCATTTGGCTGGGCTGGAGCTGGGAATACACAGGAGAGCCCGTGCCGAGGGCACTCCGGGTGGCTCATGGCCGGGAGGTGACACTGACCCATCAGGAGTGTGTGAGGGGCTCAGGAGCATCGCATCCAGGCTCTCCCATTGCCTGCCCCTCTCCTGGGAGCAGCTCAGAGCAGCCCCGGGGGCGGGGATGTGCCACCAGCTCCACCCGCACGGCTGTGTGCCCTGTCCAGCCCGGGCAGAGCAGCCTCCCCTTCACCTGGCGGGGACACAGGGCTGGGAGGCGCTCACGGTGGGTGGGAGCTGGGAGGTGAGGGCAGGGATGGAGAGCGAGTCACAGGGCTGGGAAAACAGCTCTGGGAACTGTTAGTGGCAGTAAGTGTGATCTGTTATGGGGGCAACACCGGGACAGGGGCTTTCATCTGGTTGCTCAAGGCTGGGGTAGGGACAAGGCAGAGTCAGCTAATGGGAACTCTGGCAAGAGCACCAGTGCAGAGGGAAAAACATAAGGCAGCAAGGTGAGATGATCAGTGAAGAAAGGAATGCAATAAATATCCCAGCTCAGGCTGATGTGCACCATGTCCTGATCCTGTAATCAAAGTGCTCCTTCCTTTCTAAAGACCAGACTTTTAAAGGTGCTTCAACTCTTGTAAGCATCTTCAAAACATCTGTGTGAACCAGAGAACATTACAACAACCCCATTACAGCAAACATGAGCTGCTTTTTTCTCTTCTATTTCAGGTGAAGCAAAACTTGAATTTATTGATTTTGCTGGAAAATCACAGCCAGAACAACTTCCTGATGTGCTTCCTGCCCCAGAGCAGGATTAGTTGCCTCCACAGCTCTCAGCCAGCCCTGCATGTTCACAGCTCAGCTCCCAGAGAACAGCAGCTGACTTAGGCTGCCACATTAACTTTGGGATAAATTTCTAAGAAAAAAAATTTTACTAAGAAACTCATATATTAACTATTCCTAAATCCATTTACTTTCATTCTAGTATGAAACTCATACATTAAATTTTCCTTAATCCATTTCTTTTCAAGCATTTCAGCCAAATAGCTCTAAGAGATTTCAAATACTGGCTTCTCTTTTCCCAGGGACCATTGCCTTCAGTTGAAATGAAATTAACTGAGCAGCGACTATAGTCTGAAAATACCACAAAATTCTCTGCTGCATTTACAAACTGACAAAACAAATACTGCTGTGTTAAGTCCAAAACTAAATGTTTGTTTTGAGAAAATCAGAATCTCCCTCCGTACAAAGAGCAAGCTGTTGACAAACAGTAAAAAAACCAAACAAACCAGAACAGAACACCACATTTTACACAAAAACAAAGGCCTTGACTGTTACGCTGCTCCATCCCCCCACACCCCCTCAATGCCGCTCTGAGATCCAGCCTGCAAAGGAGATTTTGCTCCAGTTGTGGCCCTCAAGACAAGTGCATCAGTGCAAACCCCAAATGTTGGGCACAGAGCTGTGACTGGCATCAGTAGGAAGCCTGCTCCAGTTGGAAGCAGGGAGTAACAAGTCAATTCCACAAGGTCTGGGAAACTTGTCAGGAGTCTTTTTAATAAGCAACAATGAAAAGTTAAAGAAATAATTTATGTTCTAGGTAACAAAACAGTTTAAGTAAAAGAAATGCTTCTTGAAAAACTTCTGGGTTTTGTATAATTTGAAAATTTGAACATATAATACAGCAGCAATAATTTGAGGAAAAAATACATATATGAAATTTTGCATTTTAAATTCAGTGTAACAGACAAATAAGTGAAAAATTAACAACCAGAACTAACTGCCCCCAAGAAATGAAAATATCAAGGAGAGACAAATTTCCGCAAGTTTATGAACTGTATGTAATTCAGTAATTAGATCAAGTCCAAGATTTTCGTAGCAAACATGCAAAAACCACCAAAATAGATGTGAAACCACCACACTCATTACTATCATTTTATTTTTAGGAAAAGCACCAGACAGTTGCATGCAGAGCCAAACCAACAAACTCAGAACATTCATCCTTCAATACTATCACTGTTTCAAATAATTAAATAAAAAAGAATCCCAAGTGCATTCAAGTACGTGCCCACCCAATTTCAGTTACACCAATCTTTAGGCAAATCCCTGATTCCATTTGTTCATTATAAAAGAATGAGATACTGTGTTGAATTTAAAGAGACTACAATGGAATGTGAATTGGCAGTGGAGCAAATCAATGATGTTCCTCTCTCACCGTCGTCATAGGAAATAAGGGCTGAGGGAAACTGGGATTTGTGTTATCAAACACAGACACCTGAAGTGTCACCTAGTAATGAAATTATTGCCACTGGTGTGTGCCAGGTTCAAAGCAAGGGCTCATTTGTTAGCACTGGGAGTTCTCAGAATGCTGATTCCCAATAACTTGCAGTCCTAGAATGAATCCCAAACGCAGCCCATACCCACTGGAGCCTAAGGCAAGTTATTTTTGTGCAGCAGTAAAAACAGACTCCAGCTGCAGCAGTTCCAGAAGCTGCTGTTTAACACTGAAACAAAACTCAGGAGCAAGTCCTCCTTTGGAAAGCTTTTAACCCAAATGAGAGCACCAGTCCCAGCCCACAAACCCCTGACTCTGGCTATCACTGCCAAAAATCTTGGTACCACAATGAGATGCTGCACTGCCTCTGCTTTTCAGTCTCTGTCCCCTGGCAATCTGAGACAGAAGGGTTGTGCTTGTGCTTTTCATTTCCTCCCTGTGTGGGAACAGCAGTCAGGGGACCAACAAGATCTTGGTTTAAATGGATATCAAAATATTTTTAGAGCAATGTGTCTAAACACATTTTTATTAATAATTAGTACCACCCCCCCATACTGAAGCTGATGAGGGTGTAATCACTTACAGGGTCTAACCCAAACCTGTCCAGCTCAAGAGGGATGCAAGGGGCTTCTGGCAAGCTTTGGAACAGACTTTTAACAAGGCATCTTCTCAATAAAAGAAGAGTTAAAAAAGACTTTTCAAATCCATTTTTCAAGGTAACTGACACTATCTAAGAAATTAATAACCATACCTGCAAAATTAAATGGGAAAGGGATTTTGAGTGACACACAGTTATTTAACACTTCAGTGCATGTAACAAAAACTGCATACAAAAGACCATTTCAATCTGTATTATCTCTGGAGTACAGACCGTAGCCCCTAGTAGCACACCTAAGCAATTCACATGTCCAGATAATGATTCCCAAAAGTTACAGCCTTGCAGAGTAACAATTAACAGTTAGAACTATCTGTTTCTTTTATTTTCCCAACATTAGTTTCTTTATGCAGTGGCTTGCTTTTCTCTTCTTTCACTTTGTTCTGGTTCAGGGTGTTTTCGGACATTTGATCCCCACTGGTGGACACAGGATCTAAAACTACCATGGATTCGGTCTCTTTTTCACTGCTAGAAGCTTTTCTTGTCAATTCTGTGTTACTAGTTGATCTAGAGGAAAAAGAATAAATATATAAATACAGAGGACAGTTCACATATTCAGAAGGGCATAAAAACACAGAAAAGCATTTCTATTAGTAGAACATATGACCAAGACAGGTCTGCTAAGCTAATAAATAGATTTATGGATTTAACAGCTGTTATGTACAGATAGCAGTGCACAAAATGCAACAGTCACATTCCCCCTCCTGGATCATTCATTAAGCCAGGCATGGAAGATGAAAATGAACTCACAAGGCACTGAGAAAGGGCTTCTCCACACCTCAACCCCAGAGCCACCCACTTGGGGCTGCACTGCACGACTCTGAGGCACAGAGTAACCAGGTGTTCCCTTGGCTGCTGCTGGTCTCACTGGGAGCAAGTGCTAATGATTTCTGGAAATTCACCTACTGGCTTTGCTGAACTACCGAGGGTGTTGGACCCACACTCTGTGCTGCAGAAATGGGGCTACACCACCATTGTTTGCAGTGCAGGGATTTGTGTGGATAAAAAGCCTCTGAGCGGGGAGGAAGGAAAGTTCAGAGACACCTGGCTTATTTGTCAAAGCTGGCATCAGCCTATAAACACTAAAAGCACTTGTCTGTATTCAAAAGCTTTGTACTGGTGTTGAAAACATGCAGGCAAATCCTCAGATTAGCTGGAATGCACCAGCAGAGAACATGGCAAATACTGGGAATGCTCAACCTGAACAAGTGGCAGACTGGGGTGTTCCCACTGCCACCTTGACCCTGCTGGGTGGGCAGACAGAGAGCCTGAGAGCAGAGGCTTGTGCCTCCTGCACCGTGCATTCCAGAGCCTGAGCTTTCCAGAGCCTGTCAGCCCAGAGCCTGAGCCCCCCAGAGCCTGAGCCCCCCAGAGCCTGAGCCCTGCAGAGCCTGAGCTTTCCAGAGCCTGAGCTTTCCAGAGCCTGAGCCTTCCAGAGCCTGAGCCCCCCAGAGCCTGAGCCCTGCAGAGCCTGAGCCCCCAGAGCCTGAGCCCTGCAGAGCCTGAGCCCCCCAGAGCCTGCCAGCCCAGTGCCAGTGGGCTCGGAACTAGGCAGGCTCAGGGATGGCAGTCACGTCGCATTGGCCCGTCCTTGGCAGGGCCTTACACACCAGTATGGATGCACTGTCCACACCCACAGAGCCCAAACTGGGCAGGTGCTGAAATCCCTGGTGCTGGAAGGTCCTACACAAACTGCACTGGCTTGTCCAGAGTCTTTTCTTCCTCCCTTTTCCTTTTTTTCTTTTAAATTTTCATGCTTATTTATAAGGAACAGTCTTCCATACTGGTAAGGCAGCACCCTTGATAGGAAAAAGTAGAATCAACTGGAGGCCAGAGAAAGAAATTCAGCTACAGGATCCATCTGCCATGAACTGCCCTTTATTGTGACAGTCTTTGTCCTAAAGAAAATGACAAAGAAGAAAGAGGTCAGCCCACTCAACAATTAGAACATGGGGTGGGGACTGCACCAGCTCCTACCTGATGGGGACAGAGTAAATGAACAGGTTTAAACCAAAAAAATAATCACAGAAACAACAGTTGCTGCACTTTCCATTTCAGAAAGAATTTACTCAGCTTGCTGCTGCAGTGCTGGATACAGCAAATGAAATTCCATGTTCAAGCTCTAATTACAAGAATTGTCTCTAACATTAGAACTTTGGTATAAGTTAATTAATGCAGAAATTGGCACTAATAGATACAGTTTCAGACTCATTTGATTATCATCAGAAGCTAGTGATTTCAAAAGGAAAATAATGCTTATTTTATGCAGAAGTTGCCAATCATTCCAGAAAAATACAAGGTGGGGTATTTTGAATGTTACAGCAAATTAAACTTTTTAAAGTAGTGTAACCAGAAGAGGGTTATTTTAAAAAGTGCTACTTTTGAAAAGCTGATTGCCCAACACTATAAAAATGGTCAAAGCCATAAATGCCAAGTTCATTTTTATTTCACTTTGGAGGTAACTATCTTTCAAATCCCAACAGCTGGACTATTTAATACAATCTGGTGAATCAAAGTATAATTCTTCACTGGGCTCACAGTGGGGAGTCTGCATTAGTGTATGGCAGCATTCCAACAACTGATGCACAGCCAAGCGCTCTGAAGTCTGTTTCATTTATAACAAAAATGGATAAAATGGCAATCATATTTACCACCTTCAAAGGACAGAAAAATGAAAGATGTCGATATAAAGTAGTTTAATGGAGAAAACCGGTGATTAAATCAGTGTTTGCAGCATAAAAATAAGAATTACTATCCGACTTTGTTGTACTAGTATTGCCTTCTTCAAATCCTTTACACTGGTGCAGCACCAGCCTGACAATGCTGCTGTTACAGCTGAGGCATTGTTAAAAATTATTAACCCTATTTATCAGGTATTCAGAGCTTACTTTCAACAGTTTGTCAAGAGCAGAATGTTTCAGTGGGAAGAATGAACATAATTTTGGTGCTTCTTTTCAAAAAGCAGCATCTACTCCTACAAATAAAGCTGGGAAAAGCAGAGAGTAAAGACAAGAGTTTGCCACAGTTCTGAACAACTCAATTTCGTCCAGCCAAGATATCTGCATTTAGTTCTATGCAAAGCTCTTCCCTCATTAAGATTGTTAATGCTGTTATCAATATTCTTGTTATTTGTCCAACTATATATTAAACCAGAAATTGAGACCCTAGTTCCATTGTACTCATTCACATACAGTTGTTCTCAAGTCTGCATATATTTTTATGGCTAAATACAAAAAATCTGCACTGTGAAATATAGATTTAGATGATAAATGCATTTGAGATTAATTCTATGGGATATGCAATGTTCCATGCTTTATTATGTAAGAGTATCAGAAGCAATCTGTTCTGTTTATATAGTTACAGAGCCTACAGAAGGTGTAAATACTAAAGGGTTACTAAAGTCTGTGAACTAGCACTGCTGTGACCTTTGCATAAAATTTACAGTAGGAGTAAAAAGGACAAACTAAGGATCAGACTGTCATCTGAGACTTGGATTTGCTTCGTTTCCTCTGGTAATATTAGAATCTCAGCATTATTTAACCTCGGTCGGTGCTGTATTCATGAAAGCATTGTAAAATCATTGTAATATGCATCCATTAGAAAACAGAATTTTATGTCAGTATTCATTGAGAACAAAAGCAAAAACTGCAGATGTGTCTATTATATCAGAATTCTTAACAAGGCAGGAGAACAAGCCAGAGAAGACCACGAGGTAATATTGAACAACAGTAAAAAATACACCAATTCCAAGTTTTGAAAGTCTTAGATGAACAAAAAATTCCATCACACTACAACCAGTATCTGTCCAACAGAGATTATGGGGAATATAAACAGTGACACTGGTGAATCAGCCCTTTGTTCCCTTCTCTGATAGTACCAGTGCTACCTCCAACACCAGACATCTGTGAAGGAAGTGCAAGAAACCTTCTCCATTTCAGAATGCCCCTGCTAAATCCAGCTGAGTACAAAGGTGGTCAACGTAGCAGCCAGCAGAACAGAACTGCAGACAATCTTTTAGCATGGAAATTGTTCCCATTTTCAGGTGCTTTTTTTGAAAAAGCTTAAAAAATCAGAAAATTTACTTAAATGAAGAATCTGGGAGAGCTTCTGCCTGCACTGAGAAGGCACACAAAGAGTACAAGCTAAGAAAAATCTGTCAGTAGCTTTTAAAACATTTAAAACTGAGGAGACCTCCAACTTCCAGAACATCCCATTGTTTTCTTCATCTGTTGTTCAAACCAAATTGCCCATGTTCAAGCTGCAGTGGAAAACCTTTGCAGTTCAGTCCAGCTGAGGCTGAGCTGCTCCCTGCAGAGCCGGTGGATGATTTGGGGTACTAAGATTACAGCTGGGAGAGGGAGGACAAATCCTTTAATTGTATAAAATCATCAGATTAACACTAACCCTCTCTGTAGTGCACTCTGTCAGCAGAGAACTCTGCACCCCAGAAACACAATGTTTACAAAGTGCTGAGAAAAACCCCACCCAACAACCAAAAGCCCAGGGACAGAGCAGACACGCCTTTCCCTTCTGTGCCTACACACTGCAGGGGGTCACGGCAACTCTCTTTGCTCCCAAGGAATAGAAATTGTCACCTCTTCTAAGCAGTTGTCACAGAATTACACTCATGCTGGGTTAAACACTGGGGAAGAGATCTGCAGAGGAAGTTACCTGCACACAGAGGTAAGGCCTCAGTTTCTCTACAGGACACACATTACTGATGTCTCCCCACTAAGCACCACCTCAGCAAAATTTCACACATTCCAAACCACCTCCTTAATGGCTTCAGACACACAAGAACCTCTTGCACTGAAATAACAACTCACCTAGGGATTCTAAACTCAGGTTTTCTATAGCAAGCTGTACATTAAAATGTAGGAGAAGAAAAGAGAATAAACCCTGCCCTGCAAGAGACACCTGGCAATTATGAGACATGCAGTCCTCCCCCGTGATGGGAAAGGTTTGCTAGGCTGCTGCCAACAGATGAAGTCACACCTTGGTCAGATTTTAAAGCATTGCAAATGATGAGGGAGCTGCATCCTTGAACCTCAGGTGTGAACAAGGAGAAGAGGATATCTCATGTAGGGTATGCAGTCTAGGCCGGGCACTGTTCAGTTAATAGGGGCTACTTTAGGGAATGGAGTGGTGGAACAGGAGCAGAGTATGAAGGGAAGCAGCCCCTGCTTCAGAGCACATTTCAGGTTAATTCACTGAACCAGCTCTTGTGTGGCCCCCTCAGGACACCCAGAAAGGTTGGACCACATCCCCTGGTTTAGCTTCACTCATCCAATGATCCCAGGGATCCAGGATGCACTAAGAACACTCCAGAATACAAATCAAAGCACAGCAAACACAGAGAACAGCGAGATTTGCTTCAGAAGTGCTCTGCTGATCCAAACTAAGCTGCTTCCAAGAAAGCCCAGAGAAAACTGCCTAATTACAGAGCCTGCTTGTCCGACTTGCTGGCCAAATGAACTTCCCTCTGCTACCTGCTTCCAAGGAGCCCTGTTTCACACAGCGCTTTCACACCTCGGAGCCTGGAGGCTGCTTCTGCCAACCTCTGCTGCAAACAGCAGCCAGCAGAGAAAAGGAAAGCAACTGCACTGCAGGGTGGGATGGGGCCTGCAGGCTGTCCCTGCTCCTCCTGCCAGCCTGGCCACACAAGGGCAGGAGAGCCCCAGCGCCTTCTCTCCCGCTGGAAAACCATCCCTGAGGATGAGTGCTCCCAATCAAGCAGGCTTACACCAGCGACTCAGTGCAAGGAAGCCCTGCAGCACTAAGGACTCTGGCCCACCACATTTGTTTTAATGCTGTAAACAGATAAATTAAAGTGAAATGTGTCTTTCGGGATGTCACTGAATAGGCAAGCTGAGAAATAAATTGAGCTTCACATATGCTTTTATAACACATAACAACTGTGACTGTCAACACAAGATCCTTTTCACTGTCAATTCACCACGCATTCTGCGAGACCTTGGGGCCTGCAATTATTTCATTTACTTTCTTGTAAATGCAATTTCCACTTAGTTCGGTGGAATAAAGGTACACAAAAGGTGGCAGGAGTTGCTTGTATTTTCTGGTTTGTTCAAAATCGTAGAAATCTACAAACTACAAACACATTTTTCAGGAACAACCTCACCCTTCTGTCAGGGTAGGAGTTCAAGAAAATGCAAAGGCATTATTCATGTCAAATTAACTGTTGAACATATCTTCATCTTTCTGATTAAATGAAAATGAAGATCATCTTTCTTCTAAGGATACTTACATGAAATAAAAGGGGAAAATATGTATGATTGAAAAAGGCATTCTGCTTTTAATTCTTAGTAGGAATTAAATACAACTGTAGAGCACAAAAGGAAATTGGGCTCTTTATCCACTCAAAAATAAATGATGAAAGTACCTGCATAAGAGTGAAGTATCAATTCATAAAAATAGATGCAAACTGAATATTCAGCTCATTTGTCATGGCTTCCTCCTCTGAACAAAGCAACAGAGACTTGCTAGAATTGGTACTGGTGGTATTTTCTAACTGACAGAGTGGGAAATCAGAGGTTTAATTAGCCATAACTACAATATTCTGCCAATCTGATTTGTCTCATCTATTTCCTTTCCTTGAAGTGACAAACTGACAAGCAAGCTGGCAAGGGAACCAAAGCAAGTGCACAGCCTAATTCCAAAAGCAGCCTAGTATTGCTGGAGAACAAACCAAGCCTCCAGGGAATCTGTCTGAAATAAATATTGCTGAAGTAAGTTTAACTCTGATGCTGGTTTCAGGTCTTCAACCTGCTGTGATGAAAGATTCTGCTGCCCATCTGCGCAAATGCAGCACTAATTTTTTTTTTTTTTTAATCATGACATTTCAAGGTAATTCAAATTTTTTACCAATAAATTTTTAAGAGTAATAGTCAGGACTTGTTTTGGTTCAACAGAAACTGCCCTGCACACCTGCATATAGACCAAGATGACTCACATGATTGTATATTTGAAAATATTTGCCAGAACTACTTTTAATCAAGAGGTAACAATATAACTATCACCCCTCTTCTCTTCAGGAGATGGAAAAAACCCTCAACCTTGTTATTCTTCAAAATCTCTTGAGTTTTTTTAGCAGAGAAGATGAACTTTTTTTTGAAGAATGTTCACAGGTTTTAGAGGGAAAGAACTTTATTACAGAGAATTTAATTTCTCCTTTCACATGAGACTGCAAATTATTTGAGGAGTCACTGGTAAACAGCTGCAGACTGTACATTTATCTTGTTAACCAAAATTGATATTAAATCACTTTCAAACCACATCAGCTAAACACATCTTGTTCTACAATATATCTAGAAATCCATATTCTACTTACTGTAAAGTAGGCTTGGAGCCTGTAGCACCCTTAGGCTGGTTGGGGACAGGACCTGAGTTGGGTACTTTGGAAGTGAATTCTGTCTCCACATCCTTCTTGTTCAATGCTGCCTGTGGGGCACTTGCTCCTGAACCCAGCACAGGCAGAGACTTTGATTCTGATGTGGCCAAGAATCCAGTGGGACCTAAAATCCAAAGGAAGTTTAATGCTTCCGTCATCCAGATTGGTCTAGAAACAACACAAGAGCAGAGCAGAACCCAAGCTAACTGCAGAAATCAAAATGGAATTTTAATGAGCAGCATCCAGTGCAATAGAGTATCAAAACACCACACTTTCAGCTTCTCTCCCCACCAAGATTTGCCCTTTTCTTGTACCACATGCAGCACTTGCTGTGTTGATCCTCCTGCCTTCCGGGGTGGTAAGTCCTGCTGCTCACACAGCCCTACCCCAGCACAACTCTGGTGCTCTCCCAGCCTGATGGCAGAAAAGCCTGTTCTCAGTACTGACGAGGAGTCAGGGACTGTCTGCAAAGTCCAAGATAAAACTCTACAGTGACATTCAAACCAGCCACATCTGCATCAGCTATGGCATGGACTTACACCTGCACAGCCTGTGTTTGTAACCAAGCAGAACATCAACAGTTTCTTACAGAAGATGACAGCAAAGCACAGTGTAAGACCTGCAGACCCCTGGTCTGCAGAGGAAGTTAATTCAAATCACCAGTCCTAAATCTCGTTTCTCTGGCTAGCATTACTTTCAAGAGTATTTCCACAGTAGATTCAAGCAAGAACCCCAGCAACAACATCCGAGCTCCAGGCTGGAGAGAGGAATCTGAGTGTTTGTGCAGAAGTCCTGAACCTGTGTGTGCAGAAAATCCTGACAGAAGCATCTCTTAGAGAAAATGGGATGAAAAGCAACAGGTGAGACAGGGAAGGGAGTCACTGTAGAAGAAGGTGGAGTTCTCCATAATGGTCTGGAAGAGAATGTAAAGCTTCAAGAGTCACTTGATGCAGGGAGAGGAAGAGGACTCCAAAGGAGCCCAGCACTTACTGCCACTGTCCTGGTCCGTGGTCACTTTCCGGCGTCGCAGGACTCGTTCCAGCTCTGTTTCACCACTGTCGGTTTCAAGGGACTTCAAGCTTCGGGAGCTGGTGGATTTGTTCAGTGTTTCCTACAGCAAGAAAGAGGCATGAGAAGCTCTCTGAGGACAGATTATGCCTTGCCAAGCAGCTCATGTGCACAACTTCAGAATCTTTCACATGGCAGTTCTAGAGCAGCGTGCCAAGCTCTTCCAGCAGTACAACGGGAGCATCTGGGATCAGCTCACCATCCCACCCTCACTTGGGTTTAATGTAGGGATAAACCACACTTGCTGCACATTAGGGGGGTGATATCAGGCGTAAGAGAGATGCCCTGGATGACTAATGAACAAATTCTGATGTTTTCAGGGAACCGCCAACTCCCTCCATCTTAACATTTAAAGGATCTTAAAAAACTGCCAGCGAGTTATTATGCACATAATTAACCTCTGTTAGCAAAAAGCCAAAGATCCATCTGTTACTGCTCCAGTGGGTTTTATATTTTAGCATGGTCCTGTGTTGCTGTGTCCTGGTGTGTACATGTGTCTGCAGAAGTCAGTATTTATCAGCTACAACTGCAGCATATTATATCCTATAGTGTAGCTGATCTGCCATAAACCTGACCCCATCTCCACACACTTCAAGGTTTCTCTTTTGCATAGAGTTAGATCTCAAGTTGAAATGGTTTTTTATACATACAGAACAGAAATAAATGCTATTACTGCCTTATGCCAAGGTTAGCATGTAGAATCAGTGAAGCTGCAAGTCCAGGAGCACTTTTTCTTAAAGTGGGAAGAAAAGAGACTTTAAGCAAAGCCTGAAACCTCACCAACTTGCCTATAGGAATTTGAACATGCACTTAGGGCATACTGCATGCACTTCCCAACTCACAACAGTCAGTTACTGGATCAGAACCCACTTGATTGTAAAATTTGCCCAAAATGTTTATAATGCAACTGAAAATTTGGTACCCATATACTATTTCATTCTATTTTTGAGTCCTCCCAGAAATCTTGTTTATTCGGCATTCCAAAACATGTCAGACTCAAATAGCATTTTTCCAGACCATAAATAACATTCTATTGACATCTTTTGTTGATAAGCACATAACTTCTGAGCAGAAATAGCCAACGACAAAAGGAAATAGCACTTCAAGTTGCACAAGCTGTGCTACTTTCAAGAGCCCTGCAAAGTAACTCTTAATTCTTCACTCCTGTCTAAAAGTTAAAATATTTTCTTTCAAAACTATTTGAAATTTACTGAGCAGGTTATTCATTAGTAGTATGCTCCAGATCTGTACAAATGTACGTGTACAAAAGCAACTTAAAAAAGGGAGTCACTCGAACTCTGGAATTTGCACAACATAAATGTGTTTTGTTTGTAACAATTATGTGGAGGTCTACACAAAATGCATAATTAGCATAGTAACAACAAATGTTTACTCCATCACATTCCACCCCCATGTTTGTTGTCTGACTGTGCATAATCACTGCTCTCAAGAATAGACTGGAGCTGCATTTTATACAGTTTGTCTTGCACTGCAAATACTCTGAAAGGCTCAGAAGCAACGAGCCCGACACAGAAGTGCAGCGCCTGCAGGTTTCTCTCTGCTCCCTCTGAAGTGCATAATCAAGCCTCCCCTGGTGCCAGTGACACAGTGCTGGAGAAATAAAACAGCCATTAGAGAAAAAAGGACCTTGGGCAGGATGGCTCTGTCCCACCCTCGCTGGTCCAAACAGCACACCAAACATCCCACTATTCCTGTAATTAGGGAATTCTGCTTAAAGCACAGTCTCAGTGTTGCATTTCATTCCTTTCCTATTTACTGCCGCATTTAATTATGTGTCCCTCTAATTAGGGCTCAGCATTAAGGTCTGGTGACTCTCTAGATCATTTCTTCCCTTCTTCCCTTGCTTTCACATGATTGGAGAACAGCAACTTTAACACATCACTGGTGCCCCACTGGTGATTTTAAATCACAGCAGAGGCTGTGGCTACACTCTGCTGTACTGTCTTGCATCCCCCAAAACACCACTGAACTGGTTTTTACGAGGGCTGTTTAACCACAGGATGATGAGAATGATCAGCTTCACCTTCTGTAGAGTGGAAGTGAAGTATTTTGCTTCAATACTGGCAAAATTTCACCTGATGTGCCAAAATGGCACTTCAAAAGCTTCAGGGTTACAGAAGTCAGGGGGCAGGAACTACAGCTCCTTCTGACTGATACAATTTTAGCTCTTGTGCAAAAGAAGCAACCAGCTAAAAACAAGCACAGCAACACTTGAGTAAAGGACACAACAAGAGCAAACTTAGCACACTGCTCTCAGCTGGACCGAACATGCCTAATGTTTTTATTTTGTGGTAAGTGGTTACGTGGACAGCTATGCAGAATCAACTTTTTCTACATATAAATGCAGACAGACCAGAGCTATTGCTTTATTTAGACTTCACTAACAAGAAATTTAGTGCCACAGGAAAGAGGGCAGCACTTGATGAGGAGAACTCTACATCTACTATATGTGCAGTCCAGGGGCTTTACTTTGGACTAGATACAGATACTCAGCTGCCTCTCCTTCCCTAAGCATCCCCACTGTGAGTATTTGGAAAGTTTCCAAAGGATCTATGGCAGACACAGACCATAAAATCCCCTCTAGTGGCAGGAGCACACAAACCCAGGGCAGAGTGGAAAACCAAACTCTCCTAGCAAGACCAAAATCATCTTTAAGGCAAACCAAAGCCAAAGGTGGAACTGCGGGATTTGCTCCAAGACTGCTCTATGGCTCCAAACCAAAATGCAGAACTTTCACAGTTTGTACAGAAGGCCCTGTCAGCTCAATGAGACGAAAATGAAATATAAGCTGAAAGTTCTCTTACCAGAATCCCTTTTAGCTCTTTCATTGCACTTTCAGAGGGCTTTGGTGTTTCTGGCTGTAAACAAACACAACACATGGACGTTAAAAGCCACAAGAAATGGCCATGGGCAGACTCTGTACCTGCAGACAGACCCCACACAGGGGCTGCTGCACAGGCCTGTGTGTGTGTGACGTTCCTCTGCCCCCTCCTCCCGTGGGCACAGGGCTAACATTCCATCTATTTCCTTACTCAGATGCAGAGAAGAGCCTCAGCTCTTGGCACCGTGAATCACAGACTATACACAAAGATTATGCTTTTGTGAAGGATGTAAGAAGTATGTTACAGTAGCCACATTCAGGTATAAGGTGTAAGTGTTGCATAAAAGAAAAAAGAAGTGCTAATGCAGTCTACTTGTTGATCATCCTTTAACCACTTCAGATATTCTCTCTGTGCTTTTTGTTTCTTAGCAGCTGTTTGTTTACAGGCTTCTTTTCTGTGTCAAAGAAAATGGCCTTTATTTACTTACTGCTACCTTCATTTTTTTTCTGCTCTTCAGGTCTATGCTGCTCTAATTCATTTAATCCAAAATCAAGCAAAGTAAATGAGGGGAGGAAAATGTGTTCTTCTGAATATTCAACAGAAATGTTTATTTTCAGTGTAAATTACTGTACTTAGCTAAAATTATTGGTCTGCTACTTATTCCAAACCTTTGTTTTAGGCCTGCTTGACTGGTTGACTGGTCTCAGGTGAACTCCCTTTTTAATCCTGTCCATCATTTCTTCCACAGCTTGCCTCTTCAGATCTGTAACTTCTTCACCTGCTAGGAAAGTCGAAGAGCAGACCACATTTCAGATAGGAACTGCGGAGAAATGGTACAAAGTAAAAACCATCTTCTTGTTCTGGATACAGTGACCTTTGCCATCAGCTCAGCTGTCCCAAGCTGCTCAAGGCTGAGGCCCCAGGGACTGAAAGAACACATCTCTGCTTCCACCGTGGCTCAGCAGAAATTTCCACAGCTCCACTGACACAGGACAAGCTTAAAATGCCCCACGACCGTGATTCCCAACCCATTTCATGTGGGTTTGAGAACCTGGCTGGAATAACACACCAACACCTCAGACTGAACTAAACCCACTCCTTCAAAAAACACTGCATCAAGTTAAAGGGAAAAACTGAAATACCATGAAAGGAATTGGTTGCTTTTTCAAGAGATTTGGTATCAGGACTGCAAAATATTCAGATGACGTGGGAAGCTCTGTGATGAACCTAAACAATACCTGGTAACTTATCAGCATTCTGGATAAAAAACCAAAAGACCCTTAACATACCAAAAAGGGGACGGGGAGAAGAACACTTAAAGCAAATACACGGAGAAATAGGGTAGAGCTATGCAAAGCTGCAACCTTGTACCTTATATAACAGGAATTTTAAAAAGACTTTCGCTCTCTCACTTGTCAGGTTACTCTTGATGATTCATAGAAATGTGGTTTCTGTATTCTAAGCCGATTTAATGTCAGGCTTTAATTTCACAAACAGGCTGTTTCAAATATAAAAGCATAATTGGTGGTACGGGATAGAAACCACTCATTCTCAGTCCTTAACAGGGGTCAAAACAAGCCTCAAGTTGATAAAATAACTAGATCAAGAAAGAACTTTCTCTCTTTTTTATTTTTATTTTAAGGACAGCTCAACTATTAACAGAAAAAGCAGTTTATATGTGATTGAAGAAAGGTCAGAACTGTTAGTTTGCTAATAAATAATGAAAGAATGGGGAGTAGAGAACTCAAGAGTGAATTTCATAGTATTTCCTGCAATCACTGTTTGTGACAGTCTCAACAAAAAGGTGTAATCAGAACATCTAGGATGCTTCAAGGTAAGGAACCCTGATAAATCAAGGCACCATAATTGGACTTTTACTGAAAGATAAGATTGACTCTTCATCAGAGATCTCGGTACAAGGTCACCTCTCTAACTATTTTATCCACACCAACAACCTTGTTTCTCTCAGACTGGTAACCAGTTCCCAGAAATTCCCCCAGGGACCTGCCCAAGTCACTCCATTCCTCAGTTCCTCACCTGAAAAATGGGAGGAGTAATACTTTCCTTCCCCCACTTCCTGCCTGTTGGTTCTATGCAACAATCCAGCCTGGCTTACATACCATTAGTCTCCTAACAGCAGGGGTTTTTTTAACAGTTATATCCTATAATTTCAGCCAGGTTCCCTTCTTTGTTTAAGTGGCAGCAAATGAGTTAAGCAATTCACTACAAACAAACTCCTGCTGCTTCAGAAGGAAGAGAGAAACAGCAAGAAAACCCTTGGTTATTTAACTGGCAATGCCTGTCTAACTAGCTCTGACTCTTCAGGCACTCACAGTCATTTGTAAATCTGTACTTAACTCCTGTTCTCAACCTACTAAGTTTCCAGCTTCCATTAGCAACAATAAAATGCAATTTCAGCTGTTACTTTGCATGCAGAGCCACCTTAGTGCAAGACTGTTTTGTTTTAGGTTTTCAGTGTTATTAAAGGATTAGAATTACAGTCAGCTCTGAGTGGTAATTTCACAAGATACGAATTGAGGGATGAAAACTGAAGTATTTGACAAACAAGCTCTGTGGAGAGGCTCTGGACAGAAGAAATTGCCATGTGGAAGTTCAGAAATTTCCCTGTATTATGCTGAATATAACCTGCTCTCTGTTTACTGCTTGTAGGTTTGGTCTTCTGCCTCTTCCAGGTAACCTGTGGGAGCACAAAGCCCTGCACATGCTGCAGCTCAAGCAGGAGGATTAGAACTTTTCTCCAGTTACAGCAAGTGCAAGGTCTTCCCTTGAGGTTTTTGACCTGCAGCCTCAAAGACTATTCATACTCAAATCCTTTTGGAAGAAGTAAATTGGATGCTGATGATCAGTTCAATTGTGGAGGCAGAGATGGCCACGAGGGCCACACAGATGTACTTGGGATCTCAAGGAAGTCTGCAGAAGAAGGGCCCTGCAGTGACCATCTGGTCTGACAGCCTGACCACTTCAGGGCTGACCAAAAGTTAGAGCATGTTCTTACAGGCCTCAAACACCTACAGGCTTGGGGCATCAACCACCTCTCTGGGAAGCCTGTTCCAGTGTCTGACCATCCTCACCATAAATAAATTCTTCCTTATGTCCAGTCTAAGCATTCCTTGATGCAGTTTTAAACCACTCCCATGTGTTCTGTCACTGCATCCCAGGGAGAAGAGCTCAGCACCTCCCTCTCCCTGTCCCACCCTCAAGAGCTGATGGGAGCAATAAAGTCACTCCTCAGCCTCCTTTTCCTCAAAGCAGACAAGCCCAGAGTCCTCAGCCGCCCGTCACAGGAACTGCAAAGCTATAGTACCAAGGATACCACTTCCCATCTTGGTGCACATATTCCTGGGCTGCCATCCCATTTCTGGACTGCAAGGCAGAGGAATGTGCTGGGACATGGACAGCTGTAGTTAATGCTGACAATTAAGAGCATCTGAATCACCATCTTTATCCACAGTTCCTCTCCACCAGCTTTTCCTGCAGTACCAGTGGGTAACCCACAGGCGTGAGAAGGGATGAGCCCTACCTGACTCCTGCTGGGGAGGTTTCTCCTTCTTGCTCACGTTGGTGTTGGAGTGAGATCTCTTGCGAATCATTGACATGAGAGACCTTGGGGGGAAATGAAACTGCAGATTGTCATTCTGTCCTGGATCACCCACTGTCAGAACGAGCCTGAACATGACACACCACCAGCTTGCTTATACCTGATTACACAGCCACTTACAAAAGACTCATTTAATGGTTCTTGAATGCAGATGCACTGAATTACCCCCCACAATGCCTCCCATCAAAATGCACCAGAGAAATTTATTTCTTTTTAGCAGACATTAGGCACAAATCAAAACACTCCAGATTTGAATATTAAAAGCCAGTGTCTCATTGTGACACATGACAAACGGAAGCTGCTCCGGCATAATAAACAGAAAGAAGAGCTGTAGATGTTGAAGTATTGTTCTCCAGAGGACACTTAAATATGGTGATCAGTATCTCCTCACCATCTCCAAGTTTGTAATCTTCTTACAGTGTCGAATAATTATCCCCTCGCTGTAGTCACAACGTAAACGTCCACACCAGTAAATGATTCATCTCCAAGAACAAGTACCAGCTCCTGTGCACATCTGATGTGTCACTAAGGCCAGTCACTTCCTACTGAACATCATTCCTTACAGAGCAGAGTGACATCCTTGCCATCAAGGGTCAAAACTCTGTCCCAGAAAAAGCCAGCACGCAGTGCCTATGCCCTAAACCAGCTTCTATACACATCATAGTGCATGAGGAAATAGTCTGACTTTCCTACTACAGGGCTTGAAATGAATAGTTTCACCTATTTCAAACAGTAAAGGGCACAAATTTAAACAAAAAATCCCACAACACCCCCTACACAGTTAATTCACGCTATCCATCAGTGAGAAAGAAGCAAGGAGGCCAAATCAGTTAATGGACATAAAAGAAGCAAAAGGCCAAACACAATCTTCCTGAACATGTTAGTTTCTAAAAAGAATGCAAGATGCACAAAGGGATGAATTCTCCCCACTAATCATATCTATTCATATGTTTAACACAGTAGTTAACAAGACTCCTGGATGTCACTTCTATTACAGAAGGCTGCAAGCTGTCATCAAAGTCCATTCATTTTTAAAACCAAGCAGACAACATGAAGATGAGCTGAGTTTTTAAAATTAACTAAGCACCCTTTAGTGTTTAGTTAATTCATTCAGGTCTAATGCCTGATACATCATAGACCGGTCATCCTCTTTTATAGTCCTTTGCAGAAATCAGGCCAAATTTTGCTAATTTTGCCCAAAACTGCTTGATGACTGGGTGGTGATTTTATTTTTTTTTTTTTTTCTCTTTTTTAACTTATGAAAGCAATCATGGACACTCAATGGAGTCTGCATTTTCATCATCAGTATCTGACATGAAGGGACACACAATAATCTAACATATCCTTTGGTTCAAAGGAGTTTTCTTGGCAATAGAAAGCATTTCTCAAGTCTATAATTACAGCTAGCAGGTGAATAGAAAAAAAAATAATCTCCGAAATTTAGAGGAGACAGGTATCCCTCCTCCTCCAAAGTCACAGTCTAGACAATGTGTTGAGCTTGGCAAGGCAGACACTGTTCAAAATTGGTCAGGGTGTTAAGTCTGGGGGCAGGTGGGGCACTGAGCGCGTGCTGCTGCTCGGGAGCCCCAGACAGGTGGAGAAAGCCTTTTTTCCCTTACAGACACTCTTCCTGCTTGGATGGCAGCTGGTGTAAGGAATTCTGCGTCTGCAGAGCAGCACTGCCGTGCCCTGGGTGTGAACACTCACCGAATGGGGTTGGGAGGAGGAGGAGGAGGGAGCGGCGGCGGCGGGGGCGGCGGCGGCGGCGGAGCAGGATTTTCCGACTGCTGGATTCGCTTCTGAAGTTCATCAACTGCACGAGAGCAATGAAACAAACCCCAGTGAGTTCTCGTCCTCTCCCATCTCCTCTAGAAACCAGCTTTGATGGTTTAAGAAAAAAACCCTACTAATGAACTAAAGAACAAACAAGACTAAACCACACAACTGCCAGAAGTCCATTTTTTGACATTTTCCACCGAGAGCAATGCAGGATTCCCAGGAAACCAGATACCTCCAACCTGAGTTACTACTGAAACTGAAACTCTCCTTCATACACAACTCTTCATATAAAATGATGGACCAGAGGAAACTTTATCCCATTTCTACAATGGTCTGTTTGAGGTTGTATTTGAGAATGAACTAACAAGAGACGAAAGAAATTGACCATTTCAGCCTCCAGACCTATCTCTGTCTTGCTGATGGTGTGGGCTTTCCCCATAAAAATGGTCAAAATTGGGTGGTGGCAGAAATGATTTTTTCCTCTCCTGTTTTCATGTCAGATCTAAAATGTGGAAATTACTTTTCTACACTTGAAATGCTGTCAAATATAATTAACTGGGGAAGGCAGGAACAGAGAAAATAGAGTCTTGAATTTCTTTTAGTTACAAAAATCCTTAGCAATTTTTCTGTGTACAGTAGGAATTATGGCAGAAGTACAGAATACAATTTCCAAAGTGCATACGGTTCTTTGCTCTTGCAATTAAAATGACAGTATTTTACACTTTTAAATCTACAAAGTTAACAAAATTAAAAACCAACTGAGTAGCTTTAAATTCCAGGTACCATCTTCTGTGTCTTTTCCTATATGTTTACCCATATGTAAGACTCAGGGCAACCTAACACCAGGATTTTTGTTCCTTACAAAAGTTTTACAAGGTTACTTCTTCACCCACATTTTGGACAGAGTTTTCTGCAGTTGAAGGCAGCTGCTGTACTTTGTCTAGTGAAGCACAGGTCTGGATCACAGCTACACAAAAGCTTCTGGGGTCTCAAATGGAACATGTATAATTCCATTAGAAGTGCACCAACCACCCCCCCCCACACACACTTTACCACTAAAATGAAAGTTATTACACGATTTTACCTGAGTGCTTTAGGTCTCTAGCTTTTTCTTCTGCATGCTGACACTTCAGCTCCAGTTCTTTTTTATCTTCTTCCAAAAGTTCTAGTTGCTGTTTAAGGCGACTAATCTCCTTATGCAGTGATTGATTCTCTAGCTGCTCTTCTAATTCTTTGATCTGCAGTTGGCAAACAAGAGCACTCATCATAATAAAAGGCATTTTCTGTCCCTCCTGTTAGCAAATAACCCACAAGGCAGTTATGCCTGAAAACATCATGCTATAGTTTAGGAGTGAAGCCCAAGTACCAGAAAAAGGAAAATTTTTAAATGAGAGCCGGAAAGATTCTTCTGAGAGATGTCAGAATTTTCTGTTATGACCCCAACTTGCTTTATCTCTTCTTTAAAATATGTCTTTAGCTCCAAAGTACTTAAGCTTTATGTTGGTCCCTTTTCTTTTTATAGAGTTTTTGTCACATAATTAGAATTTAATTTCAGAACATTTCCTCATTTGAAGCACAAGAACATTGACATTTTTGTTCTCTTGCTGCTTCCACTGACAGGCTCATTATTTAAACTCCCTTGTCTCAACTCATGCAGATGCCAGTGGGGGAATTATGGAATACTGATTCAGAGGCAGCATTCAGATGCAGAGTGGCAGTAACTTCCCAGCCCCCTACATAAATACATTTTGCTCTAGACTTCAAAGTAGCCAAAGATGCAGAGGTTTTCTATGAACTGGCAATTATTCTTCCAAAACACTCACTCAGAAGCATCTGAGATTGCATAGTCTCAGTATTGCTGCACTGATGAAAGGACAGGAATTCTTTGCCTAACCCTAGCATTACTGTACTAACAGAGTTTTAGGAACAGGCCTCAGGGCTAAAGGACAGCTCATTTTCAGGCTTCCCTGGGAAGCAATGGTGATTTCTCCCAGATAAGAGCTTGATCTAGTCCAGTTTCAGAGAATACATTTGTTTATATCCTATCAGTTCAGATCCTCTCACACCACTTTGCAGACTCACCTTACCCTTCCCTGCTCCAGCATGTCTGCCTTTCCCCCATCCATTTGTTCAGCAAGACCCAGACCACTCATGTGCACTGCCTACCTCTCACCTTGTGTTCTTCTTTGCTTATCCCCCCAAGACACCCTTTCTATTACTCAATGTCCAAAATATTCTCCTGTCATCCCTTCACTTAATGGAACCTGACTTACTGCTTGTAACTGCACTTTACTGGCACCCAGAATAAAATACTTACCTAAACCAGAGCCTTCAGGCTCAAGAGCCTTCGAGTTTTGCACTCATGTCTGAACTGTGACCCAGAAAAAGGGAATCACAACCCCCTCTGAAATCTAGTTTTTAAACTCCGAGCTCTTACAGGGGATATGATCTCGAGTAATTCTGAATGTAATAAAGACATATCACTCCTGAAATTCAGGAGGTTTTCAAAGACTTCTGCATGAGATGAAAAATTCTGTTTTACCTTTTGCTGGTGTTGAAGCCTCTCTTCTTCCAATGTGTGGGTTAGCTTAGCGTTGTCATCCAAAGCCTTCAAAAGCTGTTGATCAGGAGCAGAATTTTGCAGAAGCAATTGACTCTGCCTTTTCATCTTGTTTTGTTCAATAAACATCTGCCAAAATAAAACCCACCCCCAACAAAAACAACAGTCAGGCACAGTCTAATGCTAAAATAGCAACTGGAAAGAAAATGAGACATTAACATTGTGTAAATGTGGTAGGAATAGTGAGGAAGAAGGTGAGAAGGAAGGGAGAAGGAAGGGGAAAGGAAGGGGAAAGGAAGTTTGAGAGCAAAATTCACAAGAGCTAAGCTCACACTGAAAGGAACCAGGTATTTGCCAAGAACCACCCACTGCTACACCTCAATCACCCACATGTTGGCAGCATTCAGAATTTAAACACACCTCTGAATTCTATTTCCTGGAAATGGGAAGAATCTGAGCCCCATTCTGGGAGCTCTGGAAAGATTAAAAGAACTCTAGGTGTAAAATAAAATATCTGTGAATTCACAGGCTATCTCCTCAAACACACCTGCAAGCCTTGGCGTAAAGCCCACTTATGTGAGGGTTAGCTGGATATGTGAATGATGGAAATTACCTTCCTCAGGAAGTGAATTTCAGTTCATGTCTGTGTAATCAGTGTAGGCACCTGCCCTGGGAAAAGGCTTTTCAGGACAATTTCAGCCTTTTAGTTCTGATCCTTGTGTTCCTTCCTCTTCCCAAGCTGTATTTTTGATGTGGCAAATGAATATATTGGGGGGGCGGGGCAAATAAAAATCAAAAGGTCTAGAGACCTGACATTGATAAAAAAATCACACACTTCTCTAGGCTTAAGAGGTGCAGAAGCTGTCAGTATACACAGTTTCCCTAAGAGATCTGTTCCTCCCATACCGTTTAGGAACTAGGAAAAAAAAAGATTGCTTCCCAACAAAAAAACTCCTGGTGAATTTATTCTGCACCTTAACATCTCTTTCAGGTGGAGGTTTGCCCCCAGGCAACACGGGCTTCCACTCGACTGTGCCTGTTCTCAGAGCAGAAACAGGGACTGGGTCATGCCGAGGTTTCACACGAGTGCGCACAGGTCAGCAGAGCCACTTATGGCAGGAGAACAGAGAGCAGCCTGAGAATGCAGGTACTCCCTCAGACTGCAAAAACACTGCTGTAGAGCTCAGCAAAAGCAAGGAGATATTTTAAGAACGAAGTATTAGAAATACAAAAGTTCCATGACATCTCTTCAGATTCCCATCCTGTTTATTCACAAACCAAAACTACAGATACAACGAACACGTGGTTTCTTCCCACCTGGTGCTACAGCAATGCTCTGTGATTTATTTCTTTCAGTACAATTAGATATTTAACAAGTATGAGCTGCTGCAGGTTTGTGGCAAGCACTCTTTGCACAGACACTTCAGCTGAGCCTTCCCAGCAAGCAGCTCCCAGTGTGGCTGTGCAGACAGAGCGAGAAGGCCACTGACCGTGCTGAACTTTTAACTCCCCTCGCAGCCTGCCTGACCCTGCGTGCCAGGAGGAGTCAATTGATGCAGCCCTAATGCCAATAAAACCAGCAATGAACACTCCACTGGGCAAAGCTGTGCCATGGGGGCAGGCAGCAAAGGACTGGAAGCATTTGATGGAGAGGAAATGATGAACGTAGGCGGTGGTGCTACGCTTTTTTGTAAAACAAATAGGAACAAATTGCTGACAATGCAAAGTCAAATGTGCATGGGACATCAGCTCTCTGTCCCCAGACTCTGCCAGTCAAACCAATTTATACCTTATACTAGTAGGGCTGTGGCAAAACCAGTTCAAAGGCAAGAGAACTTCAAAATCAAAGCTACCCACAACAGTCCATAAAGGTTTGCCTTTGTACTGCAACTCCTTCATTCACCATTTTATATTCTTAAAAGAAACAGTATCCTTGAACATCATATTGAGAAAGGCCTCTAAATCACTGCAAAACAACTCAATACTGTCTCAAAGTCTTCTGTGTTCCTGTTAGTTCACTCACAGAAGTTATTTAACCCTGACAGAAACAACCTCTCTCCAGAAGCCAACGTCAGCAAACATCATCATTTACCCACTATGAACTTTCAAAGCAAAGTGAAAACCTGGATTTTTTTTTTTTTTGGAATCTGAAAAATAGTTTGGGGTGATCAGTTCCAGATTTTTATTCACCAAGTTTCTGCCACTAAACCCAACCAGAGTTGTTCCAGCCTGAGGGAGCTGAAAGCTGCCAAAACAAGAAGAAATCAAGTACAGCAACTTGATTTCTTCAACCTGAGCAGATACTTCACCAAGTGCAGAAAATTCATATTCACTTTGTTTCATGCTCTTCTGCAACAAAATTATAAAAATCCTTTTGAAGACCTGGATTAAAACCTTTTCATTCAGAAGCTTTCAAATCAAGTCCTGCATTTTCAATTACCTTTATAAATTGCTTTCGTGATATTGCAAATATGTTCCTCCACACAAATATGAAAGTGTCTTCAACGACACAAAAAATAATGTTTTATTATAAGGTAATGCTGCAATCAGACACATGGGAACCAAATTCTCATGGGGAATCCCATCCATCTCAGAAGTCACTTACACAATTTCTCTAAGTGCCAGCATATTCTAAGTGGAAGGGACAAAACCAGACAGGAGAGTCATGTCAGACAAAGCAGAAAGCAAGCTGGTGGTACTGATTCAAATTTTTGAGAGGCTGCTCTGTCTGTTTGACATAGGACAAAAAAGACCCTTAAAAACTAATTCTAATTTAAAATTTTAAAAATCAATTCCTGCTTCAGCAGGGCGGAAACCTGACTCTCTGCACAACCCTGAATATTAATTAAAGTGACTGCTGAAAGGGCAAAACAGCTACTAACAAGATTATTTGGACTAGGTGGAATTTAACCAATTGATGGATTAGTTCCGACTTTGCCACCTGCTAGACAATTATCTGCAGAGCATCCCAATCAATGCTGGAAACACAAGTCGATAGTGCAGGAATCTACTGAAAACCATGCCTGCAGCTAAAGGCAGATCACAAAGAAAAACAATTTCCTTACACCTATCAGTCTAATTTTTTAAATCTCCCAGTGTTGTGCAAACCACATACATATCTTTCTCTCCCCGAGTTTAAAGAGAGAAGCTGCAAAGTACAGGAAATCTGGGAGCTGGCCACTTTCCATCAGCAGAGTTTTGACAAAAACTGGGGAGGTGGAAAAAAGAGGGTGAAAATAATAGAAGTTTTTCCCTTGACCTCAGTGAGGCCATACCTCATTCTCAGCCCCTCGCTCCAGCCCCTACCCGACAGAGCGTTCACTGCAGCTGTTTTTTGTTTACAGCAGGGCTGAAAAAGGAATTCTTCCTCATTAAAAAAGTTAGAAAGCAACTCCGTTAGTGTCAAATCCCTGGGAACACCGATCCTCGTTCAAATAAGGCTCAGGATAAAACTGGATGCTTTCCAACCAACCCTTCTCCCAGGAGCAAAACAATGACAAAGGAAATTCTTTAATATCCATGCGTGGCCTCACTTCCATCTATACATCCTTTGGACTTTTGCTGTGAGCAACAACTTTTTTGTCTTAGTTACAGTTTGAAGGAAGAAAAATGTTCCAATACAGCAGGTGTTGTTGTAGTAAGGTAATCAATGGTTGCATAAAGTAAAATAAAAATCAGTGGCATGCTGTCCACTATAAATAGAATAACAAAAGGTAAGTAGCAAGGCAGAGTCAAACTTGGGAAGTGTCAAAAGGAAAACAGAAGACCACTCAACTGAGCAGCTGGTCCTTATTTCAATCCTCAGCCCCATCCCCTCCACAACCCAGTGAGGAATCAGAGAGTCACAGAGGGGTCACCCATTTACACTGGTCACAGTTTGCAGGAGCTGATGCCTTTTGCATTATGTGTACCCTGAAGCCTTACAGTCTTGTGTTCAGACCTGAAATAAGTCCCAAGAGAGACAGGATCAAGGTACATGTATCTCCCCAAAAGAACAGGCTGTTTGAAGGATTTTATGTGATGGGGACGACAGAGCAATCATGTCTGATTATGGCTTGATAGGGCACTAAGTGGCTCTAAATTTAGGATTAAAATACAACTCCAGGTATGGTTTTTAGTTCAATGGCTAATCAGGAAAAAAAAAAATACATATAAACTCCTTTAGAGGAGCCAAAGATTAATCTAGCTGGATTTTCAAACCGCCACAGAAAAAGTGAGCAGTGTGACCATGGAAAAGGACATATGCATAATATGGACAGCCAACAGTCACTCATGTAGATGATTCATAATATTTCAGACCAACAAAGATACAACACAGTTGGTTTTAGTTACCTGGCTAATTGCCAGAAAGCTTCTGAAGGGACTGTTTCTAAAGAGCTACAAGCTGCAGCATTAGTAAGTTTTGTGACTCAAAAGAAGAGGTCTAATTCACTCAGAATGGGAGAACTGGAGTAGATGAGTTAAGCATATCTTTTGCCCATCATTTGCTTCTCACCACAGAGGTGCTTGGAGCACATACTTCTGAGTGTGAGCAAACTGAATTCCCATCAACAATGTGACTTCCTTAAAAACAGAGCATTATTTATTTTACCAGCCTATTGTGTACAAAAGAGTTTCTCCAACTACAGCACTCATTCTTCACTTATGAGGCATAATACAATAAAATACAGGGGAAAAACAATCTCTACTGTTATTTATTTCTTCATTTCCTGCAGTTTTCTTTTTGTCATGGCAGAAGCATAGTGATACATTCTAAAGTGCTCACAGCCTTACAGCATTTAGACACCATCTCATAGATTCAGAAGTAGATCATACACCACATGAAAAAGGAGGAAATACCTTCACTTTTTTTTTTTTCTCATAGATTAATTGCCTGAACAAAAAGAGATGGGGGGGAAAGAGAAAGAGACCAAAGAGATAGTTTCCTAGAGCATACATCTGTTACCATTCCCCAAGCCTCTTCCTGGGAAAAAGCTTGATGAAACATATTAGCATTACATCATGCTTCAAAAGTGGTAACATCCAAGCTCAGGAGAATTCAAGTACTAACTACTTATCATGTCTCTTTAATTATTAAATCCAGTTCAGTCAGCTGGACTGAAAATTAATTACTTTCAGATACCAGTTGCTGTTGAACTACCCTTGGCAAAGCACAGAGTGTGGCACTTGCAAGCACGGACTTGCCTCTCCAGCGCTGGTTTTGCAGTATCCACTCACAGATGTAACATGTTAATGCAAAAGTCCTCACAAATTAACCCAAAAGGTCACAAATGCATCTGAGGAAGAGTTCTTTGGGAGCTCATGTCATCAACATAACCAAACTCATTGCATGCAACCTCATGAGTGGTGCAGACACCTGCTAAGAGTGACAATGATTTTCCCCTAATTGACAGCCACCTTTTATCTGTCAATATGGGAAGATTCAGTCCCAGAGTAAGTAAAGTCAGCTGGGCACTGGCCCAGGTATGGCATGCAGGCATTTTGAGGAAAAACAAGTTAAATACACACATTTTGTTGTGAACTAGTTACTTAAAAGCAGAAACAGCTGTAGGATGGTGTAAGCATTGAGCACTGGATGGAAAGTCAATGTAAAGATGAATGATACACATTAGAGATTCACTGAGTTATTTTAATCCATCTGGATCACAGTTCCTTTGAATGCAGCCTTTCAAATTCTCAACCGCAAACTGTTCTACAGGTTACCACAAACACTTGGGAAACATTTTATTTCTCCAGTTGTGCATTTTGAGCAAAAGCCTGTGTAGCTTCAGAAGTGAAAGGAAACCCAACAAACTGCTCAGCAGTTTGACACTTTATTTCTATTTGTCCAAGATACAGGGGACAGGAAAAAAAACATCTTGATGCCAACTTTGAGAGCACACTGCTTCTTCTCCATGAAGTTTCCAGAGAACTTCAGGGGCAGGGATTATCTCTACACCAGCATACACTACTAATAAACTGTTCACTTGTGCTGGTTTTGGCTGGAAGAGTAGATTTTCTTCACAGCAACTGTTTTGGGGCTGTGTATTGGATTTGTGCTGAAAACACCATTGATAATAGAAATATATTTTCATTATTGTAGAACAGGGCTTGCAGGGAGTCAAGGCCTGTTCTGCTCCTCACCCCAGCCCACCAGTGAGTGAGCTGGGGTGCACAAGGAGCTGGGAGGGGACACAGCCAGGACAGCTGACCCCAGCTGCCCACAGGGATAGTCCCGGCCACATGGCATCATGCTCTGCATGTAAAGCTGCGGAAGAAGAAGGAAGAGGGGGACATTCAGAGTGATGGTGTTTGTCTTCCCAAGAGGCTGTTGTACCCAATGGAGCCCAGCTTTGCTGGAGAAGATTGAGCACCTGTCTGCCCACGGGAAGCAGTGAATGAATTTCTTGGTTTGCCTTGCTTTTGTGTCCAGCTTTAGCTTTACTTAGGAAAGTGTCTTTATCCCAACCCATGAGTTTTCTCATTTTAACTTCCAGTTCTCTCTCCCTCATCCCATCAGGGGAAGGTGAGCAAGTCGCTGTGTGGGGCTGAGTTGCCAAGCTTGGCTTAAACCACAATATCACTTTACAAAACATTGTTGCAAGGCAGGATGTATGTTTAATAAACCACTCATGCAAGATTATTCTGTTAAAACTCATGAGATTTTTACATCGCTAAGAGTTTCAATTTGCTTCTCATACCGTGTTCTCCTGCTTTTGGCTTGCTTTGGCTACATGTATTGTATTTTGCTCATCTTTGTTGGGAGAGTGCTTTTCAGGGCTACCTCTAGATTATTGCAATGGCCTTCAAGATACTCTCTGCCTTCCTTTGTTTTCTTATAAACTGCTCCACAAACAGCTGACAGATCTTAAAGTGTCCCTTAAAACCTGACACTAGAATTCTGGTTAAGCTTGCCAAGATTCCTGTGTTAACAACCCTGTTTTATTCAGGTAGGTACAGATTTTTCCATGCCTCCGCCCCTTACACACTCTATTTATTTAGTTCTTTTATGCAGATTCCTGTACCTTTCACAATGGATTGTGACTCACTTCAAACCCTCTCTCCTCTTCCTTCCCCCTCTCCACACCACAGCTGACAATATTTACTCAGTTTCTTTAGAACCTCTAAAGAGCATGAATTCTAATGTTTGAAGTTGGATCGCTTTTGATTAATTAAATATATATTATGGTGGTGCCAGCAGCATGACTATAATTAAAGCTGTATTGGGGTTTTTTTTATTTTAATCAAAAGCTCTGATTTTCAAGTGTTCCCTCACTCCTATATGTGCCTGCTCCCTCCCTCTCTTGCTCCATGTCTCTCCTCTCTCCCATCTGTGCTCGCTTCTGCACACATGCTCACCTGCCCATTAGCTCTCACACCTGCACTCCCAAGCGCTCCTGTTCTGTGGAAAATCCTCCTCACCTGTCAGAAGAGCAGGAGGCCAAGGGCATCCCTTTGAAAAGCAGCCCCCAGCAGCCACTTCCCTGGTCCCTCCCATGGCAGCCACAATGCAAAGACAGAAAATGAAGCCATGCTATGGAGAAAGGGAAAGGGGTGAGTCTGAATGCATGGGCTAACCACACCGTGAAGGCAAACTTAAAGTGGTTCAGCCCCTTGGACAGACAACGTGCCCATCACCAAAAAGGCACCTCCACAGATCTGTATTTTACTGAGCTAAAACACACATGTAGTCTGTTTGAGACATCACAAACACTAATACAGAACACTAAGATGTGCCATCCCTCAGCTGCAGTGACAGCCACGTTACTTGGAGCCTATTTCCTTTCTCCAAGTGCTCCAAACAAATCAAGAACAAAGCACTGAATATGCAGTGCTGCCCTTTACTCAAAGCTCTTCCTTCTCCCAACATTGCACAGCTTATCACAACCAACCGCTGTGGCTTTTGCAAAATCTAAGCGAAAATCCAGCAGAAATTTTGGTTTTTAAAACATTTTACAGAGACAGAGAAAACAGGTGGCTAATGAAAGCAAGCAGAAAATCCCTGAACATCCTTAGCATAATCCCAACACAGCTACTGTAAGCACATCCTAGAAAACTTAGCTCTCAAAACACAGCTGTGACCTTGCGACACGATCCATGTGAGAGGAAGCTCACACAGCCTCACTGGAGCAGAAAGCTGTGCTGCTGTGGGTGCAGTGGTGGGCCAGAGCCCGTCTCTAATGTCTCAGGTCACTCAAGGGACACCATCAGTATGAAAACAGGCCAATGGTTTTTAAAGTAATTTTAAATATTGGTTCCCCAAACACTAATCAGCAATGCCTTTGTTGTCACGTGGTCATGTATTTTAGAAAGCTTTCTAAAAATCCTTCTGAACAGCACGATACTAAAGGGAGACAAGCAGGTACACAAAGGGAAGAATAGTGCAGGCTTGAAGTCCACTCCTGCAGTGATTCCATTTTGGATAAAAGAAGTTTACGTTCGAGTGAACAGCTACTCTGACAGTCTGCACCAACAAGAGCCCAAATTCTGGAAGAGGCAACAACTAAATCATGACAAAAGCCAAGAAATACTTGTTTGCAAATAATCAGCATTTCTTTGGCCTTGTGCTTATGCTCTTGCCTGTCAGTTTGCTACTCAATTACAAAAAGTACTTTCAATATAATCTTTCAAAATGTGTCCCTCAACTGATACTGTATTTTTGCAACATCTTTTTTAGGAGTCCACATCTTTTTCAGGAAAAACACAGTCTTCAAAATATATCACTAGAAAGGCAGCTAATCCCTCCCAGATCCAACAACAACATATTCCACATTGAAATATTGTGGCTAACTAAGCCCATTATAAATTTAAAGCCTTGCCTTGAAAGGGGACATAGGGTAAGACTGCATGAATAATTCCAAAGTGCTTTATAAATGCTTGTTGAAACAGTAAACTCGTTTTTATGGATGAAGTATAAATGTTGGCTAAGTCATATGTGGGGCTGGGGGAGAGCTGGGAATTGAAATCAAGTCATCCAAGCTGATAAGGTTTGGCCCAGTTGCAATGTCTTCATTTTACAAGATCCCTTTTCCTCGACAACTCACCTCTTGTGCAAATGACTCTGCTTTCTTCCGCAGGTTCTTTTCCAGCTCAAAGTTTACATGAAGCTCTTCATATTCCTCTACTGCCAGCACAGACACTGTTTACAAGAATAAAACAAGATCAGAAGTAAAAGTGGAACAGATCAAAAGCAGAAGTACTGTTTGATTTACCCAGAGAAGCTGCTATTCCCTAGTACCATGAATCCCTGACTGACAGCATGACCTAGTTTCACATTTCCATATACAGTCTTCTTTGCAATATTCGTCCTAAACCTCACCACATTTATGCACAATTACTGGTCTTCTGAATAGAGTAATACTCCTCCTTTTCAGACTCAAAATCTCCAGTAACAGGCACCAAGTACCACAGACCATATTTTGCCTCTCTTTGCCTCAAAAGAGCTTTGCTGAATCTATCAAAGATTATGTTATTCTTGAGGAATCTGTATTTGTTTACCTGGTTTGGAGATGAGTATAACAGTTTTTAAAGGTAGGAACAGTAAGTGGTAATTTAGACAGTGGGATACACATCCCAGACCACCTGACTCTCAAAATGATGCTAACTTAATAAAGCAAATAAACAAACAAAAAACAACCACACACACAAAAAATACCCAACCAACGACCCACATACTTAGAATGACTTAAGATAATTTCATCAACTCTGACTGAAATGCACTGAATGCACAGCTCCCACACAGTACCACACAAACACAGGATACAGGAGGTATTGAATACTTTGGTAGCTCATTTCAAACATACAAAAAAATCTTGCTGTAACTCTTCCTTCTAGGAAAACAGGCAAATATGAAACCAGGGGTTGTTCTTTTCATAATGCTTAGAAAAAAGAAAAAATTTCAGAAAATTTTCATCTACCACACTATCCCACCAAAAGCTTCAAGCTAATCTATTTAATCAACTCTTCTGAAGGTTGGTGTTGTAAGAGCCTTCAAGTATTGCCTGTCATGGCTTAAGCAATGCAGACAGATGGAAGGGGTAAGAGATGGACACTTGGAAAAAGCTTACAGGGTATGCCCTACTATATCTCAGCCAGACCCACTGTCTTCCACTTCAGTAAAAGGTGAAGCACCCAATGAGGCTTTTTATCGAACAATTTTTAATTTCTTAAGGCTTAGCAAGCAACAAGAGGAAAGGGCAGAGTAACCCAAGGCACCAAAACCTTTTCCCTCTCCTCTAAACTTCTTTGGGTCAACTATTACTCATGTAGAACACTCATCTTCATTAAGCAAAAGCTTTCCTTTTCTGAGTCATATCTCTTTTTAGACTTTCCCTGCCCTGGTTTTACCTTTCTTCTTTCCAGTAAAGGAAAATGTCCGATTTTATTTCGTAACTTGGAAATCATATTTCTTACATTCTAGCACTCCTGCCTTTTCCTCATCATCCTCTGAACATAAAACAAGTCGCTCCCAAGTCTTTAGACATTCAAAATTATAAGCTGCATCCCAACTAAAAGGAAGACTGGTGTAATGATTTAGGAAAACAGGAGATTAAGGTTCAAACTCCATCTCCGTGAGGGACTGTGCCCCTGCCCTAGTTTGCTGTTTGTGTCACACAGGAAAAGTTTCCCTATTCTCACATACCACCTGCTATTTACACTGTCACATTTTCCTGGAGTACAGAGTCTGGCACAGTCCATGTGTTGATGCAGTGCCTGCAGCAGTAAGGTCGAGTGTCAGATCTGGACCACAGTCACTGTTCTGTAACCTACTCTTTGTACTGCAACAGAACAGCTCTGAAGCTTCTGCAAAGGATGTAGCAAACTCTTAGAGAACCTGCTGAGACCACACACCTCTGTTACACTTCTCCAACAGCTTTTGTTGCTTATTAACTTCAGTTGTCAAAACAGCCTTTTCTTCTTTCAACTTATTTACCTAGAAAAGTATAAAGAACACATCAAAAATGAGCATTTTAGTTAATGGCATAAGGCATACAGCACATACATAATGCAAGCAGTATTTTGCTGTCAGTAGTTCTGTTTCCTAGGTTTGACTTGATGCTGGGGTTTCCAGTGGGATGGAAAGCATTTCTACTCCACCTTACAGATGTTAAAACAAATGTCATAAAAGGGTTACAAACTAATCCTCCATGGCACGTTCCAGCCACAGCTGCAAATATAACATCTTTGGAACCTTTCAGGATCAGGTGCCATAGCACCTGGTTGAAAAGTTACTTGACTGCTTGCATTTTAATGTAGTCAGACTCCTGTTTTGTTCTGGTTTTTTCTTTCCCTGGGCTCTGTTTATTGTCTGAGCACTGTCAGCTGTGTCTTTCTGAATGCAAGTGTTGCACAGACAGGAAGAGCCACTAAGTCCTGATTTGCATCAGTACATGGCTTATCCAGTTTTCAAGCAGGAATGAAACTCTGCAGGCTAGAAAAGCCAATTTGCTTGTCTAATTACCATGACACAGCACTGCCAATGGCTAAACTTAAGGATATACTCAATGAAGTAGCACCAGTGATTAAACTACGTGTACTACAAAAGTAATTCTTACGCACCTACGGGTTTAAGGAAATCCAAAGACCCCTGCAGGTTGTGATGGGTGAGGGGCTGTCAGGAAGGCGAGGTGACAGCTGGAATATGGGCATTAGAACAGATCAAACAGATAAGGAGAAGTCACGTGCCAGCTACAGTGGCAGACTGGACTGACGTGGAGGGTCCCTTCCAGGGACATGCCCTAAGTGATCCATCACTGGCAGGACTTGAGATTAGACAGTATTCAATTAACTTCACAACTGAGCGTTTTTAGCAAAGTAAGATACAGAAAGTACCGACTCCACGCTACCATGGTCTCGCCTTCCATGGTACAATACATACTTCTTCAATTACTTCTGCAAGTTTGCACCTCAGGTTTTCCAGTTCAATGGCCAAGGTCTTCTTTTCCTCATGAACAGATACAATTTGATCTCGCAGCTCTGCAGTTTGAGGAGGGAAATGAAGAATATATTTCATTCGAAAAACAACAACAAAGGAAATGTCATGGCAATGCAAGTACAGCTGAGTATGAAACACCTGAACTACGTATCCAACATCAGTTGTAATCAAGGAACATCCTCAATAATTTATGAGCTTTGCGTAAGTGTCAAGTAACAGATCTGTAAATGGGCCACAGTTTCAGCTTTACTCTGTTGAGGTAAGCTCCTTGCTCAGTCCTGCTGTCTTTATTTGCATTCTGAATGATTCATTTCCTGCTATAACAGGCCCAATCCTGACACCACAGAGTGTCCTCAGTCCTGCTCAGGAGACTGTCACATCACAGAGACTCTGGTATGGAGGCAGTAGAAAGCAATTTTTAAGAGGCATCCTTTGAAACAAATTAATGCACTTCAATTCTTTTTGGATCGTGAGTTCTTGTCACAAGGGAAATAAACAAAACAACAGGCAGTTAATATTTGGGAGGTTTTCACTGAAGAAATTGTCCTGAACAGCTGCCAATTTATAGTCTTTGTAACATTATGTGAACAGAGTCAGAATATAACCTTTACTGATGGAAGAGCTAATGCTTGTAATTTTCCCCTCAGAATTTTTGTTCCTTAATTATTAAAATATGAAATAAATTAAATTCACAATGGAATAAAACATTTGATTATAATCACTTCTTAACAGGAGATCAGTTTGCATACATAATATATCAAGGTTTAGGTTAACATAAAATCACCACAAAAATCAAAATTTATTGATATATATTAGCTTTCAGTAAGTGCTCTCATTCCCCACCTGCTTCCAGTATTTCAGAGCACTGCTGTTCATTGAATACCAGCCACGAGCTGAGAAAATTGTGGCTAATCAATTGCAGATTATGATGACATGTTGGATGTCATTCTGTTCGGTCTCACATCTTGTAAATGTCCATTCTAAACCAGCATCCCCCCTCCCAGTTCTGGAGCCTCAGATTTATTGTCCTCTAAATTAAAGGCATACACTTTCTAAAGCAAATAAAAAGACCTGTCTTCCCAGAAGATTCTTGATACACATTGTATGTTTTAGGGCTTTGTGCTCTCCAGAGAAATTAATGGGGAAAAGAAGTCTCACTGTTTTACAACACATATATCAACCTCACCATCCAGAGAAGAAGGCATATCCACATACCACAAAGAGCCTCAGATTTTACTGCCTTATTCGTGTATCCTTACAGAAAAGTGGTGGGAGGGAAGAAAGCATTCCAAGAAACATCCAATACTTTCTTCAATGGTGAGAAGGCTAAAGGACTTAGAAGATCCCCCAAATACCACTCTTCATGCTTAAATCAATTGTCCATCAAGACAGAAAGCAGATACATTAGAGCCTTTCTACAGTACTTCTCTAGTTTGACCCTGCTACCCTCCTAACAATGCTCCCATCTGATCTACAGCCACTGTTTCCTCTCTAAATGTAGTCTTGACACCTTTCTCCAATAAAGGCAGGAGGTATTCCAGAGTCTTCTTTCCCATTCACATGGGTTGCATGGTGTGCATCACACCATTTACTGCCTCTTTTCCTACATCTATAGGGTATAAATCTGCTTGTTATAGAAGGGTACTGTGACACCCCATTTCTTGCGTGGGATTGTTTCACAAGCATTCTTACAGTACACCTTGTTTTTCCTCAGTAATACTTTGTACCACTTCATTGCAGCTGCTGCACTCAAAAAGACAACAATTAACAAGGTCATACTGAAAGTTCAGAAAATCTGTACTTAAACATCATTTGCTTCTCTAAGTTACAGTCAGAAAAACAGTGAAAGCTTTTTTTAAATAAGTTAAACACTTAATCTCTCTTGTCATCCAATCCAGAATGCGGGTGTTCCCCTTTTTTGGATACTATGACACAAAAATACACAAAAATCACGATGATTTCTTCACAGAGATGAGAAATAAGGCTGATTTTGGATGACAGAAATATAAACTGCCTTTCAAAAAAGGACCAGAAGTTTCTGAAAAAAAAGCACAGATCTATCTTATCAATATATTTCCATGTTCTCAAGCTTTGCTGTTTTACCCAGTACAACAGTCCCTTTTTAAACTGCTTGTTTGTAATAGCTCTGGAAGATGAATGAAGTTTGTGCATACGAAGGTACATAATGGAAACAGAAATGGAGAGTCCTGCCTGACAAGCTCTGAAATAATGACATTGCAGTTGAAGGTGACCTTGTCCTTCTACTTAACTTTTACTTTGTTAAGGGTAAGGAAATATTTCTTCTACTGACTCAGTAGCACTGAACCCTCTTAGCTGGGTAGATCTCATTTTCCTATTGCATTTAACTTCCTCTGCAGGCTGTATATCCCCCACCGTTCATGTTACACACTGCCAGCCCACCAAGTTCTTAGTCATTCCTGCAAATCCTTTTATTCTGACCATTCCCAGAAGCATGACTTGGAACCAGACCGATCTCTGGTCCAAACCAACACTGCTGTTCTTAAGACAACTTCTGCAGGGCATGGTGGTGTGGGATCAGCATGAACACTCACCTTTTATTTGCTGCTGACAGTGCACAGAACTGCATGATCCAGAGGTAGCTTCTGTATCCGTGGATGATTCGTCATCATCAATGTTAATCTCTTCAGTGATAATTTCTGGGCCCAGTTTGGCCATATAAAGCATACTAATTCTTTTCAAGGTCTTATTTTCTTTGTTCAGCTGCAAGGTGAGAAGGACAAACAGTACAATGGTAGTTAGTCAGTCTTTAAGATGCTGGGCAAGGAAAAAAGTCAACTGTTTTTTTGTCCTTTATCATTAAAATATCTATCTAACAAAGAAGACAAAAGTAACATTAAATTAAACGTTTCATTCAACATTAGAATGGTCTGAAGACGGAATGCTTGTCCACTTTCTCCTCTGAGAGGCTTGAATTCAACATGATGCTTTACCCATGCCCTTTTCTCCTCTCTAGTACTTCTGTTTAATAAACATTGTGTAGGTTCAAAACAATAAAATCAACTATCAAGCTGACTTAATGCTACACATGCTTTGTGATAGCTGCTTCAGCTCCTCACCTTTAAACATGTACCAGGAGTACCAACTGAATGACCTGAAGAAGAGTTTGTGCCCCTAAAAGCTCATCTGGTTTTCCCAGCTGTATCAATTGGTTAAATAAAAATTCTTACCTTCTCCTATATCCTATTTTGCTTATAAACCACAAACACCACCACTACTATATTCCTCGTCACAACAGAATTATCTCAGAATTGAGTTATTACTGTAGAGTCAACATAGATAAGATGAAAAGCCATCTCATGAACCAATTCTTTATGGGTCAGACCACAAGTCAAAAACCACTTTGGGCTGGATGCTTAAACACATGACTGCTTGGTGGATGGTACGGAAGAGATTCTGCAAGGCATCTCTGTCTTGATCAGGAAAAACTGAACAGGAGTCACTGCAAATGTTTAATTGTCATCATTTCTTTCACTGTCCTGCATCCAGACACCCCACAGCAGCAGCTCTCTGCAAGCTCAGCACAGCCTCAGGGGTGTTCAGGTAAATGTCAGGGTGACTGCCCACCCAACCAGCCAAGCATTCCCTGTGCTCAGGTCTAAGAACGAGACTCAATTTTCTACTAATGACTCACTACATGTCAAAGTCAACACGGACTTCAGGAGTCCAATATGTAGCTTCAAAGAAAACACACACTGTACAGTTCATGTGACCCTGAATTTTTACCTAAGCCATCATCTTTAATCCCCCTTTTCCTCAGCCCTTCAGCTAGGCGAGATTTACTAAGGAATTTTTTCATCTCATTCCCAAAGAATGGAAGCGAGCAAGTGGGGAGAGTGGTGTGAGGAACCCTACATGGTTTAGTCAGCTCCCAGCAACAAACAGCCCCACGGAGAGAAGCGAGTCTTTGAACTGCCCTTGTACGTGCATTACAGGGAGAGTGCAGAGAAGAAGACAAGTTGCATAAATGTGTTCATTTTCTTACTTATATGCTGATTGTCTATCTTATGAATTCTAATATAGTGTCATTATGCAAACAATTAAGTAAATACCTCCAGAAAGTACATTGCTAATGCATCTAAATTAAAGTGATTTCTTGCTGGTGTGATTTTTACCATATCTAAGGATGTACTTTGGGCAGGGAATGGGGAAGGGGGAGAAGGGGGGAAAGGAAAAAAAAAAAGGCAGTCAGCATTGCTAATGAAATTTGGTTCAAAATTGCTGTAATCCATTTTCTGATGAAGTGGCTCAGATGCATTTTACACAACCAAAAATATATAAGAGAGATAAAAACATTCTTTAATAATAATGCACTTCTGATGAGATGGAATATAGAAAATTACACACTTGCTAAATTCATCAGACTAGACGCAATCAACAAAGCAGCGGAGGTCACCTTTCCCCTGCCCTCACTTTGCTTTCATAAACAATCACCTGAAATGTAATGCAGTGGTTGACTTTTTCCATTCGATTTAGACACTGAAATGCTCATTATTGTTTTCACACAGAGGAGTTCTAAAACTTATTTTCCATTTAACCTAAATGCATATGAAAACTAGAGAACAGGATGCTGGTCCATGAAAACAGAAGCTACATTAAAATGGGTATTTTTTTTCTTTAAAGGCAGGAATAGTATTTTGCATCTCGCATCTGGCTTTTAGTTTTTTGCCACTTCCAAACTATTTCACAGCTCCACAAGATTATACAGAAACACATAAGTGTCATGCATACAATCTCAAGTTTTAAATAAATAAATAGATAAATAGGTGAATAAATAGATCAGATAAAACAGCATCACCATGATTCGTCTCACCTTAGAAGCCAAAGCCTCAGCACTTTCACGGCATGTCTTCTCAATTTCAAGATGGTTCTGAATACAGTTTACTTCCTCAATAACCATGTGAGAAACTAAGGGAAGAGTTCAAAAATTAGTCAGTATTTTCCAGAGTTTGACACATGCCTCCCATGATCAGAAACAGCACATCTCCTTTTGCTAACTTTCAATGTAAGCATTTCAAATACAAGTGCGTTAGATAATCTGCATGGACAGGAACTGTTTTGAACACTGAATATTTGGGTTGTTTCTTTAAGCAACTCTCTCAAGCCATGTTTGCAGCATTAGAGGGGCAACTGTAGAACTGAGCATAAATTTACAGAAGCAGAAGGTCAGCAGGACCCTTCCTGACCATCCTCATTCACCATCTTTATTTCACTAACACTTGAGGAATCGGAATGAGACCTTTAGGATTATCCCTTAACATTGCCATCATGACATTTTCAGAAGAGTGGAACCTTGGTATTTTTAAACAGCAAGATTAACTCAGCTGTATTACAAAGTTTCTTTTCACTTTCAGGTCTGTTTCTTATTTGAAGTCTCTGTGCTTGAGCAGGCCCTAAAATAAGCACCACGGTCTCACCTACCTTCACTGTCCCCAACACAGATTCCAACACACCCACAAAATCTTCCCTGAGACCAGGGCCAAGAGTGGGCTGTCTGACTGCATCTGGAACGCACGGCTGTGCTACTACATTTGATGTCACAGCTGGAAGAGCAAGAGACACATCTGTCCCCTGCAGTTACAGAATCCCTGTTACAGCTGTGGGTACACATCACCGTCAAAGCCAGGCAAAAGAGTGACCAAAAAGTTGTGGAACAAATCCTGTGTTTTGTAACATAGGAGACCAATGTGAGTCAGAAAAAATTTAAAAGTCCAGATACATTTTGGCTTGCAATTCCACTTAACTTCCAGCAGTACAGATGTACTTCAGTGATGTTCAGTCTTTATCTAAGGGACAGGTTTAAAGTTGCACAGGGGAGAAAAGCAGAAAACCCAAGAATAGTTTTCCATTTCTCGGGCTCATGGATGCAATTCCCCCTTGGCTCCTGACACTCTCATCCATCCTAAGCAGCAGCCTGGACCCTAATTCTGCAAGTCATTGCACAGCACAGAATCCTTCTCAGCCCAGTGTCAGGATTTCAATGCACAGAAAGGAGCTATTCGAAGCTGAACAACACTTTGGAGCAGGAACAAGGCTGGAAAATATAGTGCAAATACAGAGGATTTTTCCTAATAGTATTTCCTTTCCTTTTCATCAAGATAAGCTTTAAAACCTAGTGACTTTATGCCACTGGACAGAAAAGCCCCCTTGCCCTCTTCTAAGAGTTTTGACTAAAAACTGAAGAGAGATATTTAAGCCTTCTTTGATACACAAAGGTCATCTTAATGGCTACTAAACAGGACTTCAAGATAGGAAAAAGGCAGCTGTAAGCAAATGTTTTATGCAGCTTTATACTTAGTATCAACTGAGGGTTTCATTATTAAAGTTTCATTGTTACCAGAGGAAACCAGCAACACATTGGTTTGCTGAGTAGCTGCCTGAAAGACACAAAATCTACAAAAAAGAAAAGGCAGGGGAGCATATTGGTAAATCTTGGCCTAAAAATTATATCCACATGAAGTCTTCTAACAGCAGAGAAACCAGACCTCTTTCTTTGGTTGTCTTTCTTATTTCCATTTCTCCTGACTATGGAGAAATTACCTGCTCCAAGTGTGCCATACCAGCTGCCACACTTAATTTGAGAGAGGAAAAGTTTTAGGTGGTACATGTCCCTATCTCTTCTGGTTTTATCCTGCTGAGCCCTGGGACCTTTGAGCAATGAGATGCTTTGGGCTGGATGAGGGAGCAGTGGAGATACAGAGCTGCTCCCATTTTACAGACAGGAATCTAACAGCCTCAAGCAAGGCTAAAGTTAGGAAACAAGAATCGGGCTCTCGTGGCAGAACTAGGGATTACTCTTGGTTCATTTAAACTTAATTAACCTGCAATTATGATTAACTCAGGGGAAAAAAGTCTTTCCAAATTAAATACAAAAAATATATTATTTCCTAAGTCCATCCAAAGTTCTTATTATGTCAATATTAATATTCATAAAGAAGCACTAAGTGGCCTGAAACATCTCTAACCTTGACAGTTTTTTTCAGGGGTAATAATAATCCGCAGCAAATGCAGGCCAACCAAAAACCACTTAACTAATTAGTAGTTGCAGTCACCGAGAAAACATGAATCAACACTGTTATTACAAGTGGCACATTTGAGTGGCATCTAATTATGACTTGATGAGCACGATACTTGCATTATCAACATTACTACTGCATCCCATCAGGGACTAAAAGCCGCTGATGGCATTGACTGCAAGAAACTCCCCCTCAATGGTACTGCAGCACCCAACAATCTCCTTGGCAGGGGCACCCTCACTAAATGACATGTTAAGCGTAATTACTGGTAGACATTGTAAATAAACAGGATTGGAAGTGAAAATTGTACCAAGTGCATAAGACACAATCTGACACATTGGAAGTGGCAGCCTTAATTGAGAGTTTCTTTGACTGCTCAAGATCATTTCAACTGCATTTCTCGGAGGACAGTGATTATAACTGTGGAGACAGACGGCATAATGGTATCAGCACTGCTGACAGAGCAGTGAATTAAATTGTATCTGCTGTTGTGTGAAAGCCTTGATGAGAGGTACAGATCCTTAGTGGTCTTATCATTATAACACAATGGTCATGTTGTCATCAACCTTGCTGGCTCCAATTGAAAAGAAATGATTGTGTGTTGAAGCTTTCCCCCCCACCACCACCTTCTATCTCTTGTGCTCAATAGAACCAATTTTCAGAGAGCTATGAAATCACGCAATAGGGCCTAAAATGCAGCTGCTTGGCATACAAACGGGGCCCCATTAAACTGGAATCACACACAATATGTGTTTATGCCAGGAGAACAAATAGAAGCTGAGTACAGGCCAAGTTTATTCACAGACACAAAGCCAATGTAGCTCTTCATCAATATAATTGCCTTTTATATTGTCGTTTAAATAATGGGCTCTATTATTGCTTTAAAATCCTAATATTCCTGGCATTTTATCACTATGTTTATAAGGTATGTCCTTTAAAAATGCGAAAGGAAGATAAAAGAAACCTATAAAATCTTACAACATCAAATATTACCTCAAATTTTAAGTCTTAACTACTTGACATTTTCTGCCACACTCCAGTATTCCTCATATCATAACAAAAACAAAACAGGCAGCCGTTTTTCCAGAGGAATTATACTTCTTAGAGAACATTCTTGCTTCACAGAACAGTTACCTAAGACCATTCAAGGCAGTAGACAATTCCTGTTGATTTTAGATTATTTTCCATAATTGTATCACACCGACTATTATAAAGCAGAAGTGAGCAAATTCCTCTATTAATACAGTCACACTAAAGAACAGACCATGTGATTTCCTCCTCCTGCATTAACTTCATCCACATTTCTGATGCTTCATCGTGCAGTTCACTGTACTGGCACAAACCAGACATAACAGACCACAATCCCATTGTAATTGTCTCTTCTAAGGAGCTATTCCACTAGGATACTTCCACTCCCATTAGATGTGCTTTGTTGCTTCCAGACACCACACAGTTTCAATAGAACCATTACCATAAAAGTGTAAAACTGAATATTGACATTCTCACAGCCCAGACGAGATAGAACTTACTCTAAAAATTACCACACGAGAGCAGTTCATCCTAAAAACCTTTCCTGGCGTGTCTATGCTTAAAGTACTATTACTTCTTCATGAAAAAAATTGCCATTATTATTATTAGGAATCTCAGCAACAGCATCAAATCCCACTCACTTCAAGCATGCATCATTCCAAAAGTCACTTGCAGAATCCAGGTGAGATAGAGCCACATTTGCACCACTGTATTTTCACCACTTTGCACCTTGAGAATGACTGCCTGTGCCAGAGAGTACAAATGCTGTAACAGCATTCAGTCTGACTGTGGGCAAAGTCTCACTGGATCAGCTCCTTAAAGCACGGCTTTGAAGGAGAAACAGCAAATGGACCTGAGTCTCAGCACTCTTAACACTGCTGTAGAGCGTGCAGAACTATGTTCATAATTGTCTAGATCAAGAAAAACCCACTGATATTATCAGCTTACTTTTCTGAAATTCCTCCAGCTTTTTGACAGCCTCATCTCGTTCTTGCTTGATTTTGTCACACTGTAGGAGAAGAGAAAATTGAAATGAAACACTGATCCCAGTTATTTAATTAGCAGTCACAACATGCAAAATCAACCAAGATCAATTGCCAGCACAATAATGTACAGAAGCCTATCAAAGCATTTATTTTTCTTTTCAGCCATGTGAGATCAATGGAAATTATGCATAAAAAATTCATCACTCAGAGTATTTCCTACCCACACCGGCACCCTGCACTTGATTTAGGTTCTGATTTAGAGCTACTCTGAAAATATTTTTAAGAGACACATTATCCAAAACTGATATAAACAGTTATCTGTGTTATACCAACAGGAGAAGCAATACTTTGCATGTCAAAAATAGGCTTTAAGTGTATTTTCTTTAACACAAACAGACTCAGAAAAGAGGTCTACATTTCTATATCTACCATGTGCAAGGAAAACCTCAAAGCCAATTATCAGGGAGATGCTGTTTAGTTTCATTAACATCATGAGCAAAGCTTCAGCTTTGTAGAGAGAATGACACTCATCTTCATGTTTTAAGGAGCTCCCATCACCCCAGTTTTATTAATTTTGTGGTTATTGCTAACACTACACAGGCCTGCAATCACTGCTCTTATGATGGAACGGTTTCTTCAAACAGAAAGAATAAAACAGATATTAAATAGAGTTCTCTAAGAAAACCCATTCTGTAAGTAAATGAAAGAACTCAAAGAAATGAGTAAAATTCACAAGAGACACAGTCAGTGATTAATCACAGTGTGAAAAACACATGACCCAGGGGGAAGTATGGCTGGCACACAAGGTGCCTTGCACACACATCCTTCCTCACATGCGGCTGGGCATGTTCACAGCAATAAATCAACCTAAGACCATGAGTTAACTTCTGGAAGAGATCTGTGTGACCGAGTTCCTTACAGTCCAACTCCAATTACAAGGATGCTGGCCACTGGAACAGAACTGGGAAAAAAAAAACCAACCCTGAAATGATTTTGCTCGATTTTCAGTTTTTCCACATGAGGAGCCACTTTGAGTTAGCTGGGAAAGGAGCCTGCTGTTAAGCAACAAGAAGGGGGAGAGTCCGATTCAAAGGCAGCCAAATTCAAGAGAACTCTTCTATCAGCTACAGAGGACCTTGGATGAGACCCAAAGAAGGATCTGCACTTGGGCAAGGCGAGGATGCCAGTGGTGCTGCCTCAGAGGCAGCTGACGGATATCTGGGGAGCAAAAGGAGCTGCACTCGACAAGCAATCTCTCTTCTCACGGCACTGGGGTGATGAGGCTTCAAGGGACAGGGGCCGAGTAGGGGGACAGGTCAGTCACCAGCTGCTGTAAGGCCTGTGAAACAAGGCAGAGCTGCAGAAGGAGCAAAGAGATGCTGAGCAAGCGGCGCTGGACAAGGACTCACCATGTCCTGGGGCCCTGTTCACAAAGAACCTGTTTAGAGAATCTTGCACAGCAGAGCTGGGGAAGGGAAATCTGTGCATGAATCTTGCTGCTCGCTGCCCTCCCTCTGCTTCCTCAGCAAAAATTTGTGTTACCTTGGTGGCAGAAGTGCAGTCAAAGAGCAGAAGGTAGTGAAAGATGCAGAAAGTGTTTCTGGCTGCTCCTGCAGAGCACAGTTCTGCCACAAAAGGGGAACTGGTGTGAGCTGCTGCCTCCTTGTATTTCCCGAAAAAGACGCTGGAACCACACTGACATACTTCACCCACGGATTTTTCTGCACACTGCAAGCTTTCAGCCCGCTGCACATTAAGTGAGCAAACGCCTTTAGCGCTCAGTTTAAAACCCAGGAACATCAGCATTTTAAGGATCTCATCTGTTGCCTGTGGAAGCCAACGACACTTTCCCACTGATGGAAACCTTGATGTAGAGGACATAGCACACTCCCTATCCCAACAACAGGAAAAACTCCTTTTAAAATCCTCCAGGCAGCACGCTGTAAGGCGTAGCAGCTTTCCCTGTGCAGTGAAAGGGGAAGTTAAATGACCTATTCCACTTCACCTGGAGTGCTATTTGCAGAGAGAGCTCCATTTGGACCACGGCAAGCTGACTATTCTCCTTGTAACTGCAACATTTCTCTGCACAATCAGGGTCTCTAGGCTTGGGTCTCTGCAGAGCAATTCCTGCTCCCAGTTGCAGTTTTCTCAATACTTTCCTTTTGCTGCTACTGTGCTTCAGAATGAAAGAGGAAGAAGAAAAGGAGAGCGGGAGATTGCTGCCCTTGCTGAAATGATCAATGGAAAGCACTTTGCCTTCTGTCTTGCAAGCAGAGCTGTTATAGGTCCTTCCAAAAAAACACCCCAGTTCATCTTCTAAGAATTAGAAAAATTTGAGATTTTCTTTAACTACTTAAACTGTTTCAAATTTGAAATTTACACAAAAATAAAAAGCCTATAAACTATGTCTCATAATAAAAAATATTGTCACCTTTTAAAATAAATTGACCTTAGCTTTAAAACTGAAAAATTAAAAAATCGAAATTTAGAAGTATGAGCTGCTCGTAAAATGCTCCACAGAAGCCTTAAAAGCTCATAACCATCTCACTTTTCAAAAAAGCAATTTGAGGCATACACAGTAGAATCATCAGTGGACAAAAGCATCACTATTCCTAAATATTAAAAGGCAAACAGCATAACATTTCTATAAGATCTACTGTTCACTTTCCACATGCAACTGTTGAGGAGAAACAGTTTCCATGTATTTACTAAGCTTCCCTTCGTCAGCCCATACTAAAGAGCACCCTTGAATAAAAATAAAAAAGTTTGTAACTCCTGGATTGCCAGTCAATTTTCTGTTTTTAACTTAATTAAGAGTTCCAGCTTCTCTGCAAAGTAAAATAAGCATTTATTCTACTTTATTTAATATATCTAGTATTAGTAATCTAATATTTATACCACCATTATCTCACTTAAAAAAAACCCCAACCATGTAAATAGACAACACTGCAGTCCTGAACTGGCTATAGGAGTCAATGACAACCTCTTATCAGTAAAAACACACTGCATCTTTACTTTTAGAAATTAACAGTCCAGTTGCCAAAATTAATTTTGTGAATAACTCCATATGTTCTTCATCTTTGCAGGCCCAAGTTCAGAAGATTTGTCAATCCCACTCCTTTCAGATTTTTGCCTTCTAGGTACCCAATATACAAAGCAATAGTTTAATTTCTAGTTTCTTGCCTATTCTCTACTAACAGGCTTCTTTTTTGCCAACTATTTTGCACATAAGCTCCTACAGACTTCAGTAAAAAGGCCTTCAAAGGGCAAAAACAACAGAGAGATTGTTCAGTCCCGATATTAAGATGCAAGAAGTTCACGTAGTAGTCATACAGTCAATTAAACCATTGCTAAGCAACACAAGACACAATTCTTTCCCATTTACACAGATTGTGAAATGTATGCAGATTTAATGCTTGTTCTAGAATTGTGAGTTTGGTGCAGTGCTCAAAAGTATCCAGTGACATTTGCAATACTCTACTTACAGAAACAATGAGCATGTCATCGAGGCAGAACCCCGTCCCCATTCCCACTTGGTGACAAAACATATAATCCACTCCATACGTGTGCTTTAACAGAGCAAACACCATGAATGATGTATCACAGACACAGTGTTACACCTACTGTTTTGGATAGCTGTCTTGCTTTTTTTTTTCCCCTACTGGCAGCATGACAAAACACTGTCAAAACCAGCATTCAGAGTAATTTCTGTCTGATTAGCAAGTAGTCAAATATTTATTCATGATCTGACTCTGAATATGTCAGAACTGCATATTAAGTTATCCACATTTGTGTGCAGCTGAACGTTAGTTATCCATTTTTGGGGGGCTGGTATGAATGTTTTGTTAGCTACATCAATAAAAAAAGGTGACCTAAGAGACGTAATCTGCCAATATCATTTTGGCTCCATTGTTTCTGAAAGTATTTAAAAACACTAGCACAAAATATCTGGGGAACTGTTGTCAGAGACTCCACCAGTGGTCTCCAAATTAGTAGTTTTGCAAGGCAATGAGGAAGAGACGCTGCGGATCAAAGATCTCATATTTTGCTCCTGAATTTTTGTGGTTATTAGCATCCTTTTAATGCAGCCGTGCTTTGAGCAAAGTAACCCACGTAAAAGTCAATTTACTTCCTAATTTTAAGAAAAAATACGGAACAAAGAGCATAAATTTTCAAAAATTAAAATTCTATCTTAAGTTAGCTGCCCATTATCCACCAAGTTCCCTGTGTCTGATGGAAACTCAGATAATTTCTGCATGCACAGCTCATCTTTCAGAGCCATACAAGTATAGGAGTGACTTAGAAAAGTATTCCACCAAATGTATCAAAAGCACATACATGCAGACTGCTATTTAATTCCTCTCTGGCACTTTCCACAAACAGTCTGCAAGTCACCTGCTAAAAAAATTACCTTCTCATTCTCCTGTCGACGCAATTATGTGACCACAGTTGATAGAGAGGAAGCCATTTGCTTACATTCATAGTGACAGACAGGGGCAGAAAGTGGAACAGAAGTCACCCACAACTTCACAGACCCACAGGCAGAGAAAGTCTGTGCTACTTTTTTCCAGCAGCAGGTTTGATCCTGCAAAGCACAAACTGAGATACAAAGCAAGAGATGCTAAGGACCTTTTGGGATTAGGGCCACAACACAAGGAATAGTTTCTTCCAGTACTGGCACTGGAAGCAAATATAACCATGAACTCTCTATCAGTAGATTCTTTTTTTTTCTGGAGGAAACACACTGAGGGCCTCACACTTAACCACTTGAGTCCAAGCACTTAAGCAATGAACCATGACTGCTCACACAAGCACACCAACTTGCAGGATGGAATTTTTGGATGGGGAATACTTGCGTAACAACTGAAAATCCAGCCCTGAGCACGTGTTTAGCTGATTTGCTCAGCTGGGAATGTAATGCCCATGCGCTCAGGCTTGGAGGATTTTCGGGTGTTATGCAAGTATTCTGAAAAACTTCATAGCAGCCTCCAGATGAAACACACAGGAGTGGCTAGAGATATGCAGCTGCAGGAAAGGAGTCTTGTGAGAGAGAGGAGCAAGGTGGCAAGATGAGCAGAATGGAAGAAACAACCTCAGAACATCTCATTCCATCTCCATTTCAGAAATAAAATTTTTCATTGAAATTCCCTTTGAAGAAAAAAAAAAAAATTAATTAAAACGTAGCTCAGGAAAAGTCTCCTCATCCCTCCCTTCCCAAGCTAAACAAAGCTTTGCAGAAGAAACACCAAAGCTGATGTGACTTGGGTTCAGGGCTAAGCCAGGGAGCCTGTTTTTCATGTGGCATACACATGTCCTGGCATGGCACTCCCCACATGTGACAGAAGCCAACAGCCAGCATGGGACAAGCTAAAGGAAGAGAGCAGTGGAGGGCAGGATGCTGAAATCACTTCCAGCTGAGGAAGCTCCCAGGCTGCAAATGGTTTGGAGGCTGCAAGAGAAACGTGCCCAGGTGTTAAACGTGCTCCTACAGGCCTCCCGTCCCGCTGTCAGACACAGGATTCCGGGCTGGATGTAATCTTGGTCTAACTTGGTTTTATTCTCATTTTCTTCTGAGCATTTCTTCCAAACAGCAAAGACAGAGGATAGATTTCCTGGGATATCCGAGACTTTGGTGAAGGACAGCAGAACAGGAATGCAGCAACCAGCAAAGTGAAAAGGACAAGGAGGTCAGTGGATAGGAGAAGGGAATGAAGAACAAAACGCTGACCTCAGTAGAAATACATATAGTCTTTGCTGAACCACAAGTGAACATAAGTTTCAAATTTTCTTTAATAATAAAGAAAGAGTTAAGGACAAGGTCTTAATACAGCCTTGAACTGCAACATTTGTAACTAAAAATGACCCTTCCAAAATGACTTCAGAAGAAGCTGAATTAAACCTACATGTCTTGGCAGCTAACAGGGATTTGAAAACTAACGGGTTTCTTACATCTTCAGCTCACTCATACTGGAGAAAGGAGAATTTTGTTTACAATACAGTGTAGCACTGACTCCCCTGCATTCCTCCCTACCTTCAGAAATCATATTCCTACATTCTGAACACTTTCAGAAGGGCTGGCTGAGGGAAGTTGTTCTCTTTCTCTATTTTCAGTAATTAAGTCCCCTGTGCAAATGAAGTTTTAATAAAACAAGACTTAGATCAAAGAGAAACAATTTTATCTAAACATGCGACTTGGTCTATTCTCACATTGTAATCACAGGCAAACTTGGTAAAGCAGCAACCACTTGAAGGGTATTTACAGGAACGTTTCTGGAGTGGGACAGCCAGATAAGTTGTGAGAGTGGCATTCATTGCTCCTTAAAAAATAGGTACAAGTAATACTTATTATTAGTACGTAATAGTGAACTCAGAAAAGCAGTCAACAATCTGCCAGAGTGAATACAGTATTCTGGTATTCAGCATTTTAGTATTAAACGAATAATCCATATATACAAACCTCTTCTTTCGTTTTCTTATTTTCTGCTCTAAGCTCTTCATATTCACCAATAGCTACACAAGGAAAAAAAAAGAAAAAAGTTAATGTAGCAGCACCTCTTTCCAAATTAGCTCTCCATTTGATTAAATTGAAAACTCTTCTGTTTGTCTACACAGACTTCTTAAATAACATGGGTCATAAACTTCATTAATAGCCTATTAATATCCTATGAACTGGATATCCTTCTAGAACTGAAGCAATTAGGAAGTGTCTGAAAAAGATGGTAGCTCCCAAAACAATCAATTTTTGATCAATGTAGAGTTAAACAATCTTATTGATTGAGTTCAAAAATTACAAGGTGAATATACTGGTTTGCAGTGACCATTTTAAACCCACACTGGCTCAGGTTACAGATCAATCCTAGAAAGAATGGCTGATGCAATACACAGGTACTTGCAGAGGAGCTGATCCCTGCACCAGGAAAACCAGGGTCTCCCATCCATCCCTTTACTTTGTCCCCACTTCTCCTTATGTACCCAAGATTCCTACCCACCTCCCATGCTCAAGAAGCAGGAAAAAAAACTCAACAGGTAGATGAACAAACAAGAAACCACGCTCCTGAAAGAACAGGAAGACAAAGGCTGTGCCTCTTGAATCACAGAGATACAACTCAAGCTCCCTCATACCTGAACACTGCTCGTGTTTGCCCGCCTTTAAGGCAAAGTCATTCTTGCTCTTTGATACTTTACAAATGATTGAAAAATGTAAATACAGATTTGCCCCACCCTCGACAGCTCTCTTTGCGTGCTCCATGAACAGAGAACTCTGAATCATTAGCCCTGAAGGAGAAAATAACAGAATATTCTGGGCTATAGCTCTTAACCCACACAAAACATATTCCCAGCCAACCCTGCTCTTTCTTACAGTAAAAGAGTAAAACCCCAAAATAGCCAATGTGAGTGAACACAGCATGTTCTTCCACAGCAATGACCACACTTATTCACCAACTACTCACTCCACAGCTCATATGGCCAGAAGGGACTGTCCTGTAAACACATATCAATGCCCTTTATCAGTATTAAATTAAGTAGGTAACTTTGTATGCAGAAGCTCCTTTAATTATGACTTGGTCTTTTGATTTCCAGTTGTGAACCTGTGTCTCCTGAACCTGAATTTGCTAAGAAAATGTAAGTATTATCTAAATTAGATGTTTTATATATTACATACTTACTATGGCTAAAAAGCACTTATTACTAAAACAAGGCCATAAGGGTAAAAGTATATAATGACTGTAATTCACAGTGAACCACAGAAAAGACACCTTCATTTACACAGAGTGAGGTGGTAACTCTTCCTAGTCTTTTTATTAAAAAATTAATCAACGCCTTTCCTAAAGCTGCACATTAAAAAACTCAAATTAAAGGAAAAAACCCAAACTTTAAAAATGCTACATGCACATACTTCAGTATTTATACTGCAAACCAGGGTGGCCTTCAAGCAGATTGAGCCTTTCACGCCAAATCAATAAGTAATGCCACTTTTGCATTTCAAACCTACTTATTTAATCAAAACATAAGTAGAGCTGTCAAAGGAAGCAAGTATCATTCCACTGTTTATGCTTCCATACCATGGGCCAGGCATGTCTTCACTGGTACAGGCAGGAGAAAGAGCTGACAGTGCAAGAAGTCCTCTGCTCCAGAGGAAACAAGCTATCCTAATCAAGTCATATTTTGGTGGTAGAAATAAACTAACACCTGGCTTTTTGGATATATTGCTAGAGACAGAATCACCCCTGTCAGCACCAGAGGCTTTCATGGAACTGCTGCCACCACATTCCTCCTCCCAGTGTGCATGGAATAGGAAGAATCAGGCCATGAATGTTGTGCCAACTCTCAAACAACAACAGCCTCCTACATGTACAGCATGCACAAGATTGTGAAGTGCTGTCAGAGGATAAACAAAAGCCAAAAGGGATCAATTTTTCCCTTGTTCCCCACTTCAGGCTCAAAGATCCCATCTGCCAGCTCCAGGTGATCAGTATTTCAACAGGATGCAATATGGCACCAGCAGCACCAGCCAGGTGCAAACTATTTCCAAGTGTGCCTGGGCAGCATTTTTAACACCTCCTCTTGTAAAAGTGAAGGTATGGGATGGCATTACACTCATCACTTTACAATGACTCCAAATCTCGACTCAGAATTTATAAAGCTATCATCAGGCCAAAAGTTACGTGGGCAAAACAAGCTTTTGGTCACACATCAGTTGCATTTGCTGAAACTTACAAGGCTCAATTACCAAACAGTTGTTAAAAAAATAAACAAATAAAAATCACCTAAGAACACAAAGGTAAGTGTTAGGTACAAATACTGTAAGTCAACCTGCATCTGTGTTCCCCTATGCCTTGATTTTACTCAAATCTGCGAAAGTGTGTACAAGTAAATTTAATTAAACCCCAAATTTGCATCTCGCAGTTTTACAGCTTCCTTGAAAAAACAGGGAAGGAAAACTAAACACACCACTGCCTGATAAAGACCAACCACTAAGTTCACACCAAAAGATTGGCCTTCACAAGTTTCTGAAAAAAAGATATGGCTCAACACAAGAAACTGAAGTGGGAAAAACATTTAAACTCTAATACATTCAAGCAGGATGCGTTCTGCTGGGGAGTGATGGCTGCTGTGCATGAAGATATACACGCAGGTACATGGGGAAAAAATAAATTATGGAGCAGATGACTACAGAAGAGAAGACAGCAGCCAAAAAGGCTTCCTAAGAAATTCCTCTGGCCATAAAAATTACCCATCTGCCAGGAAGAAGAATAAATTTTTCAGACCGCATTAGGAGCTTGTCAATAGCAACATTTAAAAGGTACTGCTCTGAGATATTGCTGTCAGATTGGCAGTCTAGTCTGCTCCTTAGAAGATACATGATGTTCCCTTATTCAGAGGTGCTGATATCATAAGAAAAAGTTTTAAGAGATCAAATAGATTGCAATTAAAAAAAAAAAAAGCATACAGAGCCATAGTGTTTGGGACTAGAGACTGGAAATCATCACACTTCATCAAATCCAGCCAACAGAGAGCAAGGTTAGAGCTTTCAAAAATGAAGCAGAAAATCCAGGCAATATGAACACCTTTAGCACATGTGTGGTTAACAGCAATTGTTAACCACTGTAATTTAGCAAAGTGACCAGAAATGTGGCTATGACAGTGGCAGTGCTGAAGTGTAATTTTACCTAGTTTGATACTCCAGACACTTTGATCACTGACTCCTGTTTTCAACTGAACAAAAAAGGGACTATTGCAGAAGATGACTCCGTCTCTAAGGGCAAGGTACCAGCAGTGCCAATAAAACCAGAGGCAAACAAGGCAATCTTCCAGGCAGGTAATCAACTGCTGCTATGATTCAGCTGTTAGTCAAGTTTGCTACCATTCCTCAGGGTCTACAACCAACCACTAATAACACAAGGTTTTGCCAAATTGCTTTTTTTTGTTTGTTTTAAGACTTATCCATAGGAATATAAGGGCCAGATGAGTAGAAGTGTGCACCACTGGAAACATCACTTAAAGTACAGTTAGGCAATAGTAATATTTATAGCGAATCTGCTTTATTAAACCAAGCCATTTCAGAAAACTGTTCGAGGATTAAAACTCAAACAACACTTTTAAGTCCAAAATACCATCAAATACAGAGATCTTGTTTCTTCGTGATGCTCACCTTAAGCTTGGTAATGGAGCAAGCTGAAGAATGATCAGTATCAGGTATCTGAGTTTAACACACAGGACTTGGAAAATTTAGCATGAGTGAAAGATAAGCGTATCTTGCACACAGACAGCTTCAGTGTCCTTGTTGCTGCTCAGAGCTCTGCCAAACAGCCAAGCAAATTTGCCCAAACCCCAGAGAGCTTCACAGCTGCCACTGAGAATTGAGCGGGCAGCTACAAAACACCTGCCTCAGGTTCAATCTCCCGACCTTGGCTAGGAGAAGTACAAGCAGCAGCTGAAATGTGACAGCAGTCAGCCACAGACGCTGCTACCTGCCTTCCCCTCTACCCGTGGCACCATTTCTCAGACAGTTCATTTACCTGGTGCCAGGCACATTTCTCAAGACTAGGAAAACACATCCTGAAAAAGAAACCAAGGAAAGAGCTACTGAATGAACGTTTTCTGAAACCTCTCCAAATCAATTTGTGTTTTTCAGAAATCTGACTACACATCAAAATGCTACAGGAATCTGAAGCCATACACCACTCTGAACGAAACAAAGATAAGACAAGTTTGTGTACCCATTACCCCAAATATTCGGATCCAGCAGATCCTTCCACCAACTGCATTTACTTCCAAAATAACACTGTTATCTACATTTGGAAGCAATAAACAGGAACATTAAGAGACTCGGTTTAACAGACCATCCTAAAATTAATTTAGGGAAGTCGGTAGCATCTAAAATAGTCTTGTTTTGTTATCAGTAAGAATGGAGGGGACACTATCTATTCAAAATTAAGTATATAAAGAGCAAGCAAATTTACTTACCTACAGTAACTTACGTTTTATTTTACTATTAGAATAACTTCATTTATCTCATTACCTTTTCATTGGTTGAGTTTTTTACTCTAGGCACCAGACTCACCAGTTAATACAATTTAACTACTGATTTAACTATGTGTGCTACCATATTTTTTGCTTAGTTTTAGATGTAAAACAGAAGAGTACTTTTTTTTCCACTGGCTAACTTTTTGCCTACATAAAACAACTTTCTCACTAGCCACATAATCCCAAAAGCATATATTAGCCTCACAACAACACACTAGAACTCCTGCATTTAGGGATGAACACCCACCAAGAGCAGGGCCTTAAAGGACTGTGTCTGCTAAGTACAGATTCTATTTCAACAGCTCAGGTGGATCTGGGACAGCCACTCCTCAGGTTACAGTAACTTTCCCTTGAACTAATTCCTCTAGTCCTGTAAAATTTCCTTAGACATTAAAGGATACCCAGCCCACTGGCGGAGAAGACTTTCAGAGAGCAGAACTGAAGCCCTCCTCCAAACAATTTGAACAGGCTCAGTTTTCTCTAAAGAATAACCCAAACTTGTCTTTTTTCCAACTGATTATTGGCATTTCTAACAAATGCCCTCTGGAGGCAACAGTACTGGAGGGAAGCAGTCAGTTAGCAAGAGAACCAGATTTTGAGCCTTACTTTTTGGTCTCAGACTATCAAAACACACAGCTGTAAGATTGTTGTTTTACACCCATTGAACCCTTCCAAGGCAGAATCTAACTTGTGCTGCGGGTAATCATGAATTTCCAAAGCTAAGTGTACAGGAAAAACCTAAAAAGTGCCAAAGCAGGTCATAAATAGTCCATTAATATCCAGATGAAACTTGGTTAAGAAAAGCTTCTGCTATGCAGCAAAGGGGATGGAGTGCATTTATGGTCAGAATGAATGACAGAAAAATGGGCACTGATCACACCCCTGTAATTTCACTCTTTTACGCCATTTTGTCCAATAGGTCCTTTCCAAATAGCTCATCCCAGGCTCACGGGAGACCAGGAGAGCTCAGTTGTGGGAATTTCCAGCTGTGAATTCCAGCGTGGCTCCTTCACACCTCCTGCACAGGAGGCAGCACTGACCGCTTGGTGCACAAGCAGATGTTCACAATTCAAACAAATCTTCGAACGTTTGAATGTGCCTACCTGATTAACCAAGGCTGCACCTCTGCTGGATCAACCTGGCTCAGGGACAGACTGACCACAGGGGAGTTAAAAAATGGCTTATGAGCACCCAAGCTTTTTTCCATGTGCCTTCTTGCAGAAGATTTAACTGTTACAGTGAATTAGTTTCTGAGTCAAACTACGCACTCATGAAACTGAACATGCCGAAATTCTGGACTGTTCTACTAAAGAACCGAAAGTGACTCACACGGCACCAAACCAGCCCAGGACGGAACTACCAAAGCTCTACAGAAACTGATGGCGCATCAGGGCGAGCCCCGAGCTATCAGCGGGAAGTCTGCTCGCTGGTGGGGACTGGGACGGCAGGGGTTTGATGGGTCGGGGTAGGATCGGATCCTGCAGCACGGAGCGGGAGCTGGGACACGCTGGCAGGTTAGGCACAGCCTGGCTCGGCTCCACGTGAGGCTCAGCTCCTCGGAGGCAGAGCGAGGCGGACAGACTGTCAGCCTGGAGCTGTCCGGTCCTGCGGGCTCAGCGGCACCGCCGGCCGGGGCTGAGCACCGGCCTCCCGCCAGGGCAGCACCGAGCGGGCCGGGCCGGGCCGAGGCACCCACGGCCCATGTGCTGCGGCACCGCCGCCCCCCGCCCTCGCCATCGGCCCCTGCGACGGCCGCGCTCGCAGAGCCACTCAATCAGCTGGGCTGGAAAAAGCTCTCTGAGATCATCGAGTCCCACCCATCTTCAGCCAGAGCGGGCACCTGCGGGGCGGCGAGGCACCCGGGGCGGGCGCCCACATGGGGAAGAGCCAACACGTTCCACTCCCCTGCTTTATCTCATTAAGGCTTTTATTATTTCCCTCTGCACGGGCAGAGCAAGGGGCCTGG
>VWZW01002031.1:76361-96584 GCA_013397115.1 Edolisoma coerulescens
CGGCCCGCGGGCAGCTCCGCCGGGCGGGACGCGCCCGGAGCGGGGATCGCGGCCCCGCCCGGCCCGCGCCCGGCCGGCCTGGCTGCCATCGGAATCGCAGATCAGTTCGGCTGGAACAGACTTCTGAGATCACCGAACTCAACCTGTGACCGAACACAACCGTGTCAGCCAGACCATGGCACCAAGTGCCACGTCCACTCTTTCCTGGAGCACCTCCAGGGATGGTGATTCCACCACATCCCTGGGCGGCCTATTCCAATGTCTAATGGCACTTTCTGTCAAGAAATTCCTCCTCATGTCCAGTCTAACCTCCGCTGGCTTAAGACTGGGTCCCCTTGTCCTGTCGCTGGTCAGCAGGGAGAAGAGCCTGACCCTCACCTGGCTCCAGCCTGCCTTCAGGGAATTGTCGAGAAAGTCTTCCCTGAGCATCCTCCAAGCTGAACACGCCCAGCTCCCTCAACTTCTCCTCACAGGACATGTTCTCCAGACCCTTCACCAGCTTTGTTGCCCTTGCCAGGACTCGCTCCAGCACCTCAATGTCCTTCCTGATTTGAAGGGCCCAGAACTGAACGCAGCACTCGAGGTGTGGCCTCACCAGTACTGAGTACAGAGGAAGAATCCCTTCCCTGGTCCTGCTGCCACACTATTCCTGATATAGACCAGGATGCCTTTGGCCTTCTTGGCTGTTGACCAGCACCCCCAGGTCCATTTCCACTGGGCCACTTTCCAGCCCTTCTTCCCCCAGCACTGCAGGGGGTTGTTGAGGCCAAAGTGCAGGACTCTGCACTTGGCCTCGTTGAACCTCATGCTGTTGGTCTCAGCCCACAGATCCAGCCTGTCCAGGTCCCGCTGCAGACCCCGGGCAGGGTCTCCCACAGCGTCAGTCCCCCATGAGCTGGGATTAAGCCCTCCTGCTCCAATCCCCACACAGCTGTCAATGTGGTGCTGCATTTTTAATATGCCCTTTTGCACAACTTGCATAGGGCAGCTTTCCAATGAGGATCCCTGCATGGCCCAGAGGAGTGGTAGGGACATAAAGCTGCTGTTTGAGTGCCTTGGTACAAAGAAAGCTAAAAGGTTTAAAAAAAGAAACTGGAAGGTTGCATTACTGTTTGTGAGGATCCAAGGGAAACAGCTGCATGCCAGTGTCTAGCACTTTAAGGAAACTTTGGAACAGCAGTAGGGCAGAGGGCTTTGACAGGGACCTGCCATGTTCACCTCAGAAGAACACACTTCTCTCTGCTATTCTCTGATGATCCCTTTCTGAAAAAGGAGGGGATCCAGTGATAACCTCTGTATTAAAATGGTTACCTTACCCAGCTTATCCCAAGGCTGACACTAAGTGCAATGCAGAGTTTGTTTCTGTTTGTACTTTTTTGCTGAGCTCCAACAGCAGTCAGCTGAGCAGCAGCTATCTCCAGATTGGCATGGGCAAAGGTACAGTTCATATGCCTCCCTCCCTCCCTCCCTCTTTGGCAAACACCCATCGATCCCTGTGGCAGGCAGGTCAGAACACACAGATGTGGCAACACTAGTTAGAAATACCTGAGAGAGAAAGGAAAAAGTCCCTACTACAAACTGTTGCTCAGTCCTCTAGCCTTCTTCCTCACACACAGTATCCTCTAGTTTTCCCATTTTGACCTAGCAAAGCTTTAAAACATGAAGAGATTCTATATTGATGCTTTACAGCATTTTCTGTCCCCTAGGTTGTTAATGACATGTGTGGCATCCTGGAAAGAGGCCAGGAGAACCATGTGAGTTGTGCTGATGTCTCAGGAGCCTGGTATGCCCCATGAAAGGCAAAGGAGACAAGTTCATAAGCTAGTCAGCTTATTTTGAGGTAGTCAGCACAAAACACCTTTAACTGTACCAAATGCAAAGTTATGAATTCATGCTCCTAGTCGTACACAAAGAATGGGAAATGACCTTGGAAAATGAAGGCTCTGTAGAGGAAGTGGGAGGCAAAGTGCAAGTAATTATGTAAGTGCTGTCAGTAAGGTACTGCAGCAAAAGAATTGGGGTATGCTGACAGCAGGGTAAAAAGTTTCTCCTGTAACACTGACAAGACCAAAATAAATTTTCTGTATCCAGTTCTTCAAAAAATGGTACCGAAAAATTTACAGAGAAAGCACAAGAGAAAAAAAGTGACCTAAGGTTTGAGGAGAGTGCTTTGCAATGAGAGACCTCAAACCCTTGATCTTTTTAATTGAGCAAAAAGGAAACAAATTATTTGGTTATGGTAATTTCAATACTTGAGGGCTTTTCAGCCTAGTGGAAAAGAGTCAACCAGAATCTGTGCCTGTAACCAGAAGCTGAACGTAAAAGCTACAAATAAAGCCACACATCAACAAATGCCTCCATTTGAAGGAACACAGAGGTCCTATTTAGGTCCTTGGAGTTCTGGGATGACCTTGGTTTTGAATAGCCCCCACTTTAGGTCAGAGCAGTTTTGCCAAGTGTTTTACTTTTTAGTGTCCTTTCTTGGGCTGCCTTGTTGGCTTCTCTTCAGCCACAGGTCTTATTCCAAGTCCCTCTTCCCACTGCTGATATCATTCCCTTTCGTTTCCAAACCAATTCCTTTATGCAGTGTAATAGCAGGATTTGCAAGGGAGTCATTGTAGGGTTGCTTATCCCTGCACGGTGCCAAGGCACTGGACATTTTCATCCTCCAACAATGTTCTGTCTGTTGTATGCAGCCAGAACAGGGCATAAAATCCCTTTGACATCTGAAAAGACAGCAAGTCAGTTCTTCCATTATTTTGTTTATTTACTCAAAGTAATATGTCCACATCAAAAGAATTCACTTCCATAATTTCTATATTGGGGCTTCATCATTTTTCTTTTTGTTTTTATTCACTTAGATCTACATCCAGTTACAATACCTTGAAAAGTCAGCATTTAAAACAAGGATCTCCTTGTTCCAGACCATGTTGGTTGCAAGAGTAGGATGGGTATTACTACAGTAGTATTATTTATTATTATTATAGTAGTAGTAGTAGTAGTAATAATAGTAGTAGTAATAATAGTAGTATAAATATATTAATCAATTGTTGCTAATATTTTTCTGAGTTAGGAGATAGCTGAAAAGTTAACTCTATTACTAATAATCCATGTCCTTTGGGAGGCCAAAATTCAGATGGATTCATCATACCCCTAGATTCCACCAACTCACAGCTGCAATGGATGAGAATCTGTCTGGTATTCGCAATTTCACAGTAGCCATCAATCACATAAAATAGGATAATTATTAAAAAAAAAAAGAAAGACAAGAAAAAATACTGGAAATTCTAACTTTGTCTTACTTTGGGATAGTACTTAGTGAGATGTTGGACACCTCCTGTTATTCTGACTGATGCTTGAAGCTGATACAAATTAGCAGTTCCCAACATGTGTGTTACTCAGGCTGTTGTACCTGTTTGCATGTCATTTTTGCAACTTTTTTTCATGATTCTCCTCTTGGATGGGACTTTGATGAGTACTGAAATGATGGACTTGGCAAGTTGAAAATATCAAAGAATGACAACCTGAAGCAGGTTGTAGTGATTAGTCACAGAACTCCTAAATTCGTAGGATCTAGGGTGAAGAGCTAGGAATTCATAATATAGTAGAATTTTTGAATTTTGAAATTTGAAATTTGGAATAATAAAATTTGAAACAATTATCACATGTGTGAACGATTTTGTCCTGGGACCACCTAGAGACAGTAAAGTGTGAACTTTTTCTATAAATCCTTAGAAATTTTTTTTTTCTCATAAATAAGCTATTTAACATAACAACACTCATAACTGTGCATACAGAAGTAAAGATTTTGGTACCTTATCAAATATGTACTACAGTCAGGGATTTGATGTAGCTGTTATCTATCTATCTATCTATCTATCTAAAATATGCATATTCCCGTTCCTCATTTTGGGATAAAATTTAGTCAGACCTTTTAATGGATACAAAGGCAGCCTTACTTCTCCTACATAAATAAACCCCCAACGTCTCCAGCAGCAAAGGGCAAGGAAGGGAGCAGTGGACCCCTCTGGCTGGGAGAGAAAGGAGTTCTCTTTGGAAGCAGTGCAATCCATCAGTCCCTGCAAAGCCTGAATTGACTCCTGAGGATTCATCACCCTCCTGTTGAGGAGAGCTACCTGGTGGAAACAGCTGTGACTGCAGGCTGAGTGTACCCTCAGGGCACGACTGCAGCCATGTGTTTACTGCTTTCAGAACAGAGGTATTTTGTGAGAAGTGGGGGGACAAGATAAACTACATAATCACTGCACAGATAAACAACTATCAATAAACTGAAAAAAAAAAAAAGAAAGAAATGGCAAGAGCTATTTGAGCATCTAATTAACAACATGAATAATACTAAGCAGCTTCTCTTGCTGAGGTAATATATATTTTTCTAGCAAACCAATCAGTGCTGAATAATGACCGGCATAATATATCAGGGTAAATATAAGCACTTCTTGTCTCCCTAGGATGACAACTAACTAATCAGCACACATTCAAACTGGAGTATAAGTATGATTAAAGATTAAAAAAAACTCTGATAATGCAGATTCATTTGAAAAACTTAACCATTTGATTAGAGACACTAGCATGATCTTTGCTAGTCATCTCCATCTAGGATGGCAAACATGTCTGTCTCTCTGCACAGAAAAAAGGCACAAATTGATTTGGGGCTAAATCAGAGGAAGATGTTGTATTTATCCTGGCATTTTTAAATGTCCTAATTGTACCATAATTGACCATCGTGGATATTAAATTTGCAGCTGTAAAATGTAACTAGGCAAATTAAATGTACTCACCCTTCAGTTCGTACTTTATGGATGCTCACCTCGTATAATTTGGTTGAAATGGGTGCTTCCTCTATCTTCAAGCACAGACAGGTGGTGGATTTCACCCACTGAGGTTTGAACACCTGCCAACACCTGCAAGGACACATATTTAGAGATAACAAATAGCTCACTATCTCAAATAGTGAGATCTCCTGTGCTTCCAGCCTGTTAGAGACAAATACCATGCTTTTGGAGAGTTAGAAATTGAGTCACTTTCCAGACCCTTTTCCTGAAGTGGGGGACCCTGTTTCAGCAGTCTCACTGGGGAGGCTGTGCCTCAGCAGTTGTTGCAGTGGCTTTGATGTGCTCCTCTGGGGTTCTTTGCTTTATGCTGTAGCAATTTGGATAACTGGGCTGCCAGAGAAAGAAGAGAGGTTGTATAGGAATCTTTAAACAACCAGGTGTTATGTGATGATAAATGACAATAGCAAAAAAAAGTCTTCTTTTTTTTCCCCCTAGGAGGATGGGATGATCTGTTCAAAAAAGAAAAAAACCAACTCCTTAGCCATATAGGATCAAATATCTCTGTGCTCATAATTTCATGGTGAAACATGGACATAATCTGATTTTGGTGTGGACAGATGTTTATAATGGGAGAAATCTTAGGGAAAGAGCACACTGAAAGCTGATGAAGTGTCACTGAATACAAAAACTTATTTCTTAGTAAGTTATTCCTGGAGCTTGCAGTGCTATTTCATACCTTGTTCTTTGATAAACAACTAACATCATGTCAAACTAAATAATAAAATCAGTTAGTTAGGAACTTAAATACATTATTATACAAGAGTCAAGGTCTTTTGGTACTGATCATAAGCATCTTAATAGACCGTTCATTATGCATAGCTTTTCAATTCAATACCACTGTTATTTTGCCTACATCTTTATTATGCTGCTCTGCAAAGTTGCTGTCATAATTAATTTCTACAGAAAGGGCAAGCCATTCCACTTTTATTAAGCAATTTTGCAGCTTATGAAAAATTACCCATTGCCCTGCTTCCTCAACACACTTTCCATCTAGTATTTATGTGCAACTGGAGCCACTTTGTCTGCCTCTCTCTCCCTCTCAGTTGAACTTTGCATAGAGCTCAACAGCAGTTGATGCTTTTGTTCCTGTTGCAGACTTGTCCCTTTTCTGGTGCTTGCACTACCTCCATTTTACCACATAATTAGGGTCAGATGCTAGTTCCCTGAATTAAAAGGCATTTGGGCTCTCCTTCCAACAAGCCTTTCTACTCCCTTCCAGCAAAACAAAGCTGTCACATGCATTCTTTAGCTGGTGTTGGATTACATTACACCACTTGACCACACTTACTACACTAAGATAATTATGCCAGGTATTTTGCTAATAAAAATCACCATGGCATTATTGTGTGCTGTGGAACTCTATCAATTCATGTGAGCAGAAAATTGGGTTGTTTGTAAGAATTTAGGGACAGAGACAAACCTCAGAGTTGCCATTAGGATTCTCTCCAGCTTAACCAGCGTTTCTGGAAGTCCTTCAATGAGGCAGAAGGGATAAAGGAGTAAGCAAATCTATTTCTATAAAAATGTCAGACAAACTTTCTGCCACTTGCCCAACTGTACATCAGCAGGTGGCAGAGAAATACATCCTTTGCAACACTTGATTTTGCTGACTTGCAGTGCCACAGGCCAGCTCCTACAGCTCACACAAGCTCTATTCCTGATCATGCTATAAAGAGAGATAAAGAAATTGTGTAATGAATCTTGAACTAGAAAGTCTGAGAAGTTCACAAAGGGCTCCTCAGGAGAGATTAAAAACTGCTCTCAGTGGAGTTTTGCTGGTACTAAACTTGGCCCAAAATGTTAAAATTTAAGAGGACTCCTTGCTCTTGGAGCCCATGCAGGACAGCTCATTTGTGTGAGGCCAGCGCCTCTGGTCAGCTGGAGCTGGGCTTTGCCCTGTGGCTTCTCCACATTAAATGGCCTTTCAAAAGGTGCAAGTTCCCACCAGAGTTTGAAACCAAGAATCACAGACAGTGAAAACGGAGTACAGTGTATCCACCAGGGACTGCCCCCACAGAGCCTTTTGGCCAACAGGACACTCCAGTGTGTCTTCTCTATCAAAAAAGGTCACACAATGCCTCCTAAGAGTGACACTGAGGCTAAAAACCTGCTTGTCATGCTGGTTCCCAGTAGCCATCTTGATTCTGGGTTCACCCCATTTTAACAAAATGAAGTTTACTCTACTGCTTGGATGAGAGTATGTGCTATTTTTGTCAACAGAAGTAGTATATATGATGTTCTCACTCTGGCAGTGCTTTTGATTTGTATTCTTTTTCTACATTTCTCATTAAGGTTTTTTAATTAAAATGGATGGCAAATCAGGCATTAGCCACATCTCTGGGTCTGATCAGTCACTTATTTGTTGGCTTAATTGCATTATTTTAAACTCATTTCCTTCACATTCCAAATATCAAGCATATCATTACTCATATATAATAAAATACCATAAAACTATGTGAAAATACTGCTTTTATGCAAAAAAAAGGAGGGAGTCTCAGAGAAAAAAAAATTATTTCCTACATTGTACAAAACTAGTGCAGTAAAACAATCTAATAAATCAGAGTGTTCTCACAAGGTGAGTTGCTTTGTCAGTTGAGTGCTTGAAATGCTATCTAATGTCTCTGTGGAAATGGCTGAAAGAAACAACAGATGTCTCAGATTTTTGCCTTTCATGTCTTATTAAAATCAAGAGAAGATGGAAAGGCAAACAAAGGGTTACTCATCACTTTTCTCTCCCTGGAAGAAGTTCCTATGAACACCGCCTACAAGAAGAGGCAGTGATAACTGGAAGACAGAAAGCAATTTAGATAATGAGGAACATTTATAAAAGAAAAGGTTCATTGAGAACACTATTCCCAAGGATAAAAGGTGGAAAGGAGACAAGAAATTCTGCAAGCAGCTCGTGTGAATAACGTGGCAGTGCCACTGCAGCCTTCAGCAGAGCCATCTTGTGTTGTTCCCTGCCACTCGCATTCAGCCGAGGAACCCTGAATGAGAGGCTTGTGATCTGATTTGTGCTGGATATTTTTGACGTCACTCCCTCATTCAGACTTGCAGCTTTGGCCTCTGAGCCACATCCCTGCTCTGCAGGGACTGAGAAGCTCTTACCTAAGTAAGGCTCAAGTGATTTGGAGCATCTCGCTGGATGTTTACAGCAGGCCTGTCATCGCCTAAGATATCTCCACCTCCTACTTTGATCAGCTCCCCACGCTGCCTCACATGTGAAACAGCAATGTTTGCCATTGTTGATTATCTGCTAAACTAGAAGAAATATTAAAATCTGCTTCACATTGCTATGGTAGCCACTTACACTTTGCTCTAGAAGCCAAAGTAAACACCCAATCCCTCATTCTGTTATTTTCTCCTTCTGTTGCTGCAGGAAGATGAGTACGTAATTTGCATCGGCTATACCAAGCATCTCCTGATAAGATGAAAATCTTATCAGGCCATCTTAGAGAAAATGCATATGCAAAATGTGACCCGAGCAGTATTTCTGAGCCCGTGTTTCAGCACAGCCTGGGGAGCACACACGTCCAACCAGCACCCCTGGTGTGTGTCACTGTGCGCTGGGTGTTACTCAGCCCACCAGGATGGCTGGAGGTCCCGACATTCCCTGAGGACGCCTCTCCTGCCACTCCCACACCTCCACAGGCAAAGTTCTGAATCAATCCAGGCTGTGAATGGCAGCACTTGATGAAGCTTTAGAGAAGAGGTGCCAGAGAAGAGATCAGACTGTTCTGCAGTACAGCCACTTAAAGGGGATGCGCAGAAATCCGGCCGAGATACTTTAAAAAAATAAAATAATAATCTTGCTTTTGCATTCCTGAGCTGAAATACTGTAGAGGAGTTCACACAGAATAGGTTGGCTTTGATCTTAAAAATTTTACACTTCAAATGAGGAAACTGAAGAGACAGTGTTTCTTTCCTTAGTTACTTTCATTTAAGGTCTGAATCCCAAGGTGTTGCTACCAATGGGATATGCTGATGCTAAGTGCTGCTGAAAACTGACAAAAACCAGTTTTTAAACCATTCAGTGAATGATCTCATACATAATGCCAAAGGCTTCAGGCACTGGAAAAGATTGGGCTAGTGGGTGGTGTATGTGAACTTTAGAGAAGGCTGTCCTCAATTAGAGAGCCATAGAACAATTTAAAAAACCCCCAAACCTGTAACGGACTAATTTTGGAACACTCCCTACAAAGATTCAGACCTATTATTTATATACAGATGCATGGGAGTCAAAACACTTCTGTACCTACTGTAAAAGTTTTTAGACTAACTGCAAAGCTGTGTCACATAGATGTCTTTATAAGGTTTACTTTTGTTTATAGAATTGCCAAAAATATAATGATGGGGATTAAAGCATTCAGTGGCAAGTTTCTGAGTAAAACCAAATTTTGGGTTTGTTTCGGTGGTTACACTGCCACTGATTTTTGGTGCCTTAAGGAAAAAAAATCAAAACAAATTATTGCTGCTTGGTTGGGAAGCTGTAGCACCTCACCACCTTGTGGCAGCTCTAAAAACCCAGCCAGGGATCCCTGTGGTGGCCGGGAGACTTCTTGGCCACACAGTTTGGTTTTGCCAAGGCAGAACACAGGGACAGACAGGGCAGGGGTATCCTGGAGAGTGCTGCCTCTACACCACCTGAGCCAGAGCAACCCGGAGATGGGCTCAGGAAAATTCATCCTAAATGATCACTCATGTTGGGGGGAAGCTGAAGACTATCCTTACCTGCCTCCTGTCCCTCCCCTCCCTAGGTTTTAATATGCTATAAATTAGGAAATACCTCTAGGTGATGTTCTAAGACAAATCCTAAACAACTACCCTTTTGAAGATGACCTGTCAGGTGCTCCACTTTCCAAAGAAAAGACTTGGGTATGAGTGCCCTAAACAAAGGTTCTAATCTTGACAATTCTTCGCTGGAGCAGGAATTTGCAGCTGCAGGTGCAGGATGAAGGAAGGGAAAAGGGAATGCTGTGAAGGGGGCACTAACCCCTCTATTAGGCCAGGCTGCTGTAACACGCATTCCTGTCTCAGGACAGGATTACAGCTACAAGTCCAAGCAGCTGCATCCCCTCCAGAGAGGGGAAGATAGGGAGCCATTTCACTCTCTGCTGTTCCTGAAATCAAGTCTCCCATGCCTATGGCACTGCTCATGTGAGACAGGAGATTCATCCCTACCGTTTAGGCAACACCACCTGATGCCTTGGGTTTTAACTTTTATATTTTCCAAATCCTGTTCTGCCTAGTAGTTTCTTGTAGCCTGTTAAGTTCTGCTCTCTCATGCCAAGATAGACATAACGAACCTCTCTGAGCTTGTTATTCCAGGACACTCAGACTGTCCTAGGCCCAAAAGGTGTAAACTAGGGCCTCTGGAGAGGTGGAGAAATTGTAGAAATTACATCATTAGCTGAAGTTTTAATTGGCAAATTTATGCTGATATGCAAATGAACCAAACCTATAAAAGTGTGAAGAACTTGTGACTCATGATCCATCTTGGGGTCCTTTTTGGATGTAGCCTTTGGCTCCCCAGGGTGTACCTCTGAAGGCCTTTCAAACAAATACCTACCTTTATTCTCTTATTCTGCCTGGTCTCTGGTTTTAGGTGGCCTCTTTAGGCATCACACCAGCTCCAAGATGTTTCCTGATTAGCTGTTGAAACAGGTATGGAATGGCTTTGTAGCAAAAATGCCACACCAACACTTCCACCCTGCCTCTGAGCCCTCGCACTAAATGGACTGACCTACAGCCACACCAGCATTTGAAGAAACCACTCTCCCTTCCACCAAACACATCCACAGGCCTCCGAGCCACTCCAGAGGCATCAGAAGAGCCAGAACCAGGCAGTCTGTATTGAGCAGCAGATTTCTTTGGAACAAAAGCTTGGCAAAAAAAATGCTTTTACATTTTTGCTTCCTACGGTGCCTCAGAATGGTGTCTGTTTAACTAGCATGTGCTTATTAATCTGGTAAGGAAGGCATTCTGGTGTGGTTAGTGAAAAACACAGGCAGTTGTGTTTTGTGTGGGATGCAGTCCAGCTTGCCAAGCTTGTCTAAGCAGCCTGTTCTGCCCCATCATTTATGAATAACTATTTCACTCCTAAAAAGGAACCAGCTCTATTGTATGGAAGTAAGGGCGATCCTCTGACCAAATCCATTGGTAGAAAGAGTCTGAAAATGAAGGCAGCTTGCAGAAGTGAGGATTGCTGCCCGTCTGGGCAGAGCTGGCACTGCAGGTCTATGAGATCTCCGGTCCTGGCTCTGGTGCAAGCGTCGGAGTCAGTAATGAGTCTCAGGCCCATCCAGATCTGATAAAGTCCTTGGCAAGCACCAATGGCGATTTAATCTCCATTCTTTCTGCTGAAGAACAACAGACTGCAGTGAAAAAACACTCTAAATTGTTCCACTCACAAGTCATTCATACAATTTACCGGTGCTGACACACGCTAATACCTTTCTGTCTCTTTCTAGAAGCTAGATTTATTTTATCAACAAATAAATCTTTACCCAGTCTGAGCCAGCAACCTAAAGATGGACAGTTTGAATTTCAATTTCCTCTCTTATGCAGTCTCACCAGAACACATTCCTGTGTATCCACAGCTACTGGAAGCCAGCCATACTTTCAGAAAATATAAATTTTCTTGCTCTGCTGTTTCTAATGCTCTACTGTCTTTGTCTCTGGTCTCTTAGTATCTTAGTAATACTTTTGAAATATGTCTTAGCCTTGAGTTTCAGGTTAAGAACCAACTGGATTTTGTCAAACAACAGAAAATGATCCTCCCATCAGGAGCTCAGGAGGAAATACCTTCAAAATACCAATTGCTTTCCAGTTCTCTGATGTGTGGGAGGAAGCCAACTGCCTCAGTGGAACTGCAGCAAGTTCAAGGTGTGTGCAAATGGTCAAGTAATACAAGTTGGATAGAAATGTATGAAAAAGGGAGTAGCAGGGGAAATATCAACCAAACAAAAGACTAGGTCAAATCCCAGTAGGAATGAGAGTTCACTGAGGTGGGAAGTATTTAGCATAGGAAATCAGCCTTCTGGTGTGTACTTTGTCTCCCCCTGCCTTTCTGCCCTCCTCATTTCTTTCAGCAGCTCAGCCAATGGGCAACATTGCACTGATCAGGTATTTGCCAGGTCCCTTCAGGTTCCAGTTTCCCTCTGCTCATAACGCCCACTACCCACTCTTTGGAGCTATGGGATCACATACCTGGAATTTCTCGGGGGTGTATTCAGTTTGTTTGTACCACAATGGCACCTGACCACCTCCAGCCGAACCCTGTGCTCGTCATCCGAACTGCTGTAAAAACTCCTGCAGACACTACACCAGCTAAACCTCTCCGCCCTAGTCCCCCCACCAAAAATTAGTCAGCTTCAATAGATAATGCAGGGACTGGTACAAAGGAAGCAATACCAATGCCATAATCAGACTGCCTCTGTTGCTGTTTTTTCCATTTCCTTTTGCCTGTCAGCAGACCTTGAGCTCATGACTCTGGCCCTTTTGTCCTTGCTTTGGCACATTCAACATGTGGGATCCATCATCCTCATAAGGGTAGCATCTGCTTTTAACCTATGCAGGAATTGTATAGAGCATTGTTATCATTGGTCCAAGGGAGGAGAGCTATCAGCACAAATATCACAGATGAACTGAAAGAAGATTTTCAGGATATATAGGTCTGAAATATTTCTGTCAGGTCAGCTAAAAGATGCATTAAGGCAGAATATAACACGCATCAAGCTCAAGAAATGTTTTTCTTTCCTTGACTTCTAACCATTGGAGCAAATCCTGAGCCCCTAAGTCAGCTTGTTGACATACTGGGGCAGAAATGACTGAAAAACACTTGTAAAAATACATTGCAAAAGCTCTGTAATAAACCTCTGTATCTTAACTCAACATTACTGGTATTTACAGCAGTCATTCCTCATAGGTTTGCTCAGTGTCTTGGGCTGCCAGGAATAGTGCTCATTTTAGATTATTCTTACTCAAGGTACATGTGCATCTCTATTGACATAAACTTGGAGAACTATATCCAAGGAACAAAAGCCAGCTCTACCTCCCATGAAATTAAATCAAGAGAGATGAGTGCAGTAGAGGACAGTGACAGAGAGCCTGCTGTTGAAACACTGGTGCCATAAGCAGCTCGATTGCCTTCCCACTTTGTTTTGAAGTAGGTCAGGAGAGACTCTAACACTGTGTTTTCAAGTGGTTAGTGGACACCTTGGAGGAGCCACCAAGAAGTCAAAGATGGCCAGCAGTAGTGGAGGAGTTGTTCACAGCTCCTCCTGGCCATTGTGTGGATCAGGGAGGTCTGGGCTCTCAGCCCCTGAGCTGCAGGGCTGCCTAAAGAGGCTGGAGCAAAGCAGCCCCAGGAGAGGCTTTTGGGCTGGTGGAGTCTTGCTGGACTGGAGTCAGGTTTGTGGTCTGATTGATTAAATAAAGGGCATCTTTAGGTCTGTAGACCAGCAGGGATGTCTGAGTGGGAGATCTTCCTACCTGGGGACAGGGAATGACCCAAAAGTGCCTTAACTAAGACAACTGTGTCTTAGCAGCTGTTCAGAGCAGGAGCCACCTCTTAGCAGGTGTCTCTAGGTGGGCAGGGACACTGCAGGGCTCCGTGCTCCCTTTACTCATAGATAGACCACAGTGAAGCTCTCAGTACTTCAGCTCCCCTAAATACCATTAATCCCATGCTGCCGAGTTTAGCGTTATGGAATTATGGAATCCCTGGACACTCACAAATACAAGGACTGCATTGACTAATGCCTCAGCCAATATTACATGAATATACTTTAAAGTTAACTGCATTACTGATTCATGCTGAAGGGTGGCCTAACCCACCCCGGGGATAAATGTAAGTTCTGCATAAACTCACTTAGCTGCCAAACAAAAACTGGATTATGGCTTTATTCTTATATGAGTAAAACACCAACTATCTCCCATAATGGTAAACAGGAACAATATTTAAAGGACCTAAAATACGTGATGAGCAGTCTCAACCATTTTACAAAAACAAATGTAATAATATGGGAAGAGAGGGGTCTAATAAAAATATTATAATGAAAATGGCATTCAGAAATCCATTAGCAAGTGACTGTGCTTCATCACAGCACCAGGAAAGTATTTTAAATGTAAGCAAAGATATTTGCTTTTAAAGTCCTTAATGAAGATGTAAAGTACTAAAAGCCACTGGGAAGTCTTAAAAAATGAAAACAAGACCATGCAGCAAAGCTAACACCTTGGTTCATAATGGACTACAAGTCAATACTGTTGTTCTTGCATACATTACTGCAGACTACCATTATCTGAGTGAATGAAACTACAAAACTCACCTACTTCTTTTTCCTTGGCTTCCTTATTTCTACTAAGATTTGCTCCATTTATTGATCTCCCTGATGGGTACCATAGCAATGGATGAAACAGGGCCATTTATTGAAACTTCCTTTTATTAAATTAAACAAAATGAATTCAGGTGAAAACTGAATGGAAAGATAAAATAGGCACTGACAACAGGTAAGGGGAGTACTTGTGGAGGATTGGGTTTTGAAACATAGTTTAAAGTTTGTACTTTTGGTAGGAAATTTGGTCTAACCTGTACATTTGCAAAAATCCCAAAGGTTTTTAAGGAGAGCATTAGGATTCATTAGGTGCAGAAGCTCCTAGCTTCTGTATCCTGCAGCAACATTAGAGATCAGAGCCTCCCAATGCAGATGGTGAAGACCCTGCTAAAGACTTCTTCAGAATGTCCTGCAGTAAAAGGCAGCCTTTTCCTGTAGATGTACACTTCAGACAAAACCTGTGATTTTTTTTTTTTTTTTTATGACCACATTATTTTTTTCCAAGTGCTCACCCCCTGTCATTTTCTTGTCAGGTATGGCTATAACAGGGTGTGTTGTGCAGCCACTGAATGTCTTTGAGGAATGCAAGGGCAGTTTACAAGGGCATAATTTCACTTCAAACAAGTCATTCAGTAGTACACTGCTTACTCTGCCATGTCAAGGAAGAGAAAATGCCCTGGAAGTTGCAAAGCCCTGTGGTTCATCCTTTGCCAGTAAATGAATTGAGGAAAACCAAGCTGATACCTCATATTTGTTAATGCAAACCACAATTAAAGGAATCCTGGCTTCTGAGGTAGGTGATATCTGAGAAAAGGATAATTGCAATGTCTTCTGCAGCAAGAACAAATGTTGTGCCTGGGCTGGTAATGCTGGGCAGCTCTCCTCCATCAGCTGGTGCCCACTGCTGTGCTTTAAGCAGTGCATTTGTGCTGCAGGCTCTGCCAAATCCCTGTTTCCTGTGCAGCACAGGGAGCTCTGGGGATGTCCCTTCAGCAAGGCACATCCCTCCACATGGGCAAGTACTTCTGGTGTATGACAAGTCCCAAGTCTCATCACTGGCCTATACAACAAACTTACCAATTTAATGAGAGTCTTGTATTCAGTTACAGGTGCAGGGGCACAGTCTCAGCTCATCTGGACACTCTTGTGTTTGCTTTCAGGCATGCTCACCCTGCAGTACCTTACACTGTTGGGTACAGAGAGAAAAACATCATACAGCCAATACTGCTTGGCTAGGACTGAACTCCAGCACCTTTATAATGGGTAAAAACCCCCAAATCCCTGAATATAATCAGTTGTGAAACAGTCCACAAGGTCTCACCTTTGGCTGTCATTCCAGCATAAGTCAAACACACCCTGGACTCGCTGGTTGTTTTCTGCTACAGGCAGAATCTGCTCCTGGTTTGCACTTTCTGAGTAGCTCTGTGAGTAGCACAGCCTCCTCGCCTCTGCTTTGCAGTGCAGGAAAGGTTAATGTTCAACCCTAGATTGAAGGAACCTGGCTTTGAGCTCTCAATTATCTTAAATACAACCAAGTACACTTTTTTTAAAAAAGATTCTGTAAGAGCACACAGCTGCATAAAAGGATGAATGATTCACTTCCTTATGCCTGATGGAAAAGAGAAGTCAATGCCTTAAGTGTAATAAAGTTGATGCATTATGGGCTTTAAGAGGCGGATCTTGCTTTGGAATAAAGAGAATGCAGCAGGCAATCAGGGTTGTGAAACTACTGTTTATGCACTTCACAGCTTAACAAATAACATAACAACATATAGAGATTGATTTTATTAGATAACATAATGATTTCATGCACAGTAGCTATTATAAAGTGATGTATTGTTTATTTGTTCTGTTGATGCCCAGCAGTAACTGGTTATTTGTCTCCCCGTGCAAGAAGGGAGTTGGCAGAATCTTACCTCGAAGTCAGTGCTGGTTTCTAATGGTTGCCCATTCAGAAGGTGTTACAAAGGCTGTATCTATGCTGATAAACAAAGGAAGTCCAGGAGGAAATCACTGTCCCCAGAGTCATCAGGCTCAGCCTGGCTTATATCCTTGCTACTCAGGGCTAAGTCATCTTGGTGGGCCGTGTTTGCACTACACTGGAGGTGGCACTTGGTATTTCTTAGGCACTGTGGCTTGAGGCAGAAATAATTGCATTTTTAGGGTTTCTTTTAAACTTTCAAAATACATGAAATAACACAAGGGCTGTGTTGTAGCTAGTTAGTTTGGTGTTTTGGATTTTTTTTTTGGTTTGGTCTGTTTTTTTTAAATTAGCGTAAACCAGCCTGTGTGTTGAGCATTGGGGTTGAGACATGGGTGTCACCCGGCTATCACCCAGCCCCCCTGCTCTCTCCTGCCCTGAGATTTTAGGCACTCAGTATTATTTTGCTGACATAGGTTTTTCAAGTGGCTGCGCCTGATGGTTTGGGACCAGAAGTGAGAAAGAAGCTTCTCCCTGTAAAACCAAGGTGGGCACTGAGGGATGGCAGATTGGGAAAGCAAAACAAAGCTCATTCTGAGCATGGGAGTCTGGACATGCATCTTTTGAATCCTGGCTTCACATTGCCTTGTAGTCAGGCCTGGTGAGACAGCTGCTTATTTCTCACAGGTCACGGGTATCAGACCCAGTTCTGTCCTGAGCTGGGTTATGCAAAGTCCCAGTATTCAGTGAAAGTTGTGCGGCTCTCTGAGAACAGTGACTGTGTGGTGGGACAAAGGCAAGGGAGAGATGTTAAGAAAACAAACATTCAAGGAGTAAAATGGCTTGTGCAGACATACAGTGAGCGTGTGTGTGCAGGTGTGTGCAGCATCTCTGTGGGCACATGCACAGTTGGGTTCTCTCTGGTGCATTTGGTGGCTTGAGTTATACCTGTCAAACACCAGGCCTGATCCTCCTTCCTTCTTTGGACAACCTACTTCCTTTTCCTTTTAGTTTTACAATGACCCCCTACTAGTTCTTGACAGTGGCAGAGAGGACTCGCTGTTCCAAAGCATCTTTATTTGTATGATTTACTCTGCGTCACACCAAGCTGCCTACTCTTGTGAGCACTGATAGAATCAGAGCTGTGTCTGTGCTCCTTCTGTCGTACCAGGAAATTAGGATTTCTATGTAAGATCTCAGTGCCTAAAGGCTTTTAGCCATGCTGATACCAGTGGAGATATTCTGTCTTGTAGCTACTGAATCTTTGGTCTGGTATTACTGGGTCAGCGAGGAGTTTGATGTTGCATCCTCAATGGACCCTTTTTATTCTCATTATTTTTTCCATGAGAAAATAAAGCTTTGAAACTGCTCAAATGTTGTTGGCCTTGTCTTATTGCGTGTAATTTTGAAGCATTTGTTCCAGGCACACTACAATTTTTGCCATTTAGTGATTACCTTTAAATTCCACAAAGCCTTTTCTCATGTGCCCTTGTGCAGTGCTTTGGGAGATTGTCTGATGTGAAAGGCACTATTACACATTGAACTGATTATTGTTGTTTGTTGCTGTTAACACAGACAAGAAACCCTCCTGGCAGGGAAACAACTTCTTTGCTAATAAGTATTCATAATTTGTATCTCAGCAAAAGATGTAAACATATATTATCATTAAATAGGCTGTAATTTTAATTGCCTATAAATGTTATTAATTCTGATTGTGATTATTCAATAGGTAATAAAGATAAAGGCTGTCAAAATTAATTAAGTACATATTCATTAAATTCAAGGTAGCTTCAGTTTCTTTATTGCACAAATACAATTAACACTTAATCTGAATCTCAGTAAGTTACATAATCATGTGACTCGAAATAAAGGGAGGATACAACCTTGGCCTTTTACTTTTTACATGGGAAAACATTAATGATGCTGACATTGGAGACAATTAGACAGTGTCGGCCAATTGTTTTTAGTCAGCTTTCTCTCACATCTGTGGTGTCTACAAGCAAGAAGGGCCATTGTTTCTGCAGGCCTCCGTCGCGCTTTGGCTCTTTGTGCTAACCGTCAATCTCTTGCTGAATATCAAAGCTGTGAGGAAATTAGAACAGACCAGCTCTACTGCACCACACTAAAGCTTAGCAGGGTGCATCCACTATGCTACTAATTAGGCAGTGGCCAACAAAATAACCTGTCAATGTGTGCTTGCCATTTCCCACACACCTGCATTTCATACACTAATAAGCGTACAGCCATGGAGAGAAAGGAATAACTGCTGAAGTGTGAAAAATGAACAAAATATAACAATGTTTCTCTCCCCACCTATACTACTGCCAATTACCATTTAACATTAGGTAGAATCAACATGTCGGAAGGAATACAATACAGTATCTGAAACTAAAGAGGGGGTAGGAAGGAGCAAAGCCACACATAGCGAGTGTATTAATGTTTGCTGCAGAACGTCACGCTAAGTGGAATCTCTCTTTATTTGTATAAACCAGGAGGATGAAAATGATCGTGATTAGGGTTTTTCTATTCACGTCAGCCCAGAGAGAAATCCATATTTTTGTTGCTTACCAAAAATACGTGAATAAAACCAGTGGCAAATGACTACTCCAGTGCTGTTCTAGCAGACTGCATCCTTCATGTGCACCAGTGCAGCCAAGCCAGCACAGGCTGGCTGAAGTTCTGATCTCTGTCTGATTTACTTTCAGCCAGTCCTTTGCAAGTCTCTCTGAAACTTCTGTGCACCATCCTTCCACTTTATAATTCCTTCATTTGGAATCATATCAACCAGCATGTCAGTACCCGCTTGCCCGGTGAACTTATTACATTTATGCTGTCATTTCCTGCCATGAATCTTTCCCCTACCAAACATAGGAATTTCTAGGAAACTCCTAGAAATTACTTTTCTATCCAAGTGATGAAAGTACACAAAAGTGTCCTGTTATTGCTGTTGTGGAAGGGGGAGGAGGAATGCTTATGCAGTGATTAGAAATATTGTGTTTGAAAGCGGCTCATCCTCGAAACACAGAAGTCAGTTGCATTTCAGGCCTTGTGGCATCGCTGCGAGTTCACACAACTCCCACTTACAAGCCCTTGCAAATTGCTAGGTTTTGGACCATAGTAATTCTCACACCATATATTTCTTTCCCTTTCCCTTTGCTTTAATGCCTGATCAGATTGCAGGAGTGATGATTTAGAAGTGATACGCACTGAAAACAAAGCAGAGCAGAAGTAAAGATATTAAGTCAGGTGCAAAGCACCCAGCGCTGAGCTGCTGAGGCAATTACCTTTGCCAAGGGTCTGACTCAGCTGAATTCAGCACTTCAGACTCAGAGCTCTTTATTTCTTTCCCTCTTTCCACAAACCCAAGGGTTATAAATGCAAATTTACTCATATGAAACGCTGTGATTCCCTGTAGGACGCCCCCCACTCCATCCTGATGCATAAACTTAAATTCTCTCTCTCTTTTTTCTCTTTTCCATGGACTTGAGCTTCGGTGGATCAGGTAGATGAAGGGCAGAATTCCCTTCAAAAACAGATTTATGGAAATATATCGCTCCTGAGTAGCCATCCTACCAGGCATCTTCAATGTAAAGCTGAATTTAAAACACGAAATGAAAACCAGAAGGGCCGATGCAGTGTGTGGATGAAGCTGTTTTCCTCTACAAGAAAAATCACTTCATCTCAATATGTAGGAGAAATGCCTATATTGTTATGCTATCCTTGATGGAAATCATACAATAAAGGCCAACATTCAAATGGTATTTGTTAGATACTTTTGAACACCACTCTGCCTTTCATTAGACTTTATCCAGGAGCAGCATTTTCAGTTATAAATAAAAACTTTCTCCGCCTCTTCCCACTTGAGCTCAAGTACAGAAGGCCCCTATTTAAAATGCAGCTCCCGAGCAGGCCACCAGGCCGCCTGTTCAGCTGCCAGTGGCTTTTGTGTACAAAGATGTTAATTGGTCCTAATCCCCTCCTAGAAGCTGTTTTGGTAGCCTGACCTGGCACCCCAAAGGACACCTTGGTGTGAAAAACTAAAGGGCCCATTGAAAAGAGAGTGAAAAGCAGCACTGAGCATTCCAACACATTTTAATTTCAGGAATTAAAAAAA
>VWZW01002031.1:96760-119972 GCA_013397115.1 Edolisoma coerulescens
CCCCACCCCCAAAAAGAAAAAAAAAAAGCCAAGATCTTCTTGTATTTCAGCTTCAGGTTTGGATCCTTCTTCCATTTTGTTATTTCCAGTGCACAAACTCTGTTTCGGAGAGCTGAAGGAACCCAAATGCAACCCAAGGGTCTGACATCCCTTCTTCTGTCCTCCTCGGGAGGAGGTGGGTAAATCCAGACCAAAGTTATTATTCCGTATTCTGCTGGCCCATTATGTGGCACAAATAAGCATCCAGGACCTGAAGTAGAGAGGACACTTTTTATTAGGTATTTTCAGAGCAACCAGGGTGGGGGCAGGGGAGGGGGGGAGGACAGGAAGGACGGGAAAGGGGAAAAAAAGGCAGCTATTATGGCAAACTTATAATCAAACGTACACAAGAAATGTTAGATATAAACACTCCCCCTGAGGAAGTTGTAAAATGCTATCTGTTCAGCATGCCATTGTGCAAAGTGTACATTTACAGCTTGGGTGGTAAATTATGCTAATAGAATGCACAAACCTCAACCGTGAGGTTTTGAATTTTTTGACACAGTTCACAGATCAACTTCATAGGTCAAAGGAGTTTGCCTCCCACAGCCTGATAAAGTAGAGAGATATACAGTCTGTGTTATTATTATAATCTTGCTGAATGCAAGTTTTTAAGTAGGATATATTTGGTATATTTTCATCTCCGAATTTGCTCGTAATGATTATTTTTCATTAGACACTGCTCTAGGCAAGGGCAAAACACTTAGGAGAGTCTTTTCATGGAAATGTTTCAAGGTGTTGAATGCAAAAACCCAGTAATAAAAGCTTCCATAGCACACCAATGTACACAGAAAGGAAGCTACAGTAGCAATTCTTTCACCAAAGAACAACTGCTCAGATGTACTTTTTCATGAGCATTTGCAGTACAAGGGGGAAAAAAAAGGGCATTATAAATGTTAGATTCCTTAATCAGCAGAGATTTTTCTACTCAAAGAACAGGGGCCCATGGTTAGAGTTGGAAGGTAAGACAAAGACACGATTCTTGCACAATTACTGTAAAACAAACAAACCAACCCCCCGAACACAAAGCGCCTGAGAAATGTGGAGTATCCATTTGGAGAGAACAGCAAAAAGTGCTGCGTTCTCCCGCCCATCTCCTAAAGCACTTCTGGGCACCTAAAATTTGCAAATCACATTGTTAGCATTTTCCAGGCTCATATGAAAACAGAAGTATATTTTAGTGCCAAACTAAGAAAGGGTAGCTACCAGAATTTAATCTTGTTCAGTTATCTCAAGGTGCCTTTTCGATTTGAATGGCTGATTCACTGCTCTCATCATGATAAAACTACTCTGTCTCTGGCGTGGCATTTTCTGGATCAGCTGCTTGAAAATGTTATGGCAAAGTATATCTCAGGAAGGAGGTGGGACCACAAAAACACCTTAAAAATGGATGAAAAATAAGATGATCAAGCTAGGAAAAAACTTCCCTTGGAAGCTGAAAAGTTAAATGAAGGTAAATGTTAAAATTTCAATGCAGAGTAAAAAGGCTGATAGCGTTCCTTTTCCCACAATGTATTTGTCTTTTTAAATATACAGATGTGTTTTCATGATTTTGGGTATGTCATGGGTTTATTTCTCTTTCAAATAACTTCTTGGCAATGAAAGCAAAGGCAGGAAAGAACTCAAAGGGACTCAAGGAGACAGGGTTTGGGTGAGTGTTTCCATGTGCACCCCCTAAGATGTGCTGGAGGAGCTCCTCAGCAAGCACAGAGCATGGCTGGTTGAAAAGGTGGCATGTTTGAGGAGCTTTAATAAAAAAAAAACCAGAATCAGTTCTGTAGACCTAGACCTCAGTCTCTGAGTCATCTGCAGATGAATCATGCTCCGTCTCCTGAACTGAACTGATTATTCACATGAGTAAGGTGAGCAGGGCTTGTTCCAGGGTCATCCATGTAAGTTCTCATTATAGAACAGCCCTGAAGCTGCCTGAACTGAGGCAGCAAAAGAGACTGAACAAACTAACCACAAAAATCCTGTTTGCAAACCCCACTGTGTCTCCCCTAGCTCTGCAAGCTTCTCTGGCATTGCACAGGGTCAGAGCAGAAGACAAACCTTACCTCAAAGCAAGGGCTGTCCCTGAAAACAGCAGATCATTAGAAACATAAAAAAAAAATAGTATTTATTTTCAAGGGGAGTGAAAAGCAACTGCTGCAGAGCACCAAATGGTTCTTGTTTTTCACTGGACTGCCCAGAGAAAGCTTTCAGATGAAGCCTTGCTGATGAGATGCTGCTGCTGTGTGTGAATCTGTACTTTCCACCGGGTATTGCTGCACTTTAAAACAAAATAACAGGGAGAGAAGCAGCCTCTGAAAACCACTCCTTCCTCTTTTGGAAGGTGAGTGTATAGCGAATATGTCAAACTTTTTTTTCTCTCCCCATTCCAATCATTTCCCTCCACTCCCCCTCACATTTACAGCTCTAGAGGTATTTCAATCCAGTTAATGTATGTGTGTTGTAAATGTCACAGGGGTTAATCTCCACCAAGCTTTTAAGAAAATAAATCAGCATTTTGACTGATTTGATACTTTAAAAAAGTTTCCACCCACTCCTCCTTTCTTCTCCTGATGTGGCAGGAGGGGTATTAAACTCTGGGTGAGCCTACAAGAAACTGTTGGATATTTTCTGTTATCCCTGCCAGGTGGCAGAGAACCACAAGAGTACACAACTCCTTTTTGCAGGAGATTAGTAAAACAGAAAGAGATTCCTAAATGAGGGCCTGATCCTGATGGGCACTCATCTGTCCCCCTTGAATTCTGCAGCAAGTAGGGAAAAAAAGGTGAAGCAAAGAATTTAAACAGAAGGGAAAAAATGAAAAAGGAGTGAGAGCATGCAGTGGCATTCCTTGCCCGTATTGGTGCACCCACCAAACTTGGAGCTGCTGCATAGCTTCCAGGAATTTCTAAAGTTGCAGCTTTTGTGTTTGAATTTACATTCGAGGCTTTTGAGGGACACCGGTGGAAACCACAACCACACTCACACCTGTTTACATCGGCTCTCAGAGGATGCTACTCACTCCAAACGTGTCTCTGGCAGCGAGGCTGGCTGGAGGCACCGGCAGAACAGAGCTGGGGAGGGCAGCACATTTCCAGGGTGCAAAAAATGTCCTTGTTCCTCTTTTTGTGAATGTCAGCCACCGGCACACCCGGGCGGCTGGGAAGGAGGGGCCGTGCTGTGCGTGATGCCAGCTGCTGTGGTGGGGGAAGAAAGGCACACCAGGAGCAGCAGCCAGAGGATCAGCGAGCACAGAGCCTCGGGGGTCCTCCCCCAGCCCCAGCCAGGTACGCAGGGACCCCCACTGTGCCCCGTCCCTCGTGAGGGGCCTTGGGCCAGCTTTGGAGAGCAATGGCAGGGATCAAAACAGAGGCAGCAGCACTGCAAAACTAACCTGATCTCTCCAGAAGGATGCAGAATATTACTGCCATGATTTTATTGTCAGAAATGCCTAGAAAGATCAAGCAGGTAAATATTACAGGTGTTCTCTGCACACGCTGGGTGTATCAAGGAGATAAACTTCTACTGTCCTACTCTGAATGGAAAGCACTGGTAGCTGTGTTTTAGAAATGAGGAGGTTTAATACAAAAGCTGGCACATGGCTTTCAGAGATAATCTGCCACATAATCAGGAACAGAACATAAACATAATGTTTAAAATCTAGGAGGGGTGTTGGGAGGGCTTGACCCGATGTACAGCACACCCTCTGAAACCTGCTGGCCTTGAACCCAGGGCTAAAAACCCCCTAAAGTAGGTCTTACAGAACTCCATAATGTTTAACCTCTCACGTGGGATACACCATCCCCCAGCTCAGATTCAGATAATGGTGGTTTTTGTGAATCAATAATTCCTTCTCCAAAATCTCTACTCACTTTTTCTGTAAAAGTCCGGCAGCATCAAAACATGTAGTTTTTCTAAAACTGCTTAACAATGAGGTACCAAAACCCCCACCCTTGCTCTCTTTAAATAACCTACATGCCCAGAAAATAGTGAATACCCAGTGAATACACAATTTAAGGAAAATCAATCTACATCTGTCCCCAAAAGCACAGCAAAGGTAGCGGACATGGATTGGCTTCCTGTATTTGCATTTCCTTCACACAATGAGTGGATCTAGTTACATTTGTTTCACCTTTCAGCTATTTCTCCAATTTTCCTTTCTGAATGGAGGAATTTATCCCTTTTTTTTCTCCCAGAGTCAATGCTGGGGAGGGAAGCAAGGAAGTTATCAAAGGGGGGAGGGTAGGGAGAACAGCCTAGCCAGTGCTAAGGCTGTAATTACTTTAGAAACATAAAGGTCTATTCTCTCATTGCTGAAAAAGGGGAATTACACACATAACTTCCATTAACATTAATGGGACTCACCTACATAAATCCCTGGCACATCAATGGGAGAATAGATCCTGTGTAACTATAGGTACTGTTTACTCAAAGGAAGTGTGTACCAAAGCATACTGCCTAAATCAGGATAGAGTGGGTGAAAGCTCTACCTTACTCATTTCATTGTCATTTGCTCTTGAAGGGCAATTATCAAGAAATTATTAGGTAGTGGCATCTTAATATCATGCTCTCCTGCCTTTTTACTTCTTCCCTGACAAAGGCAAAAGCTGACAGAATGTAAAATATTTTCATAATGGATTTTTTCCCTAATTGTTTTTCTGGTACTCCTTCTTTTCTACAAACAGAGACATACATCACTTGTGTTTATCCCCCTCTGCTCTGTCTCTGTGTGTGATTATGAAGGCTGGGCCAGTTTATAGCCAGTAGCATAAAATAAAAGGACTTTATCTCTCTTTCTTTTCATGGATATAGGAAAGAAAGAATTTGCTTTTTTTATTTTTCAAGTTGATCTTCTATTCAGAATAGCTATTGCATGAATGTCACTCCAGATACTGCATGTAGCAAGGGATTTAGTGTTCACTATTACTGTTAAACACAGTGCAACAACATCTCATTTAGGCAGTGCAATCACAAGGAAGAAAACTGGGAGCTCCAGCTACCCGCAATGCTTTGAATTGCTCCAGATTTTGGAGTGGTAGGACAAGAATAAAGAATATTTAGAGCAATTCTGGAACCACAAATCACTGTCTGGCACTTTATGGCTACAAAAGTTAAGCTCCAGTAATTGTGCAGGCTTACCTTGGCAGGCTGTCTCGAGGCACTGCCAGCACCAGCACTGTGACAGGGGGTTAAATGCTGAGTCCAGGCTGTCTTGTTACTGAACAACATCCCATTTCCTATATTCCTAAAATATAGGCCTCAAAATACCAAATGGTTAGTCCTTATTTAAATCTCACATAGTTTACTGTTGGTTTTGGGAGGGTTTTTATTGTTGGTTTTTTTTTTTAATTCAGAAAGTATAAAATTCATCCACAGAGTTTATCTTTTGGTGAGGCAGGTTTCACCCACACTGAGGAGTTGAGTGAAAGGGAAATATCATCCAGGCCATGCAGAGCAGGACCCCAGGCCTGCCCCACCAGTGAGCTGCCTGCTCTGATCCACTCCTCTCTTTCCTTGTTTGCTCTTCCCTGGTTTATAGGAGGCTCGCTGACTGCTCAGAGGCTGTATGGGTTTGGGAGGGAATGCCTTTACCTGCTGTTCCAAGGGGAATTTCTCTCTGTAAGGGGCTCTTTAGCCAGCTTGTGGTGCTTTGCATCCCATCCATTGCCAACAAAAAATCTAGAATAAAAGCAAAATATTACGCGGCAGAATGTAGCTGAGAAAAATGTAGATGGTGTTTCATCAGAGCCCCCAGCTTAAAGTGTGGAAGCACTGTCTCAAAGGCATCCTTTGCTCTGGGAGTTATCAGTTTCTATTACTAAATGCAAGGATAAAAGGAGGAACAGAAAATAAAATCCAGGCCTATTCAGGTCTGATATATATACCAGGGACATAAATGGAAAGATTGGATTTATGAAGAAACACAGCTTATGTGAGTGGCATGAGTCAGCTCAATATATCATATTCAGAGAGGGAAATCATTTGTGATGGTCTTGCAGCTCTTGAAGGCATCTGCAGAGATCATATCAAATCTCTTTAAAACGTGAAATTTCTGGTTCTGTAGATCAAAGTCAATTATGTCCCTGACTTTGACGAGGGCAGAGTTTCACTCCCTATAAAGTCAGAGGGATGGAAGTTCTCATTGTTGGCTTCTTTGGAGCAGCTCCTTCAGTGATTCCCCTTTTAATGAGACATATTACTCTGTGAGGGAAGGCCAGGCTCTGCAGACCTTATTTCTATGAAGTGAGGTTGAGTCAATATGAGTTTTGCTTGAGCAGGGGCTGCAGATGTGACCGTGTGTTTTGATAAGCCAGGCCCCAAGAGAATTGCTTTGTAAGCAGCAAAGGTAAGCAGGGTAGGACCAGCCAGCCAGGACCAGGGAATAACTCTGGAAAACTTGTGAAAACGGGAGAGATTTTAAAATCAAAAAGCTATTTTATTTATAAACAGGTGTCCTCTAAAACTCTTAAAATTTACCTGCTCAGCACAGTGTGCAACTAGCTGAAGTATAATACATTGACTTTCCTTGGAAAAATTAACTTTCCTTTTGTACTTAGCTGCCTATTTTTATGCTGAACTTTTGCCTTTCCTGGAAGTTCTTCCTAAGAGCACTGGTAACCAGATTTTACCTACCTAGGTAATGATCAGGCAGGAATAATACTCTAGGCATGCCATTTTCACCTTCTCATGTCTTAAGCACAGAAGAGTTAGGTCAAGCCTTATAATAGGCCCTGGATACAAAATAAACTGAAGTAACCAACTCAGCATCATAGAAATGTAGTTCCTCATGAAAAAACAGCAGTGCCTTGGACCACTTGGGCTTCCTGACCTGCTGCCATCTATCAAATCCTGTTGACAGAAATAAACCTTGAGTAGAACTGCTAATACATCTCTTCTCTGAGAATAGCTCCTGCCACCATACTTATCACTGGTGCCAGCTTGGGGCTTTTGGTTCCTCCTCAAAATGCCTGTTTGCACCCTGTGCATGCTACTCACTTCTGAATCTTTCTTCCAAGAGAGCACAACCACCTGGATTTTGGGGTTTAACTTGTAGAGGCAAAGAAAAGCTGCCACACTTCAGCAGCATTTCTCAGTCAACAGAGGCTGTGATGCTGATCTCAGCCATAATTATTGAACATTTTTTTTTCTTTGGAAACACACAATTATCGAATTCATTGTAGACATACTGTATGTACTAACTTAATTTTAGCTGTATAATCTTATAATGGACATCAATGAATAGAGGATTAGTCAAAACCTATTAATAAAGAGATATAACAGGCCCTCAGATATTTTCTTTCAAAAGGCACAGTAAGCTTTAAGTTCTGCTTCTAGAGCCAAGCCTAAGTACCCAGCCTGCACAGTGGGCAGCACAGTAGGGGCAAGAGGGAGAAATCACTCCCTTTAAATTGTGGATTAGAAGCAAATCTACCTTGCAGGTCTGACTTAGTTTTCATTTCACAGTAAATGCCTTGTCTCAGCATCTCTCCTTTGAGGTCCCTGAGAACCCCTCAAGGGGTGGTGTCTGCACAGTGTCCCAAGCCCACCAGTGTTTCTATTTGCTTTTGCATAACAGTCTAGGCTCTGTGAGGTTGCAAGGACTGTGAAGGTCTGGGGCTGAGCTGGGGCTAGCAAAGAACACCACCAGCAAGGGAGCAGCAGGGCAACCTCCGGCCCACACTTCATCTCTGAGCTTGCATTGCCAATTGCAGCAGAGCAAGGATATCCCAGTGTGCAAAATATCCAAATGGGATCTGTTCTAAGGTGGATCAGAGAGAGCAAAGGATACTTTTTTTCTGCATGTGTGAGCACACACTTATGTGTTTCAACCTTAGGAGGAATAAAAGCTTCAAGTGCTTCACATGGTGGTAGCTTCTTGCAGCTGGCCCAATTCCATGCATCTGAAGTTGATAGAAACTTTCTGCTGCCAGCAGTGCAGGCTGGAGTGAAGTTTAGGTGAGCTGTTTTTAAAAATTTATTTCAACACACATTGGAAAATTGTTTAGAAAATGTGGACTAGGAACAGAGAAGTGGCTAGAAGGAGAGGTTAGCTGAACATCATCTCTGTGCCACTGGGAGTATTTTAGCTGCCTGGCTTTAGAAATTTGGTAAGGAGAGAGTGACACACCCTTAGAACTATCCAGTTCGATGGATCACGGTCATTTCTTTACCTGCCTGGAGAGCAGGCTATCCTAAAGCTGTTCCTGCAGGGTTTGTAATTTCCTTCTCAGAACCCAGAGAGGTAGTGGACAATGTCACCAAAAAGGAAAAAAAAAATTACCACTCCCCCCAGAAAACCCCAAACTAATGAGATGTCTGGGACATAATACTACCATGGTAGTCCTATGCCATGTATTGTCTGTGGCTTTCTCAGCTGAAAAATTTCAAGGACATTTCTCAGTACGCTGAAATCCACTTTTCAGCACCATTTTCAGTTTCAAAGCTCTCTCAAAGTATTCACTCTCCTGAAAAAGGTACGAGCACACCAAGATTGTACTTTTATTGTTATTGTTGCTTTCATGTCACAACAGCTCGTAGTGAGACTGGAGACAGGAATCTTAAAACCATCCTACATGGTGTTAGAGCAGGTGGACTGTGCTGTTCCCTGGAGTCCAGTGTCAGTGTAGCACCAAGAAGTGCTGGCTGGACCTTGAGAACTGTTGGCAGAGCTGAGGGGCGATAGCTGTCACTTTATTCTGCACACTTAACTCCTATTAGTATTAATGGAGCAGCACATAAACAGTTGAGAGCAGATCATGGCCTGCAGCTATTTATATATTTCTGCCTCATGTCTTGCATTTTATGGCATTGTTCAGTGGTGTCACCCATAACCTTGCAGCCATTGTGTTTCTATTTTGACACATATAGGAGTGTGCATGTGAAATTTATAGTGGCAAAAAGGAGGCACGCATTTTGAATTGAAGTGTATCCTTCAGCAAGGGAAGTGAATTTCCTTACGTAAACGCGCCTGCTGCACAACTCCCCACTCCAAGTCTTCGTGTGGCCCCCAAGAGCTGCTTTTTGTAGGCTGCTGGTGCCCTCACCATCTTGTGCAGAACTTGTTTATTTGTATTTCAGTGGCACTTAGAGCTTCCCGAGGAGTGAGGTCCATTGTGTTATGTGCTGGGCACACAGCTGAATTGGAGCGAGCACGGCTTTCTCTGTGAGTGCTCTAGAGAGAGAATAGATCATTAAGGTCACTTGTTTTCCTTACAGAGGCCAAGGCAGGATTGATTCCTACATTATATTCTATCCATGTATGTATTTTTCTTTCCCAGTTTCAAACAGCCAAGATGCCAAGATATTACTCACTTCCCTTAGGAGAGTCTTCTGCAACCCAGACATGTTGTTCAGACAAAGTTATGCCTGAATTTTTTAAGCCCGCACTTTAAAAAAATTTCATTCTATTATTTTCAGATGGGGAATGTTCATGCAGAGAAGGACACTTGTCACAGAGGGAAAGGGGAAGGAAACCGTGGCCCCTGCCAGGGCAAAGAAAGGATTGGAGGAGGCAGCCTGAGTCAACCATAAGAAGAGTCCCACTAGCTCTTTCTACCTCCACCCACTTCCAGACACTCCTGGCCATGTTTGAGACAGCACTATTGAATCCATTCAGCACTACAGCATTGTACCTATTCAGAGAAATGCACTTCAACAGGCCAACCACCCTTAAAACCAGCCCCATTGTTTCTCCTAAAAGCCTCATTGAAATCTGCATATATAACTGGCTGCTGTTTTGTGAGTTAGCCATACTTGTGCGTTACTGATTTGAAAATGAATGCTTCTTGGAGGATTATTTTCCTTGAAATACCTCTTCTCGAAAAAGTGTTCCTCCTTCCTTCAACAATATCATTGTGGAAATTCCACCCTTTAGAAAGATGATCAATATTTCTTTGTGAACTGGGATCTGATAGGAATTGTTGTTGGCAAGGGCATCAGAGCAGTGGTTTAACAAATCTGTGTCTCTGTTTACTGAGGAGCAGTGTTACCTGCCTTGCCCACCAGAGAGAGACACAACCACTCACACACACCTCAAAGTGCTCCTCTTGCCTGCTGTCAATGAAGCAGTAAAAGCAGCTGGACTAGAAGGAGCTTCTTCTCGGGGACAAGGAGGAATTATTCTGCAGACTGCATTTTTTGCAGTAGCAGATTTGTTTGAATTCTTAACAATCCAAGCACAGACTGGGAGCACTGGTAGATCCAGCAAGCAGACCCAGTGACACCTATTCCTCCAGGTGATGGTGCAAAGCAGGGCAGGGTGAAAAGCATGAGACATCTGTGAAGCATCATTCATGTCTGGGTTTGACAAAATTCTAGTTTGTTTCATTAATGACACCTGGAAACCCCCCAAAACTATAAAAATGCATTGTCAGATGTTCTAAATGAAACCCACCAAATACATCTGATGTCTAAATATCCAAAGTGGTGTTCCAGCCTTCACCCCTTTGGTGAGCCCCATATTGGTGATCAGCAGCTTAGCAGCTTGCTCGAAGCTTTGTTGACGTAGGTGCCTCTTTCAAGATACAGCGGTAGTTACCTGCCCCCCAATGCTCCCACCACCCAGCAATTGCAGAATCACACACTGGTTTGGGTTGGAAGGGCTCCTTAAAGGCCATCGAGTCCAACCCCACTGCAATAAGCAGGAACACTTTCCATTAGACCAGGTTGCTCAAAGCCTCATCCAACCTGGCCTGGAATGTTTCCACGGACACGGTATCCACCATCTCTGTGGGAAACCTGTGACACTGTTTGACCACCCTCATTGTAAAAAATTTCTTCAATATATTTAAAATAATTGCCCCTTGCTGTATCTCTACCAGCATTATGGAAAAGTCTGTCCTCACCTCTCTTTTAAACCCTCTTTGAGATCAGTTGCATCTGCAACCCTGCTTCATTTAGCTCGTGGCTGGATGAGGTTTTTTCTGCAGTTACTTGTGTGCAGCACTGAGCTGCATGCTCAGACTGGCTTCCAGGTGCATTAAGAAAGACACATTCAGCCCTGGGTGAGGGGGAAAAAAAATCTCCATCTCCACTTTGAAATGAGGGGTTAAACAAACCTGTGGCACATTTGACTGCCTCACCGAGTGTGGTAATGGAGTTGATGCCATGTGTACACGATATTGGCCAGTTGTTTGATACTGCCACTCTAAAGGCCCCAAGAATTAGACCAATTTCACACTAGAAGAGGTGCTTGTTTCTCACATTTTCTTTCACAGTTGGAGTCCTGGTCACTTGTTGATCTTCTGTCCTCATAAAATCTTTCCAGTTCATTTAAAAGTTGGCTCTCTTGTGCATTTCTTAAATTCTTTCTGAAGCTCAAGGTTTGAAATGCTTACTTACTTCTGAGACTCCAAGGGCAAAACTGCAAAGTGAGCACCCTGCCCCCAAAGGCCCTGTGCTGCCAAATACAGTCAGCAAGAATTTGTGGGACTGTGGGATCACGCTCCACTGTTAAGTACGGCTAAATGTTATCTTGTATGTGAAGGCTTCAAAAGCCTTTGCTTTCTCTCCAGCCTTCTCCAATGCATCTCTGTGATACAGGGTAGAAGTTGTCCACTGAGAGGTTTTCAAACTTCTCTTTTTAAAATTTTACTCTCCTCATAAAAAGCAGCTGGTCGTACAAGGCTGGTAAGCTATTTCCTTCCAGATAAGGACATCTCTTCTTTCCCTACGATTTTATAAAATACTACTGTTGACTCTTTTCAACATGCTTATTGGCAAGATAACCCATGAAAAAGTGGTGCTGCCTGTGCTATTCCTTCTTTCCCTCTCTCAAAGGACGCTATGTACATGAAGCTGAATATTTCTTACACAGCAACATAGACCAAGTAGCATTATATTCATTACAATAATGAAATCATATGCAGTTCTAGCTGTGAAAAGAGCCGAATTCAAGTCCTGAATTGTTTTGTGGTGCAAAACTCACCAGTTCTAGGAACTTACTGCAGGAGTTCACCAGAAGATTAACTCTTGAATTAATCAAGACTGAAAATGTTGCCTACTAGCATTGTTGCAAGACGTGTTTTTGGTTGGTCTCCCATCCCAGGCTACCAAGAGTTAATAGACTCAATATTAACCCCTACACACTTGGGTAATCCCTGCAATACTACCACCCACCAAAGCACACCTTGAAAGTACAGAAGTCCCTTGTCCTGTTATTCTGATGCATACATAAGTATTTTACATAAGTTGAATTGTTTTTTCTTCTTTTTCTGGTACTTGTGATCTCTTGATTTTTACACATCAAGAACTCGCAACGAAACACATGATGGTTCTTTATGAAAATGTAAAAAACCCCAGATCTGGATGTTTAGATTAGTCTCTTCTTTTAAATCTTATGCAATAAAGTTCAGAGTAACAAGGCAAAAAAGTTCAGCTTTACACCAAAATTTGGTTCCTGGATTTGCACTGCTGTTGGGATGCTCACTGCTTTAGCCTGCACAAACAGGCATTGCAAAATATTCTCTGCCACTGAATTTTTTTCTGTGTTTTCTACATATCCACACCAATTAGCTATGGAATGCAGGCTGTTTCGAGGATTGTTTTAGCAGAAGCGTGCATGTGTTTATATAAAGCCAGGTATTAAACTTCTTGGAATCTCTCAGACAAGTGAACTCTGGAAATCTTTTTTCGTTGAATAGTCCCACAGATATTAGTGGGAGTATTTTATAGTGCTAATGTACCCATATGCATCTAGAAAGGGGTGTATCTGCCCTCTAAACTGTGAAAACAAATGATCAGGTAGTAAATTATCGTTTATCTTGAGTTTAATATAAGCTAGCATTACTGTTCTTTAAAGGGTTTAAACATGTGGCTGTAGACTTTTCACTGTTTACTATATTCTTAAGGATTGAAAAGCTATTTATTATTGTTATTCATATGAAAGAAGTGCTTATTGACTGGTCTAATTATGCAAATGCGTAGCGGGGGAGAATTTCTACCTGCAAATCTTACAGCATAAACGAAATAAGAGTGGGAGCAGAACGGAAAGGGAAAGCAAATGAACAAAGTGGTAGAACTGGAACTCTCTGATGACCAACCAAAGGCTGCACGTTTGGGCACCACTGAATTTCCTGTAATGTTGTACTTTCTCATAGAAGTTTCCAAGACACGAAACCATAGCTCTGGAAAAAGCATTTAATGCTTTTAAATAAAGACCCTGATCACCTACAGATCTTAGAAATGTCTTTTAAGTGATGTCAAGGAAATGATGCTCCTGTTAACTGTGACAAGACCAAATTGAGTTCCGTGAACATTTGGATTATAGGGAGGTTAGGAAACATGGTGTGCTGGTTTGGGTTGTGGTAGACTCAATTTTCTTCATAGTAGCTGCTGTGGGACTGTGTTTTGGATGTTTGATGAAAACAGTGTTTGTAATTCAGGGATGGTTTCGTTATTGCTGAGTGGTCCTTGCACAGAGTCAAGGCCTTTTCTGCTACTCACCCCACCCCACCAGTGAATTGGCTGGGAGACAGCTGGGACAGCTGGCCCCAACTGTGCACAGGGATATTTCCTACTGTGTGCCATCACGCCCAGCATACACAGCTGCAGGAAGAAGATCACTCTGTGGTTAGAGTTGTAGGGCTGAACCGAGCAGGCAAACCTGCCAAATGAAGATGTGCGCTGTGGTATCAAAAGGGAGTCGCAGCAACCAAGTCTTTCAGTTCGGACAATTTTGCCTTTCCTGAATTCTCTTCCCTGTTTAAAGAAATTCATGACATGGCGCCTCATCCCTGACCTCTCATTTTGGTTTTATCAAGAGCTGCCTCACAGTCACAGACGCATTTTGTGAGACGTTCAGATCTTTTCAATCAAATTCCTTGCTATGCCAATATCGGGGCCGGAAAAACGGCAGACCTGCTCTGCAAGGACGGGGAGCGATTCCCTGCGGGTCCCGCAGCCCGTTCCCGGAGCCCCGCGGCGGGCTCTCCATCCGCAGCCCCCGCGGAGCCCCGCGGTGGGGCCGCCGCTGTCCGCGGTGCTGAGCGGCCCCGGCACCCGCCGCCCGCGGGGGAAGCCCCAGCTCTCAGCCCGGCCTGAAGAAAAGGCTCTGCCTTCACCAGGCACCTTGTGGAGACAAGGTGAGGTCCCCCATCAGCCCACCGGGCGCGACTGGGGGTGCATGGGGAGCAGGTTCCTCTCTGAACGTGAGCAGTTACACATGAAGGTATCCTAGGAATCTTACTGACATTGCTATTAATTCGGTTTTGTAGCATCACTGGCGCTTAGGGCACTCTTGCAGAAAAAGACCATTTGCCTGAAATTGTTATGCCTTGAGGCCTCTTTGGCTGAGCTGGTGCTCTGGAGTGTTGCATTGTATTTTTCCACTTTGATTCATGTGTCTGATTGTCCAACAACGCACAGAAGTTTAGCTAGAACATTAGAAAAATTGTCTTAGCTGTGGATAAAAAGACAGAGATAAAGCTCAAACCATATGTTTAATACTATTTATACCCAGATGTATGCAATGTTTGGCTCATGAAGAAGTTTTGAGACAGTAACACCATTTCATCACAAAACCAGTACTCACTGGCCCACAGAGCCCACAGAAGGTAAATGCATGCTCAAAACTCCTATTTGCAGGGAGAGATTTCCACAGACATATTCTGAGCAGCTGGATTTGAACATCTTCCATCAAAGTGAAAATATTTCTTTTTTACTCGGTTTATTTTTTATCATTCTGTTTCATAGTAAACACTATATTAATTGATTTTTCATCTTTCACCCATTTATCCAATCTGCTCAAATAACTTTCACGTATTTGTTCTCAGCATTGAACATACTTCTAAGGAACTTGAGATGTGCCATGGAAAAGTTTCTGCTACCTGATTAGATGGCCATTTCTTCTTTTATACATAAAACTTAGCCCCTGCTTGTGTGCATACAGTACAAGGCATTTCCCTGAGGAGCTTTGCCACTAAGTCAGATTGCCACAGTTCTACTTAGAAACTTCAGGAGCTCAAATTGGTAATGAAATGCAGACTAACAGATGAACTGGAAATGCAACTTACAAGTCTGGTACTTTCCCTTTGCAACAGACAAATTCCATGTTTAAAGGCTTAAATAAATTCCTCTAGGTTTTCCCCAACTTAGCTCTTCTGATAAAAGAGAAAATTTATTCTGAACACAAATGACCTATACTAAGACAGAAGGCAGTCACTCTATGGTGATCATCTTCTCACAAAACACCGTTTAAACTCTACATGACAAAGGATCTGATTTCATCAGGTAAAGAAACTTGGCAAGTGGATAAGAAGCAAACTCAACAAGTTTCTTAGGATCTCAGTCTTAACAAAGGGCAACTGATTCCTGTATCTCATGGTTTTTTCCCTATGACCACATTCAAACTACACCAATGGAAGAAAGCATTAAATATGCATGCAAACATGGTTAAGTATGTGTATGTATCAATTAACTTGGTAAATAATAATTATGACAGTAAAAATATCTAAGAAAACACAATGCACTAAGAAATAATAAGCATAATCCCTTTCATTAAAAATGTTTCACTCCATGGGGCCAGTAATCCAAGACTGTTTCCATAAGGCTCTGTTGTTTTAACAGCTGTGACATGGTATAAAGTTTCCTATTTGGAGCCTGGGCACAATTAAAGTCCTCCTCAACACCTGATGTAATGGGCTCTTATTTGCTAATTCATCTCAGTAATCAGCTGATCTTGAGGATGTTCACAATGCTGTGTCCAGAGAAATACAGAGATTATCTTGGAGCATGCACTCAGAATGCCTTGGATTACCTATTTATCCCTCCTTAGCTCTTTATGGCAACAGACACTTCATTCTCCTGTCTGTTTCTAATTTCCATTTAGGATTTGGTTTATGAAATTGTTTAGAGGCCTCAAGGAGATTATGACAATCTAGTGGTAGACACACTTTAGAGCTTTAAATTAGAGACCAGGCAAGAAAATAGAGAAGGGAAGAAAGATCAGGGCTAACAAGAGGTAATAACTGCGAACATTGAATTGAAGTCAACTATGGTGGCTGTTAAATTTTTGATGGCAATTTTGCCTCAGCTTCATTTAAGTACAAGTATACACTCATATCTCCTTCTGAATAGGTGTAGACGAGCATCAGCATTCCCATTTCAGAGGAAGAGCAGATAGAAACTCACTGACCAATGACCAGAAATGCTCTTAGAATCAGACATAAATTCCGGCAAAAATGAGAACTTGTCCTCTTAATTTCAGACCAGGGGCTAAGCCATGAGGACATCCTTCCATGCTTCTCTGCATACACCAGGCTGTCCTTCACTTGCTTCTCTCTCTAACAGCATTTTTTTAGCCAGGTGTGACCTCAGTACACTTTTTTTCTCTTTTGTGTCCTGCCTGTATTTCTTCCCAATATCCGATCCAAATCTCTGGAGCCACAGCTCCTGACTTGCCAAGTTGACACTTGCCAGCATGAGTTTGTTTCTACTTGTCCACCGAATAAGAGAAACAAAATTGTGGAACGGAATTTAGAAGGACAAGAACTCCACGAGGTTTCCCTTGCAAATTTTTTGCTGGATTGATCCCTGTATAGCTAGACTAATAGAAAATCTTCTAGTTTGTAAAGGATACCAACCTTAGGAAAAATTCAAATTCATATTAGCATTCATTTTCTTTTGTTTTTGGGACAAAATTGGAAAACCTGTTTCCCTTTGGTTTTCCATCCCTCTCACAGACTTTTTTCATGCACCTTCAGTGATGCGCTTCTGGATTGTTGTGGTGGTGCATCCACTCCCTGCTCCTCATCCTTGGGCCTGCTCTGTGATCTCAGAGGCTCCTGATGAGCTTTGATGGAACCAGCTGAGAAGTGAGATGTCCCTCGACTGTACCAGTCCAAGCCATCAGGTACCCTCGTTGTACCAGGAGCTCTTGCATGGTAGAGGTGGAAAGTACCAGAAACATCAGCTTCCCAAACAAAGTGGGGAAAAAAGGATGAGCAATTATCCTTTGAAACCTTGGTAAATCGCTTACCTGAGTTGTGGCCTGAGTGGAGTGGCACCGTTGTGAATTGCAGCCTGGGTGGAATGGTACCCTTGTTACAGCACTCTGGGAAACCACAAAAAAAGCCCAGTAGTTATTGACTTGGATTATGGTCAGGAGGGAAACTTACTGGTGGTCAAAGTCAATCATGTTGTGACCCTATAAACAGTGGTCCTAAGTGAGACCCTTTGAGTTCTCCTGGACTGCAGCAGCTGCACCAGCACCTCCCTCTGACTGGGGCACCTCTCAGAGCTCCCAAGCCCTCAAGTGTGTGATGCTCAAAGAACTGTCTCTGACAATGAGGCTGAGGCTGATTCCTCCCCCCCTCCCCCTTCCCCCACATCTCTGCATTCCTCAAAGTGAAACCCTTGCCTGTCGGGAAATGCAAAGGGATTTGATGTGAGTATTTCACTGAACCCGAGGGGAATTTTTGAAAGGTACCTTTACACCCATAGAAATAGGTGTACACATCATTTTACCTGTGTGCCTGTGAATTGATTGTGTTATGAATGTTACTATCTCAAATCTGTGGTTAAGTCATTGTTGTAATTGTAGTGAGCCCTACTGAATCACTACGTAAATGTTAAAGAATTCAATTATTAAGTGCTGCTAAACTCTTTTGCACCCTTATCTTTTCATCCATATCCTTCACACCTTTACCTGCTTTTGCATTCCCAGGTTCCATACAAACCATTTCAAATTGCTTCTATTTTGATCTTCCTTTTTATGTTTTAACCTGTGTAGTAAATAGTAGAGTGAACCTTGCCATCGAACTCTGTCGAGTTGCATTTCCACAAACTCATGTTAAACCCTGCCTTTGCCCATACCTTGGCTGGTGTTTCTTTAAGCATCCAAACCACTTATTTGTGGCGGCTGTAAGAAGAGGTTTCTACCAGGTATGTGTGCCTGGTTCTGTGACAAACTTTGTGGACCCGCCTCGTGTGGGTTGAGCTGTTTTATCTGCCCTCTGCTACATCGGGTGCCTTGGTTTTCTGCTTCAGCTGAAACCTAAAAAAACCTATTTCATTTGCCCAGGCTGTGGCATCTCGTCAGATGAGGCCTGTGATCCAGTTTCCTTGCATTGGCAATGACACCAAGTGCCAAGTAAAGGTTTGTGTTCTGGGCAAATCCTTACTGGTGCGATGTTTTCATTCTTGCTCACAGCAGGGAGATCAAACAGAAGAATGGGCTGCAGATAGTTGAAGAGAAAAAAGCTCTGGGAATTTATTACTTTACTTTTTTCACAGGGAGAATAAGAAAAAAAGAGGCAGCCCCTCTTGGCAAACAGCTGTATTAAGTACAGTCTGCAAGAACTGTGTATGAAAATAAGTTAAAATTATTTTGATTGTTCGTGTAGAAAGGAGACAAAGAAAAGGTAATATGGTAAAAGAATTAAAAAGGACGTGGTTGCAGAAGGTGGGAACATCTGTTTTGCTGCTTCTAATGATAGAACTTGGGACTATTCGTGTTAACAAAAAGTAGAACATTTTTATACAAAATATAATAATTTTTGTTCTGTGTCTGATTGACTGTGGAACTCACTCCACTAGAAGAGTTTAAGACTTAGCATTCAAACCAGAATCATTCACTTACACAGAGATGAAGAACAGCATGAACACTAACAACTGCATACAGAAAGATAATAAATAAATACTGTGCTTAAGTTGCTCAGCAATTATTAGAAGCAGAAAGATGGGGAGTAAACTGCTTGTTAGAGACTTCTCACACCTGAGTCAGAAATGTTTCATGTCAGCCCCTGCCAGCCAGCACTTTGACCACAGATGTGGTCTGGGGTCACAGTTTATATTGTGGCTATTGCATAGAGACCGTCACATCGATTGATTTCACGTTAGCTTCCCTGGTAATTTTGTTAAACACTTGCTGGTGACTGTGACTTGATTCTGTTCAGGAGTTATTCTTTGGAAGTGTTTTTCTTTCCTTAAAAGAAATTAAATGCTCTGAAGTTAATCAGGGAGCTCGTGTGCTTTTTTACATGTCACAAGGTCATGGATCTTGGGCTGATGACAGGATTGCAAATGGAGACAAAGTGGTCAGAGGCTGCACTAGTCCCTGGCATGAGGGACACGGAGGAGCAGCAAATAAAGCAGGGTCTGTGTTAAGTGGGTGGGCAAATGCTTTTGAAAAAATCCCCTAAATAGACTGATTCCTCTTTTCCCTATGTGTGCCTGGATGACATTGTGTTGTGTTTTCCCTGGGTGCTCTGGAGCTGATCCTGGGAGTTTTGCCTTCCTGGGAGCCACAGGAAGAGAGGTACTGTCCGTGTACCTGTGAAAATATTCCTTGAGTTCAGATGAACAAATTTAAATAACCCGTGCTGCACTCCATCATTTTGAATCCTTGCTCACCCTAAGCCCTACATGTGGCTGCTGCTAAGGGAAAGTTTGGGGAAGTCTGCCTGCCACAGAAATCCTTTTGTGATTTCCTTTAAAAATTCACACCAGATACAGATTTATACTTGGTTTATTTGCTTTCCTACTAAACGTTCCTGCCCCTCACACTCACACATGCTCCCTCTGCATAAGCCAAATATTGCTCTGTTTGAGCTCTAATGCCCTGGTGATGGGCACAAATAAAAATACAGCAGGAAATGCAGCAAAACCTTTCAGCAGTAAATAGCTTCAGGAAGGTGGTTTGTGTTCCTTGCTCCAGTAGGATGAAACTCAGCATTTCAGTGAAAACAAGCAAGCAGTGTCTCTGGGCAGCACACAGCTTCAGAGCAGCTTTGGTGTAGTTGGAAAAAAACCAAAACACCAAACCAACCAAACAAAAACCAAACCAGCTTTTATACTCAGACTCACTGTGTCTGTAGGTGTGTGTATGAATGATTTTTATCTTGTCCTATGCAATGACACAGGTGCTATTCCCTCCTTTTTTACAGAAAAGCAGATGAACATATTTTAGTGTTTTGTAGAAAGCAGGGTGTTTCAGCTCTCAGGAAACCCATGCTTTTGAGATGCTGAAAATTTCAAAGGAAAAACCAAATTGCCTCCCTCCCTGTGGGGCTCCAAGGTTTTGGCCTGAGTCACAAGCAGAGACTGAACAGGACTGTGATAGCCCTGCATGGGACTGGAGAGCCTCTGGTTTTGCCCTGACCCCAGCCCAGAAGCAGCCTCTGATACAGGTGTGGGACAGGTGGAATTTGAAGGAGACAAGGGGGGAAAAAAAAAAAAGGAAAATTTCCTGAAGTATTTATTTTACTTGAATGCTTAGACAAGACTGTTGCACACTTCAGGGCACATCCCTTTTTTTTTTCTTTTAAATATCCAGAAATAATTAATAATATAAATAATAAGAATAAAAAAGTCTAGCTCTTCACATGTATACTGAGGGCTGCAAAGCTGTAAAATAAGGACTTCTGCTATCTTGTCAGCCGTTTAGCTTGATGCTTGCTTAAACTGCCTTACAAGAGGAGTAAAGAGCTTACACTGACCACAGCTCCAACCCTGAGACTGCAGATCAGGCCAGCGACCAGGGAAAAAGGGCCTCACGGCACCTGTGTGAGGGGACAGGAATGCTCCTGCAATCTCTGGTTAAATAAAGTAGAAGGGAAATCCTCTTTTTAGCTGAGGGCACCTGAGACAGCTGTGGCAGAGCACATTTGTGCTGCTGTTCCCATGGCTCACAATGCAGCAGCAAATTTGGGCACTGAAATGGCCCCATCTCAACTGCAGGAAGGTCCTGTGGGACAGGACAAATTCATCACAGAGCTCAGCCCCACGCTTGGCAGGGGAGCCCAGGGAGGCTTTGAGTGGTGATAATTCCCTCCTTGGCAAAGACAGCCCAGGCCAGGGCTCCCCTCTTTGTCCGGGGCTGCGGGTGATGCTGTGCAGTCCAGGCAGGCAAGGCAGAAACCAAAAACTACCCTCTCCCTCTGGATCTCCCTGGCAGATCTGTTTTGTCACATTCAGCTCTTTTCTTTTTAACAACGCTTTTCCCTCCCCTCCCCTTGAAGTTTTCCAGTCTTGACCAGCAGGTTCAATGTCACCTTTTCAAATGTCACCTGCGATCCCCTCCTTCACCCCAGTTGCCCTTCCCCAGATCATTTCTACACAATTTGTAAAAAAACCAACCAAATCAGCATCGCCACCTCATCCTTCCCTCCTAACCAGGAGCAGTGCATCTGCCCTGGCTGGGGTGGGCTCATGGCAGAGCCCAGTGGAGGCCACACCAGGAGCCCGTGGCCAGGGCAAAGGCGTGGGGAGAGCAGGTGCCACGGTGCCGCAGGTGGTTTGGCCTGGGGAGCCAGGGCATTGAGGGGGCTCCTGGAAACCAGGGGTTCTGCCCCGCACTGGCTGCCCAGCACAGACCCTCTGGGCTGGGCTGCCAATCAGAATGAAAGCAACAGCTGCTTAGAAAACACTTATAAACATCCGTATTTGTGCACACAAGCTGTGCATGTCTATTTAGATACGCCTATATCTGCATGTGCACCCGTAAGTGCCTGCCAGGCGGCACCCGCCACAGGCAGGAGAGGTTCGGAGGTGAGCTGTGCCCTGCATGGGGTGGCAGAGACCTCGGTGGCACCCGGCAGGCTGGGCACCTCCAGGGCACTGGCACCGCCACGGACACGGACACGGGCAGGGATCGAACCCGCGGGCCCAGGGAGCGCTACAAGGGCTGGGTTGGAGCCGAGCATGGGACTGGCAATGCCCCAAACTGCCCCGGGAGGGAAATCGCCCTGTAAGAAGTGGACCTCACAGTCCCCCGCTAAAAATGAAAAATTAAACTTAATAAAAAAAAAAAGAAAAAATCGGGAAGGTTATGTAGGGATAGGGTTTTGTTGCTTTTTTTTTTTTTTTTTGCAGTGCACGTATTAAATGAAGGCAATTTGGGTGCTACAAATATAAGACGAAAATACACCTAATTCCATCATCATATAGATATAATATATTTCACTCTCACCACATAAATACAAAACATCCAAATATCCAAAACATTCAGAACAAAAGTTAGTAGCAAGGGCTCAGCGCTCGATTCATTCATTATTTTTTCCACTAGTTGCCTAGAAACTTCAGACGTAAATAATTTACAATAAAATTACTATTTTCTTTCCATCCAGCTCCTTCTGTCCAGCTCTGGTCTATAGTTAATTCTATATTCTACAGCAACCATTCCACTTTTTTGTATTTTTTTTTTCTTTTTTGGTTACAGTTTGGTGGCACGTATTTATACAGTTTGTAAACGCCATGTGTTAAAGTTCAAAGAAAGAAAAGAAACTTAAAACCAAAGTAAATAATTTTTTTTCCCCAAAGAACTACCTAAGTACAGCATCCCTTTTGTGGCAAATTCAAGTACCGAAATTGAACAGAAAATATTCGATCCAGAATACTAGAAGGTGAAATACATATGTTTGTGGAGAAAATAGCAGTAAGAATTATTAAAAAAAAAAAAAAAAGATTGTTACATAGATATGTTTTAAAGTACAAAAATAACAATAAAAGATACGCTTTTTATATTTTACGTTCGTTTTAAATGAAGTGTGAGCGATATACGAGAGGGTTGTTTTAGGAGGAAGGAAGGCTACAGGGTTTTTTTGTGTTTAGCTGAACATTGAAATTATTTGGAAAAATCAAATAGAGCAATAAAAATTAAAATTACTATTGCAACAGATCTAGATACAAATAGATTTGCGAGTTCCATCATTTATCTGCAGACTTGTTTTTGCAGATAAGCTCCGCGGGACTGGCCCGTGGGAATTCAAATGAAAAAAAAAAAGAAAGAAGTGAAAAAAAAAGGGGGGAGAGTTGTGTTATCTCGAAGGAAGAGACAATTTTATTCAAAATTTCTGCAGCCACTGGTTTCTGTCTCCCCTATTCGTGACTGTATGTTCAGTCCGTTTCGGCCCTTCTCACGTTCACGATTTACCGTGAAAAAGAAAAGTTGCTGGAGGATTTCTTGACTGGTGTCAAGGGCTCGGTCGGTAACCGGGGGCTGTAGTGCAGCGAGTGTGGGGGTAAACGGGGACCACAGGTGGGGGCCCCAAAACCTTTGTGCTTAGAAATCACTCAGTCTGGGAGACACAAAAAAACCACCCCAAAACGGGCATCACCTGGCAGCTCCATCCTCCTCTCTCCGAAATGCCGCTCCCTCGCTCGGCATTGGCTAAAGCCGATGGAAGGGAGCCCGGCCGACCCTCGCCCCGACCGCTCTCCCTCTGCGTCCCTTCCCAAACGAACG
>VWZW01002032.1:0-164708 GCA_013397115.1 Edolisoma coerulescens
AAAGTCAATCAATTTGGTCTGCCTGGTGGCCAGGTCAACAAGGATGTGATCCCAGCCTGTTGGATGGTTCCTATGGTAGACAGAACAAGGCAAAAATCTTTTTTCCTTTTGTTCAGCTACAGCTTCTGTAAGAAAACATCAGTCAGTGCAAACTGAGTATAAATCAAATGTTGCTGCCATCTGTAACAGGTGTATGGAGTGGCAACTGGTGGCTTTTGGAAAGCTTTGTAGAAAGCAGCTTGGCCAGCACAACCTCAGAGTACACATTTCGTACTGGTTTATAGCACTGAATTTAAAGCATCTCATTTTTCACCACTAGCATTTTGCATTTCAGTGGCAGTAAATATTCAAAGGCCCCAAGACGCAAAGAATCCCCAGGGATGCTGTAGTTCTCCCTTGTTTTTCTTTAGCAGAGACATAAACATTAGTATAGCTGGTTAAGACGAAATAGCTTTGTCTAAATGAAATCATTAAACCAAAGTTTACTGTTTACTAAAGTATTTTGGTTTTCTTTAAATTTTCCAGCAGAGGAGATTTTTTTCTTCCTTTCTGTACTGCTTGGGTTGCTATTCCCACCTCTCCATGGGAAGAAATTCAGACAGGACTGACAACACCCCTGTGTCTATTATGCAATCCTACCATAAAGAGCATTTGTCATCTTCTAATGCTTTAAGGAGTGTTGATGTTTTGGAGTGAGTTGTGTCATCCAACAGAAGGTTTAGCAGATCAGCAATGATACTTGAGAAATTCAGTGGAAGGCAGCATCTTTTAAGCCATCTTTTTGTCTGGAGCACCTTCTGGCAGGCTATAAATGTTTACCATTCTCAGTGTCTGACCCAGCTCATGGTTATGGTCTGCTAGAGTATGGTGGGATGTCACTGGGGCAGTTCAGCTACTGAACTTTTTGTTGTGGATGACTGGTGCAGTTGGCAGAGCTGGGTCCCACCCTGGCATGCAGCCCTTCTGACAGCTGCTTCTGAAGTGGCTGCACACTCTCTATTAGCGAGGCTGGTGGACACATTTATGTAGCAGCCCTCCCAGGCTACTGCAATTGTCCATCAAGTAATTCCCAAGCTACCTTTAGGGAACCTCTGCCTCAAGGAGTGCTTGCGAGATTTTGAGGGAATTCAGAACTTTGAAAAGCAGGTCTTAGGCAGTGACTAAGATACCAAGAGAATGGATAATGTTGTGTTATGCAGAATATTCACAAATACTTCCTTACAGTCACACTGATACCACTGTAAGGAAAGCCCTGTGAATTAGAGATGCAGCCCAGGACCATAATATTTCTGCTTCCCCAAAGGGAAAAGATAGCCCTTATTAGAAGTATTTGATGGACTTCTCCTTGTCAATACATTGCTAAGGCCTAGAATTTGAAGGTCTTCAACCAAAAGACTCAACAATATGACAGCATCTAGCAGTAATATTTTGTCAGGTACTAGTGTTCCACTGTGGGTGCTAGACCCTGTCCTCAGTCAGTGTTTGAGAATCAAATGTCTTAGCACAAAATCTGCTGAGAGAACAAATCTATAGCTAAAGTGTTGTGTGTGGAAACTCCTGCATGTAAATCACATCTGAATTAATCCCAGAAATTGTAAGTAAATTTAAAAAATCCCCAAATTATCCAGGATCTCTCCCCAGATCCAGTATTTCCTTAATTCTTCATTTATTGTAGTGGCAGTGCAATTCTTTGTGGATATGAATATTATTTTTTTTAATCACTGACCTGATAAATATTTAGCAGCATTTCAGGTGGAAGAAATGGAAGGAAAAAATCCATTGACTTTTTCTTAGTAAATTGGTAAATGTTGACGTGGGAGAAAGTGACAAATGTCAAGAATTTTCCTCATGAAGGAGCTGGATGGAAGGTAGGAAGCATGAAACAAAAACCTGAGCCAGTAGTACACATAAATGCTGTGCTGCTGCATTTTATCCCTCAAAGGCTATTCTATTATATGCAGCACAATATTAGTGAGTTCCATGTTTTCATCTTTATATTTAATTCACAGCTAATTCCACAGGGGAGAACAAAAACTCTCCTGAGCTCTTCAGATGAATAGTTTGTGATATAAATAGTGCTCAGGGAAAATGCCAGCCGCCTCCTGGGAGTTTTGCTTCCGTGGTGGAGGATATATAGTGTAGGTTGTGTGTAGACACATTGGTGTGATTCAAGCTCCAAAGATTTGTCTGGAAGTTTGGAGAAAGCACTGGTTTGGGTTTGAGAAGATGTGGTATTTGAAGACTCTGGTAAATAATGTCTTTGGGAACTTGGAAATTCCTTTTGTTCAAAATTACTAGCAGTTCAGTGCCTGCATAGCCTAAATCTGACCCCAAAATCTTTGTGTCTGCATTCCTGAAACAGTGCTGACACAAGGGGTCAAACTTTTCCTTCTGAATCTTATTAAAACTAGGAGGTCTTTGGGGGTGGGATTCTTCCACTCCTACAGTCAGAAGGTTTGGACCAATATGAATTAGGCTTATCAGTGTCTTTGATTTTCATATTTGGCATCTTTTAGCATCTATGACTCCTTAGATATGTTTAAAATCTGGCCTCTCATCCACAGCACTCCTCATTCTGATATCCCAAAGTAAGAAATTTTCACCACTTCCCTGGGATTACTTGGGATTATTTCACAGGTCGATGAAGTCAGAAGGGATTGATACCAATGCTACAACTTGTCGTGACATCTGTGAGTACCTTGCCAAACATACTGTATGGGTCAGTTACTGGCCTCATCCAAGTCAGGAAAAGTAGATCCAGGGGTTTTTTGTCCTTCTCAGTAAAAATGGACATCATTTTAATCTCACTCATTCTGCTCTTAAGGTGAGGTGTATGTATGTGGGTGGAGCTGACAAACTTCAGCTTCCTCAGTAACAGATCTTTTTTTGGCATCAGGAAAAGATGCAAATTGTTTTTATGTGGCAGGTGTTTCAACCAAATACCCTGGGATCAAACCAACATTTATCAAGTAACTTGAATCCCAGCTTTATGCACTCGGTGGGCATTGCCCACAAGGAGGTAATGCATCAGTAGGCAGAGAAGCTTAGAATACAAAGAAGGGGAATAAAAAAATCACAAATCAACAAACTCGATTTTATTAAACATGCTGCCCAGGGATGCTTTCCTCTGGCAAAAAATACTACTCAGATGCAAAGCTACTATAATGATTTTATAAAATAAACCAACTGTAGGTAGATCATAGTTTCATAACAAACAGTCAGGACCCTGAGCTGCATTTCAAATATCTCCTTGACATATCATTGGTCCTGGAAGGGATCATTATTGCTGTTCAATTAAACTGGATTTGGTATGACAGAATCTTACCAAACACTGGCCTCTGAGGGGGTTGTTGCTAAAATTTGAATAACATGCTGTTAAGAATGATGGTTTTTTAAATTAGTAGGGATACTAAAAGAAGTAAAAATAGATAGGACATTGTGAGATTTCCCAGCAACTGACGTGTTTGGCCTATTATTATATAGTTGAGTTAATTTGAAAAGACACATGAGTTTCCAGGAGTTTTAAATGCAAATATGCCAAGTAAATTAAACATGTGGGTGTGAGCTTTGCAGTGGGTTTTGGTTAGTCAAAATCAGAAAACTTTTGCATGTTCTTTTTTAACTTATTAGTGTCCAGGAAGATGCTGAATTTAGATTCCCCATGACTACATTCTTCACGTGGCTTTCTAATCCCTTATTATAGATCTGTTCTAGGACCAAAATTAACACAGCCAATTAAATACAAGGTGATATGGGAGGGTTGTTGTTTTTGCCAGTCTCAGATGGGGTAACCAACCTGCCAAAGGAGCCCTGGTTGTTCCTGTGGCTAGAAGGTCCGCAGTGGTTGGCAGAGAATTGCTGCAAGACTGAGAATATCCTGGGGCTTCCTGCAATGGGAACTCAAAAGTTCCCTGCTCTGGACCCTTAAACACCTGGTTCCTGGCATCTCAGCCTGGCAGCTCCAAATTTCTGACATGGGATATAATTAGTGACTACAGTATCTCTGGTAGTCACGTAATGTAGCACCAGGAGTTGGTAACAGACATGGAGATCACACTGGAACCAACCTGTGTTTTCTTCATGTGTTCTGTTTCTGCAGGAAAAGCAGTGTGTCAGTCTCTGGGTGGCCATCTAATGGCCCTCATTAGATGGGATAGATTTGAGGCTGTTCAGACATATGACATGAGAGACAGCCTGTGTTTTCTCCAGCCTCTTTTCTTGTTTTCTGTTGTTTTTACCTCAGCTTGTTTCCCCTTATTTCTGAGGGTGAAGCTCCGGGACAGTTCTCACTCTGGAGGGTTGGAGGCAAGGCACTGTTACTTATGCTTTGTACCTCAATTAAAATTCTGCCTGGTGAATTAGAGTTAACAGTAAACCTGCTTGCCTGTGTCCCGGCTCTGCCATTCCCCATTTTTTCATAATACCTTCCCTACCAATTAGATACCATAGTTTCTGTCAGTGACAGCTCATAACAAAGCCTATATTGGAATGTCTCTTAATTGAGCATCCTTTAGCTCTTTACTTTCTTTTTCATTTCTTAGCTCCTTTAATACTGTCTTAATAACAGTTTTCTCTGAAGACTTCTTTTCAGAGTTTCTTTTCAAATAAATTGCTGTTGAAATGATCATAACATAGCTTTTCTCTCTTTTTTTTTTTAACACAGAGAATTATCTCAATTGGCATTAAGTTCAGGGAGTCAAAAGGCCAAATGTACCTTCATAAATCTGAGATGACTTCACTGAAGTCGTTGAATTTACAGTCTCTTAACAGAGAGCTCAGGTTGACCCCAGAGCCCACAAAATTAGCTTTAATGGGAAATTTAGAATTTTCTGGTGCAGGCAATACAATGACACATTGTTAGGATCATCCAAGGATGGAAAACAAATGTTTGCTGTACCCCATAGCATTCCATTCTCCTCTGTGTTTGTGTCCGCTCTGTTAGAATGGTGAATGACAGTGACTGAAATTCAGGGCAATTGCGTTAATAACCACTAATTTAATTCAAACCAACACTTTTGCTGGGAGGATTTTTCTCTCCTCTTTCAAGTGGGGATGTTGGCCAGTGTTTGGGCTAATTTTGTTATTTGTTCTTTCAGTATTAGTCTTCTTAAGGGCTTCTCTGTGGCTGCAACACTGGCCAGTGGCTTCTCACCATCACAGCCACTTCCCACAATGTTACCCCAGTGATTACTTGGGAGCAGCAGTAATTAGCAGTAAGGCCCCAGGTTATTAACACAGGATGCACCAAGTGAGAAGTAGTGTTGTGTGGAGTCCTTGAACTGGCACAATGATACTCAAGATGGCAGTACCTCATCTCGCACTCAGCTTTTTTCATTAGGTTTTTGTATCCAGACTGCAATTTATTAGCTGCAAATGACTGACTTTATGTGTCTTGGTCACGCAGGTTTCCAGGTAAAAGCACTTTCTTTTTGCTTCTTAGCTTCCTCAGAAGTGGAATTCGGTATTTGCAGCACCACATTTCCTATTTGTTTGTTTACAATATCAATTACCTCCTTGTTCTACCTTGTCTCGGTGCTGTGTCTTTGTTTGCCCTCTTCTATCAATGATAATCAAGGGTCTGATCAAATCTACATCTCTTTGTCTTGACTTTGAAGTGCTTGCTGATTAAAGTGGGAGAGATAATAGAATGCAGTGGAAAGGATATACATTTAGTGAGTTCTGTATAAAACAGGATGTGTTAAACTTCACCCCAAACATGGTTTGCTTCCATTTCCTGCTGTCCCCTGTTTTTCCATTCATGCCTGTTTTCAGAGCCCTGTTCAGAGAAATGTTGGCCTTCTGGGCAGGACTGAGGAAGTCAAGACTGCAGACCTGCCTCTGCCGAGGTCCTGCTGAATCCCTTCTTCCTGCCATGTTGGCTAAAGTGCTGCAATGTTAGTCACTCCTGCCAAAGCTATGTCGTATTGCTGTATGTGATAAGAGCACCAGGCCAGTGCAGCTGATCCGGGTGCCTGTATCAGCAACCTTCTCCTCTTCTGACCAGGGTGAAGGCTGCCTCACAGTGCAGGGAAGCCACTGGTTCTGTGCTAATCTGTCCTGTAATGTCAGATGTCAAAGGGTCCAGGTAAGGAGGAGTGCCACGAGCAGGCCTGCCAAAGATAGCTGGTGGATAGGACATGTTGGCACCTGGTATATACTGGAGAAGTATCCAAGCTACTATAAATCATTGCAGAACACATAAGGGGAGGCAAGGCAGGCTAAGGTTGAGCCTTGGGTTTTTTTCAGTGTCCTGAACAGAATTTGGCCACAGCCAAATGAAATATTAAACTCTACTACTACAAAGCAACCTCACGCACACCTTGACCTGCTTGGTAGGGCAAATGCCTCCTGTGTTATATAAATGTCAAACCACATCCCATAGCAACAGCATCCATGTCACCAGTTCAGTGACAACCATGTTGTAGTAATCTGCAAATATTAAAATTATACACAACTGGCTTGTCATTTTTGTCACATATGTTTATATGCAAATAGATCTTAAGACTAGCACTTCCAAAAGTAACTAAGAATGTGTCAGTGCAGAACGCTCAGCAGGTTTTGTTGGTTGTGTCTGACCTGAATGTTAATCATGTTTTTCCTTAGATGAGCACTAAATCTCTTCTGCTTCTGGAGACCAACATCAAAATTCAAATATTTAATTTGCTCATTGACATTTATTAAAATAGCTTTGTGCTTGAATATCAAGTTAAGGCAGTGGTAGCTAATTTTGTTAGTCTAGATGACGTTGGAAGTAAATTTAAATCTGATTGAGAAGCATTTAATACTCACTAAGAAACGGAGGGAATGAAAGGTCAATGGTATAAAATGCTGATATCTACAAACAGCAGAGCTTTAAGTTTGGCTTTTGAAGTAACTGAATGAAGCCTTAAAACCAATTGCGACAGGGATATTTCAAAATGTTAAGAGAGGCTCTTCTACTGCTTCCCAAGATAGGCCTTAGTGTCCTAACAAGACAGAGATGAGTGAGAGCTGTTTGGTCCTGCCAGGTCTCTCCACTCTCACTTGAGTTTCCCTGAGTCCAGGAACCTCCCCCAGCTCCTTTGGGAGCTTTGCTCCAGAGCTTACCATAATCACCATTGCAGTCACTGCTGTCGCTGTGTACCTCACTGACTGAGGAGAAAGTTGTTGATTTAGATGTTGCCATTTAAGTGGGAAAATATTTACGTATATATGCACATATATTGTGAAAAGGCCTTGTTTGGAATGATATTAAGTACACAAGGCCCTTTAACTTCCATATAATATGAGGAAAGGCATTTATAAGTATAGATGCGAAGGAAAAACGCATTTTTCAGCTGAGTTGAAAATACAGCAAGGAGGGACAAGAATACGTGGCCTCTTGAATAACCTTTTCAAGTAACTGGCTGGTCTCCTATTAATAACTGGCTTGTTGGGTATAATTCCGGTTTTACATCACTTGCTTACATGATTGCTTGTATGTTGGCCTCGAATACTGAATTGTGAATTTATTGTTAAATTACTTTTCATTGTGAAACCATGCGCCTGTAACTGAGAGAAATATGTTTAATCCCCTGGGATGGGGATCAACTTGGGGCATGTAAGTACAAAGGATTATTTTTTCTCTTTTTAAGAAAAGCTTTTGTATATTTATGGATCAGTAGATTGGAACATATTTATTCCGTAAACAAAGAAGAGCTAGTCCTTTTAGCAAACAGTGAAGTTTGCTTTGAGGGTTCCTGGTTTGGTCCTGTTTCATTGCATCTCTCTAGAAACACTTCTTTTGGACATCTCTGAGGGGGTTTTGTTGTTTCTTTAATCTTGGCTGTCATGCTGAGCTAGCAATGACCTCCTGAAGAGAAGGTTCATGTTAAGTGAAACTCCCCTAACTTGCAATACAGCTGTGAGCCCCTGTGCTCAGGGGTCTGGTGACTAACAGCAGTTTGGATAAAGCTGGTTGTTTACCTAGGAGAAACTGTTCTGGATTCTCACTGAAGTGTCCTACAGAAAGCCTGAAAATTCATAAAACTTCTCAGACCGAGAGTCAGTTTGAATTAACTCCAAGTGGGATTTTGCACTGGGAAGTTTTTCTGGGGTGCTCTATTTCAGGAATGTGTGAGAGGTACCATATGGTCATATTGAAGAATGTAGGTGAGGACATTGCTGGTGACAATTATTTTGTCAAATGCCTACCCTAGGAAGAGGTGGCTATCCTATTTTGCAGCCAATGAAAGCAGACATCAGTCCCAGCATTGTGTGAACGACATTTGTTGCTTGGGTTTTGGCAAACATAGTTTTTCTCTGACACTTGGTATTCTGTGTAAAAAGCTTGGGGTCAGAAGGAACTTCTGTTGATAACGTTGCTTTGATAAAAATGCCTTGAAGGCCTTTAAGTAACTTTATAGATAAATATGGCTTTCCAGAGAGTAATTTTTTTCATTTGTTTGTTTTGCAATGTATGGCAAAGTATGCTTTATTGTCTGTCTCCTACTCTCAGTTTAGCTGAAGGAACATAGAACAATTGATTAGGCATTTATTTAAACATAATAGTGAAAGGAAATGATGGAGTATTAACGATGGAGTGTTAACGGTCTCATTCAAGAAGAGGAATTTGGACCAACAACCAGTTGCTCTCCAAGTACAGTTTCCCTCTGCTCTGGTACTCAGCTTCTCTGAGAAGTGATGCTTGCAGCTAATTTAGAGAATACCTTCAGCAGCAGCTTTCCATCCGCTGGTTGAGGAACATGCCTTTCTACAATCTGGAAAGACGATATGCAGGAGAAAGCTGAGTCTTTGAACTCTTGTAGCCTTTGAACAGAGTCCAAAAAAATGTCAGTCTTCCTGGGCCCTTTGTGCAGAGAAGGCCTCTCTTCACAGCCGCTAGAAAACAACTGGAAGTAAACTGCTTTGTCACAGCAACACACTCTTTGAAATGAGATCTAGAGCTGGTGAGGAGAATCCCCATCCAAAACCTTGCAGCATCCGGTTTTATAACTGTGGAAGTCAGTTACAGGAGCTTCTGCAGCATTTGAATTCCCTATGCCAGGTAGAACCTGGGAGTGGCTCTGGAGGTTTGCTAGGGCTCCCAGTAGCCTGCTGAGTATTCAAACTTCTGAAGTCCGTGGTGAGGATGTAAGATTGATCAGCTTGTGCTAAAGGAGGTAAAAATCATCCCTGAAGTCAGGATTTCCAGGTTTCCCATGCTCAATGCTAGCTGGCAGTGTGTGCACATACATGTGTTAGCAGCTGAATGGACTGTGGCTTTTCTTTGCACAGATGTCAGTTTGGAACTAGAAGAAAACTATATTTATGTTTTGTATGTAGCTCTATCCAGGATGTCAGAAAATGAAGCAATTCTAGTTTGAAGCTGGATGCAATCTGTCTGTACTGCCCTCAGGACACGGTCACGCTCTGTGACGTTTCAAACAGAATCTCTATGTGAATACTCTTTGCTGCTTTCTTCTCTCTTAGCTAACTTGTAAGGCCTTGGATTTGGGGATAGCCTATGGTTTTAGCTCCTAATTTTGAGAGCGCTCTGAAATGAACTGTTTGTTTTTCTTGAGCATTGAAGCTCATGAACTTTCTAGCCAAGTTCAGGAGGTAGTTTCACAGGTACTAACAAACTGTCAAGAAAACTCTTTGTTTACAGCAAGGTGTTATCCTGGCAGTGGGTGCATGAAGAATCAGTGTCAACTTCTTTAGGTAGCACAACTGCTCTGATCATGCAGGGCAAACTGCTCCCCCAAAGGAAGAACTGTCCCTGGATGACTTGTCCCTCCCTGCGAGTGGTACCATCCCTTGGTTTCTGTATTGAGTGAGAAGTCACTGCAAGCAAATCAAAAGAAGAAAAGTTCAGCCTATATTGTTAAATATTGAAGATGTTTTGAGCCCAAATGGATTGTTATAAGTTACATATCCTGTTTTCAAATGTAAAGGCAAAAATGACTATTTGGTTATTATGAAATGTTTAACACTGAGCTAGTTTGGGGGACATTTACTGTAGGAAGGTGCTGGTTCCAGGAGCTGTGAGGGAAGGGGCATCACAGTAGTATTTGTTTTTAAACTAATCTTAGGTAATAAGTGGGGAGATTTTCTTGCCCATCTCTATTTGAGGGTGGTTGTGTTATCTTGGTCCTCTGTAGTTAGGAGAAGGACTCATCAATAAAGAGCTCAGAAAGCAGCTTCTAGTGATCTTGAGATTAGACACATGTAAAACGAGATTTATCTCTTGATAGCCTGTGATACATGGTGAAAGCAAGCTTTTAAAGTTATTTCTGGCTCCTCCTTTTCTCCTGCTTCCTTGTAATTTTTCCATTCATGTCCAGGCTTAGATTTATCCAATCTTTCTTCACCCAGATACTTGCATTTTTTCCAAGGACTGGCACAGCTAGGAGCTAATGCTGTTTGTATTTGATGTAATAGAGATACAGAGTTGAAAGACCTGACATTTCTGCCAGCTGGGTCTAAACCTTCTCGCTATCTATCTTTGCAGCTGTATGTAAATGCCAGACTAGCTGGGGAAGGAGACTCGCTCATTTTTATGGTCCATTGTTATGGGTTTATCAGCTTGAGCAAGAGAAGGAAAATTCACTAGAACCGAGTGCTTTTATGAACGTTATACAAAATCTTGGCATCACATCTCTGCTGTTAATTAAACTCTCATGATTGTGACCAACCCCTTTGCCTTTGGGGCAGAATTGAAGAATGTAGGCTTAAACATGAGCTAAACCCTTCTAATAAACTACATGAGAGTCCTAAGGCCATGGATAGTGAGTCCTATGTCTATTGAAAAATGTTTTTACTGGTGTAGCTGCTGCTCTCGTGTAACTTGTCTGCCATTCAGAATATCTCCCATGTTATCATCTTAATGCCCTGATGGGAACTGCTGCCTGTGAACTCAAGTGGAGCGTCCCACCTGACTGATTCTCTCATATTGCACACACCTCTGTGGCTGCAGAGAGGCCTTTGAGTTTGAGGGGAGAAGGTGATTTGCATATGCTTCGTTTGTATTCTTGCAATAGCCGTGCTCTGCCAATTATGCTATAAATAAACTGGTTTGTAGGAAGGTAATATACAGTATGTTCCTGGCTGTCTTCTTTGCAGCGGGAACCATGTAGGTACAGTGCTGGAGCATTTCAGGGATTACTGCTTGTTTCACAAGCTGGTCAGGGAAAATAATTGACATACCTGCATGCCCATAGAACTCTGAGTCTGCAGCAGTAGAGTGGATTTCGTGGCTTTAAAGCCACATGCTGTGTTTTGGAAACTCATTGCCGTCTCTTTGATCTTTGCACATGGGCACAAGCAAGGACCTGATGGATTGTTTTACCAGGAGGCAGCTGTCGTATATTGGTATGTCAGGCTCTGCTCTATTCATCTTCCTTAAACCTTTACTTTCAACCAGAACAAAAAAACCCCATCGTCAAATCAAACCTAAATTTGCAGTACAGGTAAATTCTATTTGACTCCAAGAGTAAAGAGTTATAATTTTAAGATCCACCTCATCCAGTAAGGGGTCTGGAAGAAAAGATTTTTAAATAAAGGATGCAGAAAATGGCTGAAGGGATAAATGAAAGCACAGAAGTGGGTAGGATGCTTTGGAAAACCCTGTTATACTCCCAGTCGTCTTTCCATGCTAGCCCATGGCCCATGTTTCAATCACTACATGAAATTAAAAAGCAATTTTTAAAGACATTCTTAAGTCAAATAGGAATCTTCAGTAGAATTTAGACTCCTCAGTGATTTCCATGAATGGATCTGAAGATCCTTAAGCAAGTAGATGTGTTGGAAAATTGTACCATGTGGGTCTTATTGACACTCAGACAACAAAATACTGGTTCCTTCTTCATGACTCCAGCCTATGCACTGCTGAGAACTTTAAAGAGAAATCCCCTTTCCTGAGAAGTGGCAACACTTGACAACACATTTCAGTTCTGGGAAAGTGAATGTGACATGGGATGTGAAGGGCCAAATAAAGGAACTGGTCATTCTTTCTAAAAATACATGAGACTTTGCTTTGAGATAGTGAAGGTAACCTACTATACAGATCATCCATTCCTTCCTATTAATGGAAGAGGGCCCTTTGGAGGCTCTTTATACCCTGTGGGGAGGTGGAAGGCAGTGTGGCTACACATCACTTTTCAGTTCCTACAGAAGACCAGGAGCACAGAACCATCTCCTCTGGCTCTTTCCTAATCAGCTTCAGAGCTGTTGTCCAAGTCTGGACCCTTAAGAGAGGTTGGCTGTCCCTTATAATTTTTCTCCCACTTAATCATTCCATGTCTTACGTGCTCTGGTAATGCACCTACCCTTGTTTTTTCTGTTTCTGTTTTTATATCTTGGTTTTTTTCCCTCCCCAGTCTCTCAGGATTTCTTCCCCCAGCCCCAAATACAATCACAAAAGTGAAAAAAGTAGTCTTAGAATCAATAAACCTTTTTGTTTAACTGGCTAACTTTGTTCAGACACTTTCTTCTCTTCTGTAAGAGAAAACTGACACAGTTATCATTTTCTAAATGCATAAATTATTTTTCATGTTACTCATCTCAAACATATTTTGCTGTTCTGGAAAGGCAAGTAGTTTTTCACTTTAGAAGCAACTTCCAAGCCATAAGCAAATGGAAGATTTCATATTATATCAGCAATGAAAAGGTATCGAGAATTCCACTAGAAGCAAATGTGTCTGTGTATGTGCACATATGTGTCTATTAATAGATGATGAAGGGAGGATGAGCTAACTTGTAGAAGATGATGATTGCCAGGCTCTCAAGTAGCTGGTATCTAGTTCTTTAGTCCTGGTTTGTTGTTTTTTTTTTTTAATCTGTTTCCTAGGAAAGAGACTCAGGCAATTATATGGTTAGACAATTCTTGCAATAATTTCAAAATCTCCTGGAAAAATGGATGTTTAAGGTCATTGTGTTCTCATTGGATTCCTGAGAACTGGTGGATGGAAGAGGTGAGTTTTGCAGATTAATGGCCTTGCTGAGGGAATTAAATTAGCTAAATTTAGCCCTTAAATCTTGTTTGACAATAACTGTTGTTGTCTTTTTTGTACTGAGTAGTGTCATCTGCATGAGTTTTGCTCTAGATTAGCCACAGCATACAATAGCTTCTGCCAGACTGGTTTGTCCAAGAGAAAAAGAGGTATAGGGATGTGCAGGAGTTAATGTCCTGGAACACCATTCTTGTAGGTGCAGGAGACCCACATTCGCTGGTTTCATTGCTCACTGAAAAACTTGTTTGCCTTGTGTTTTGTTTTCCGTGCACCTTCAACAAACACCAAATTATTACAGCAGTATTTAACAGTGCTGAAAGGTATTAATGGGATCTACCTACAGGAGACTTGGCTTGTGGTTTTAAACTTTCTCACCTGTTCAAGTGTGGATACTAGTATTATAGTATAAAATGTAGTGTGTACTGAATGCACTAAACCCAACTCTGGGGTAAAGCCTTTTATTTTTCCAAATAATTGAATATCCTAGAATAAAGGTGAAAATACTTAATATGGAGGTAGAAGGTGGCACTTTTAGGTGAATTACAGGGCCTTGCATGGAAGGGCAAAACAATAGTTGGTGACATTGTTAGGTGGACATAAAATACAGGGTGAGTTACTGGGTTGTTTGTCTCTAGAAAGATCATCACGTAGAAGATCCACTTTCCTTGGACTCTAAGAGAAATCAATCACTCCAGTTTGAAAAAAAAATTAATAACGTGTGATCAAGATGCACCAGCTTCTTTTCTTCGGCACAACCACAAGCCTGATGCCCACTTCTGAGAAATTTTGCCTTGCACTGGGGAGAAATGGCTCTGTGCAGAAGTTAAGCTTTGTGGGTGTGGAATTTAGCTGCTGTAACCCAACTGAACTTCTTGGGGAGGAGGCAGGATGTCTTCGTAAGGATTTTTCATTCACGCCTCTGGGTGGACTGTACATTTTGTTTAGCTGTAACTATGACATTTACTACAAAACATTTGGCTTCTTTATTGAACTGTGCTTTGGGATATTTCCATATTCTAAGTAGCTTAGCTTTCTACTTCTCTTATTCAGTGGAATATTTGGATTCCTTGATATGTTTTTTCACTGCTGTTAAAAGCAAGTTGTGCCACCACCTTGAAATCTTACTCCCTCTGTTTTATGAAGTGCTAGGTCTATTCCTAGAAGCATTAATAATGTATGCACTTTGCAATTTCACTATTCAATTACTGAAGACGCCTGGTATGTGAGAACCTATTTAAGTTGATAAGGCAAAGCTAGATGAATAGGATTATCTGTTTCCTAAGCATACTGAATACAATGGTATATAAATCTTATACCTGCAATGCTCTTTATGAAAATGTCTCAGAACATGCTTTAGTTCCCAGTTGAATCTACTAGAATTGACATTAAAGAGAATAGAATTCTTAAATTTAGAAGGATATTAAAGGTTAGATAAGTGTCCTGTTGGGTGTCTAGGTTGCCAATGCCCTTTTGATAGAGCTGAGCACAAAATATGAAAAACATCATAGAAAAAAAATGCAAAAGATTGGAAAGTTCTATTCTATGTTGGATTTTTCTTTTTCTGGAAAACCAGAATCCAAATATTTCTTCCATTTTGGGAAGTGATCTCAGACCTTATACTGACCACTGGGGCTGCAGAGAACCCCAACTTGAAGAACAGCACTTCTCATAAGCTTCACTTGACTTAAGAAAAATGTGCTAATGAATCATTATCAAAACTTCTTTAGCTTCAGGGCATTCATCAGAGATTCCACAGCTACGTCCCGATCTCCTTTTGCTGAGGCACAGCAGGAGAGTGCTGACAGGATCAGAGCTCAGGGAGTAGTGCTGCAGGGCCTGAGCTTGTGTTTATGTTGCTCCAGGCTTCCTTTTTTTTGTTTGTTTGGTTTTTTTTGTTTTTAATAACACCAGGTCTTTCTGAATTTTCTGGTTTGAGGTGGGCATGCTATAGAACTGCAGTTTGAGTTGTTCCAGGGACTTTTCCAGAGGTTTTGGACAATTTAACTGGAAAGGTATCTTGTCAATGAAAAAAAACCAAAGTACGGGAACTGAGTAAGAGTTGGGTCAGCTGATGTGTAAAAGCTTTCCCAGGCTTTTTATATTGCATGGCATGGAAGAATCACCCAAGCTAACTTCTCTCAGAAAGGCCCTTTACACTGCTCCAAAAAAAAGGGCCATGCCCTGCCCGTGAGGCAAGGCATGTGAGCCTACATGCTGGCACACACGTACTTTCTAGAGTGGCCTCCTCTGAGAGTGGCATGCCTCCCTCATGTGGTCATACTATACAGGCTGGACTTCATGTTTTGAGTCTGGCTGCACCTTCCACTCCACCTGATCAAACTGGACTTCCTCTGGATCCTTCTCAATCACATCATGCCTCATTTAATTTTCAGCAAGATACATAAGAACATGCCTTACCAGCTTAGAATAATCCTATTAGTCTCAGTGGGCTTGCTCATACACTCCAAGCTGGAAGGCACTTTGCTAAATGAAGACCTTTGTAATGAACTCAGCATGAGGAAAATGCAACTTCTGTTCCTTTTGATTCCTTTGAAAACTTAGTCTGACTCTGAGAAAAGGTTTAATCAGGCAAAATTTCCAGGCACATTAGGAAAAATTTTAATTACCAGACATGCCCATCAGTAGGGGTCATTGCTCAGGGAAAGTAGCTGATGTTAGCAGTCCTTGAAAAGACAAAGTATTCCGATCCAAATTAAAATGCCATTGGTGCTTGCAGTTGCTAAACAAGAAAGAACAGAGTAACAATGAATACTTAAAGGTTGGATTCCTATTGATAGCAATAGGAAAACTCCTGTCTGCTGCACAGCACTCTGGTCTTGCCTTCTTTTCCATACCTAGCAAAGGAAGTGGGGGTGATGTCCTGAAGGCTGCTATTTGGGAAGTGCAATGTGCAAAGCCTTTTAAAAGTCAGTACCCATGTTTTGTTGTGAAAAGCACAGCAGGGGCTGATGATCTTTGAATTGTGCACAACACAGGTTTAGCTTCCTAAGCTCTTACCTATCTCAAACCAGAGCGTGTTCTTCTGGGCAATGTCTCCAAACTGGAATCATAGCAATGTAATTCTGCTCAGGTCTTCTGGGTTTTACCTATGATTGTTAGAACCAGGTTGTTAGGGAATGGAAAGAAGACAAGGGATAAAGGAGACATGCTCAGAATTCAGTGGGGATTATGGCAAAAGCTGTGGAATGAAGTAACAAACAGATCCTGCCCCTTCTGTATACCACTCATTACAAAAGCAGCCATCACCTCCCACAGCCAGAAAATGAGTGAACTGCCTGCTTTCCTGAGGGCAGCTGGTCCCTTCAGGAGCTGAAATAAGCTCAAGCTTTACTTCAGAAAGTAATAAGAGAAACTTCCCATTTGGATGAAGGAAAAAACCTCCTGATATATTTCCTGGGGGACAGGAGAACTTTAAAAAACATAAGGCAGCAGGAGCGAAATATGCCGTGAGTCAGAGGAGAACTATAACTATGGCCCTACCACTGCTCTGTTGCTTCCACAAATTATCCCTGCCTTCTGGCGATGCTGGGAGGGGTGCTGAGACCATGAGATAGCGCAGCAAGTGGAGACAAGGATCAAGGGTTATTGTGCCTGTCAACCCACCACAAACAGGTCTGCCACTCTAGGACTTGCATGTGAGGGCTGTGAAGAAGGGGAGCTTGCCATGTCCTTGTTGCTGGCTGGCTGTGTGCCCAGCAGTGTGCCAAAGGTTCCTGTTTCAGCCATCTTCAGCAGTGCTTTTGCAAAGGGAAGGGACAGAGAGGCTGCTGGATGTTGGGTGCTTTGGAACTTGTCTGTAGGTACCTAACTTGGACTGCAGCTCCTGGAGAAACCTTGTCCTCTGTGTGTGTGGTTAACGTGAAATCTGGCTCTCAGCTCCATGGTATGACGATCCAAGGCAGATGCTTTACAGGATTGCTGGTAAACTGATGCCCACAAAAAAGTGGAGCACTTTTTTCACTACCTATGACTGAAAAGGCACTGATTTATTATATCCCAGAGTACTGTTAGTCATCATATCTTAAAAATCTTAGCTCTGATCCAATAAACAGTTCTTTATCTAGGGCAAAAGCATTCAGTGTTAATTAGAAGTATAATTTAGTAAATAAAGGTCAGAGCTTTTTTAATGCTTTATATAGGGCAAAAGAAAATTTAATCTCAGGGTTATAAACAGTGTTGTTGTTAAGCAGACAGGAAACACTTTCAGCCGGAGTCTCTGAAATGTAAATGAGCCTATTTTATCCCTTGATTTCCACAAATCTCTCACCATGTTGCCGCTACAGAAGAGGAGATAAAGAATTCTAGTATTGCTTCCAAAGAGACCATGTGTTTACTGAAACCAGGCTGGAGCTAGGTATGGGCATACTGTTTTGTGGAATTTGTAGCATTATTTTTAATATTTAACACAAATCATAAACTGATAGATTGGTTTGGGCTGAAAAAGACTCGGAGACCATTTAGTTCCAATTCCCTGGCCATGGGCAAGGACACATTCCACTAGACCAGGCTGATCAAAACCCCATCCAACCTGGCTTTGAACACTTCCAGAGATGGGGCAGCCACAGACTCTGTGGGCAACTCATTCCAGGGTGACTCGCCACTCTTAGAGTAAATAACTTATTGAAATGGTAGCTTGCAGCAAAATCTGGTTTTGTACTGACAGATGGAATCATAATGGGTCTGAGCTCTCCCTGTGTATGGACAGTTCACAATGGTGTGCACACAACTGCTAAGTGTGCACCTAGCAAAGGCCTCCAGTGCCGTTATCGTACATGGAGATACTGGGGAAGCAGAACAGAGCTCTGAACTTATGATCTTGTGAATGGGGAGAGCAAACCAAGGAAGCAGGTGAGTGGTCTGACTGATGCCATGAAGTCTTGCAGATCCTTGGTTAGGAATACACTGTTGGATCTTATGACATCCTTTGAGCTTACTCCTGTGCAGATCCCTTAGTCATGATGCAAGGTCAGAGTGAGACAGAGTATGGTCCCTTGTGGATAGATCGGTGGAAAGGGATGAACCATGAGATCAATTGTGCTATACAGAGCTCAGGAGAACAACATTAGAAGGGTTGAACAATGCTACTGGTTTTACAGGTCAAGTGAAGAGTCTACCCAAGGTCTGGACTTACGTGTATTTGAAAGTTGAAAGGAGGTGCAAGGAGACACTGAGGGGCCTGGAGAACTGATGTCTCAAGGAATGGAAGAAAGCTAGGTGGTTTTTAAGAGAAGGAAACAGGCATTTTTGCCCTTTTCTTTTTTTTCCCACTAGACATTGGAATCTCCTGTGGTTTGCAGTAGTCATGGGACTGTTATCTCACAGACCTTCTAGATTTCTCCACCCTTGGAAAATAAATAAACTTCCACCAGTTTCACCTGCTTCATCTGAAACTGGGAGTTTGAATGGCAACTGAGTTGCAACTGCACTGAGGACTGTAGCTGCTCTGTGATAATCAAATTTGGTTTGCTTGACACATAATGAGATTATTGATTAGACACACACAGCTTGCCATTTCAAATCACATCTCCTCTTCATTTCCAAGGGATGATTGACATAGCCTAACATGCTCAGCATCATTAAATGGAAAGAGTTATTTACGGTGTTGCATCAGAATTTATCACTAATTCCCAGATCTGACAGAAAAGAATCACTTTTTGTGCTAGGCATTTTTATCTTGCCATTAAAAAGTGTATCGAAAGCTTTAGATAAGATCTGAAGCTGAAATTCCTTCCTAGTCTATATCCAGATAATTTGGCCTGCAAAACTGAAGCAGGGAGTGGTGGGACACGTCAAATGCGGTTCCTGATCCTTCAGCGACTTCTGACATGCTCTGGCTGCTCCAGATGTGGATCTCTACTCAAAGGTTTCTTATACTGAACGTCTTCTTTGTAAAGTTCTCTTAAGCCTCACTTTCCCCATATACCATCAGTTATCAGCAGCACCAGCTGTGGGCAGACTTCAGTGGCCAGATAACATGTGCTGTGTGAGCCTTCATTTAGAAATTCATAAGGCATCGCTTCCATTCAAAGGAGGTGATATTTACCAAGAGCAGGTTTAATATGCTTTTATTACCTTCTCCTTTTCTTGAGGAGAAAAGTGCACGGCACCCAAAACTGTGCAGGAGAGGCTGTGAAGGGGCACTCTGCTCTTACTACTGATCCAAAGCTGTTAGATTTTTTTTTATCCTGAATGTCAAGCATTTCTCCTTCAAAATCTCTCTCTGATGATTTCAAAGAGCTGAACTGGAATCCTGTCTGATAGGACAATTTTGCTTTAAAGTAGCTGTACATAAAATCATACCATTCACCCAGTTCTCTTGCAGATACTCATGCCATATTCTGCCAATGGAGATAAAGAGCTCTTCTGGGTAAAAGTACATTTGATTTTTTTCCTGAACAGTCTCCTAGACTTTGTGACAGTACCTCTATGTATGTGAGACACCACTGGTTCCACACTTGGGCACATCTGGAACATCTCTACAGAGTCCCATTCCAGCCTTCGTGCTTCTAGAAGTGTTGTGAGGGTGGAGGGTGTTTGAAGAAAACACACACGGTTAAATGAGCTGTAAAAATATGCATTATACAGAGAGACTCCAGGAGCTCTCTCTCATTTGTCTCATCAAAGCAAAGATAAATGAGCAACTTCCTCGTAGGCTATAATTACCTCTAAGGGGAACAAAAACATTGATAATTGACAGCTTTGAGCTTGACCTTAGGAAATAACAAAATCCAGTAGTTGGAAATTGAAATTTAGAGTGTAGAGAGTGAAATTGAGAAACTCAGAGACATGAGTTTAACCCTGTAGTTAACTATTGGAGTAGCAAAGTTGAAATTGTGTGATCATTAATTTTCAATCTAAATTGTGGGATTTGGGTTTTCTTTAAAACATTCACTCTTCTTCTAATATAAGTTTAAGTCCTTTGCCTGTATTCCCTCACAGAAAGGGTCGAGAGGTTTTAAGACCTTAGCTCTTGTTTCGGCAAAAAGATGTTATGCAGATAGTAACCCTGTTTGAAAGCCATTCTCCGTCTTTAAGCTTCTGAAAGGGGAGAGGAATGCAGTTTTGAAAACCTGGTCCCAGCTGTGGGATTTGAGAATCTGAGGTATTGAGGCCATGAGGCTGAAGAGCAAGTCCATCCATCAGCATGGTAAAGGGTCTAGAGCAAACCAGACCCTATATTTTGAATTCCTCTGTCATTTCCTCCCGTGTTTTGTCATGCCTGAAATTTCCACAGTTTTATTTGCATTGTACCTGAGATTTAGGCTCTAGGTCTAAAGATCCCATCTGCCCAAACAAAATGCAATGTGAAAGCTAAACCTGGTCACACAGCACATCTACAAACTCCCTAGCAATGGAATGTTTTTTTGTGCACTCCATGTGTTCAGTTGCAATTGCTTCCTACAGGATATTTTCCTTCTGCATCCCTTCCAATGTACAGCAGACGAAAAGGACTGACAGGCATCCTTGGCCTTGGTCCAGTTTCCTTTGTCCTAGGTATCCCTCTTCATGTGTTTGGGGTTTTTATTAATAACTCATTGGACTAAAAGGGGTCCCCCCTGCCTTTGTTCTGGGTTTATCAACGTCCTTATGCTTATGCAAGGCTTGGTTCATTTGGTACTTTGCATTTGTTCCCAAACTGTAGCTGATGCTTTGCTCACCTTTAAAAAAACCAGGGGTTTTCTTTATTTAAAGGCTTTGTACTTTCAGTGTAGCATAAACCCAAATTGCATAAATATGCAGTTGAATCAAGGCATTCTCTTGTCTAACCAACACAGTTATTTCTTTAGGTTGTCCTGTTCTTCAGATTCTGTTATAGGATCCAAGTCAAATGAGAAATCAGAATGGATGCAGCTGAATCAGAACTGATTTACAAATCCAAAACCTACATGTGATAATTACAGTATTTCTGTTAACTATCAGATTTCTAGGTATCATTTACCTGACTATGCCTTGTCCTGCCATGTAGCTGGAGCCTCTTTTTCATGCTGCACAACTGCAGCAAAATGGAGCTTTCTGGAAAATCAATGTTTGGATGTTAAATTAGGGTTGTTTTCTTCCCACCATGTGTCACTCACAGTCTACAATTGCATTTTGCCTGCCATTGGCCAGTCACCGAGTCTTAGATGTTCTTTCTCTTCAGTTCCTCAGGAGGTCCTCACTTCTTATACTGTCTGGAATAACTTGGTGGTCTTATCATTGGAGGTGAGAGGAGTTGTTTCTACATGAGAACTACTTGGCCCAGTGTCATTATAATGAGAACAACATTATACCATAAAAGCCAGAATCCATTCAGAGTTGAATTTGCCATAAGGGCCCAGGCTGGGATTAGGGAATCTGATAGCAAGCCATCCTCTAAGAAAGCTGGGCCTCAGGCTGAACCTTCTGTGACTTCCCAGCCAAGCAAGACACTCTTCCTCTTCAGTGATCTGTGGGAGGCATTCAGAAAGTGTTTTGGGATGGAACACCATCCCTCAGCTTCTTGGCCCAGTCTCAGCTCATCCCTTTCTGCTTATCCTCCAAAACAAGTCTGCTTCATGTTGTACAAAGTGAAAGATGCATTTTTAATGACTTCTGAATGATTTATGTTAACCCTAAAAGCCGCTACAGCTAGGCTGCTCTTGGAGTATGGCTTTCTGAATGGCTTCCAGCAGGAAATCACGAAATGTGAGGACACTTCATGCTTCTCATTTCCACCACATTTACAGAAAGATCTTCCTTGCAGCTTTTCTCGTAAGTTTTTTGTTACTGTAAGTAACATACAAGCCAAGGGTGAGTAATATGTTAGACCCTCAAACCAATTTTTTGAGGCTACCAAATAGATTTGTCATGCTGATAGTTACAAACCAAGTTTTCTTTTTGTCTGTGGAGAAGTTTGGTGAGGGTTTTTTTGCCTTTCATTTAGCTTTCTGAAGATGTAGGCTTCTGACCTTGATCTAGTTGGCCTCCCATCTTTTCAAAGAGCTTTAAAACAGGTGTGACATGCAAAAAAAAAAAAAATTGCAAGAAACCTGACTGCCTTCCTAGCCAACCTTGGCAATGGGAGCTCTTGAGTGAGACTAACCTTACCTTCACTGGAAAAGGTTTTGTTCAGCAGTGCCTACGTGCAGCTTGTTGGGGCCACAGACACTTTGTCATTTGGCTCCATCTTCTGGGATAAGGCAGAAGAAACAGAAACCACTTGAGCTGACACTTTGCAAGTCCTGTCACACAACATTTATTGGTCTTTTCTTACTCTTCATTAATGCTTCCATGCAAGCTCACATTGGATGCAAACACAGTAGGAAACCTTTTGCTTTTCTGGAGACGTTTTAATGGGAGCAAGAATTCAGTACACAAAAAAAATGCTGAAAATCAATAGCTTTTTTGTTTTCTGAGACTAAGAAAGGACAGTTAGTGAATGTTTGACTTGCAATTCAACAGTGATAGAAAAAAAAAGAAGAGCTCAGGTAAATGGCTTTTTGATTCCTGCACAGTTTTGCAGAATTAGCTCTGACTCTGGTTCAGGCAGCACACTATTTGTTCTCTGCTGCTGGAGCTTTGAAGGAGAAAAGGGGATAAGGCATTATTGCTATAGCAACCTTCAAGCGGGTGCTGTAGGTGATCAAAACACATTATTTGTTGATGGGAGTTTTGACCATTACAGCCTTTCCATGCAGCACCCAGAACTGTGGGCCAGCTAGCTGAGCTGTAGTTGCATTTGCTTCAGTTTTCCATTTAGTCTTTGAGTTTTCCCAGTGTTCAAAATTAACAAAGTCTAAAACTCTTTTCAGACTTTCATCTCTGAAGACTCTGTGCTCCTGCTGCTGCTGAGACAGCCTGACATTAGTCCCTTCCCGGGGGCAGCAGCAGGGTCCAGCACAGCTTCTTGTCACTCTGCTCTGGCTTAAGCAAAAGCAGCAGCTGTACCCTGGCCATTCACTGCATCCATGGGGCAGCTGTGCTAGCTCCTGGTGCTCAAGGTGTTCCTGAAGCTGAAGTAATATCTGCCTTTTGAGATTGTGTGGATGGTGGCTTGTTGCTGGCGATGAGCTCCCAGAGGAGGTGTCTGCTGATACCTGACAAGCTCTGACCTGCAGCTATGATACCTGCTTTCACCTTGGAGTAGTGATGCCAGTGAGAGGCCTGGGAAAGAGCTCTTTGTATCCTTAGTATAAAGCTGTGCTGGTTATTGGTATGTCAAGGGGAGTTTGCTGCAAAGAAAACTTGCAGAAAATAAATTAAGTGTTAAATCAGACCTCTATTTTGATCATAATTCAGCAACAGTTTATACTTTGTTTCTCTTGTATGTAATTCATGAGGGGTGACTAAGTGGTTAATGCAATTTTAGATAAACTAGCTTGAAATACATTGCCTGAAATCAAGCTTTATGTTCACATATATATTATCTACTTCTCAAGCAACATGCTTATAATATTTACTGTGCATTTAGTGAGCCTTTATGAATGCGTTTTAACAGAAGTCCTTACATAAAAAGGAATGCACCTCTTTTTCTCTTCTGTGAAAGCCAAATCTATTTAAAATTTGTGGGTTTCACTTGAAAATGACTTCTTAATGCCTGAGATGAAGCTTGGTAATGAAATAGTGTGCACATTAGTAATATAAAAATCTGTAATTTTATAACTCGGGGATGTACTGTGTAACCTTTAATTTAGAATAAGTGAATTGTAATTTGGAGGAAAAGGAGCTACCCATACAGATGCCTCAGACATCACAGGCGTGCAGGTGTTCTTTAGGTCTGTCTTGTATGTTGGACTTCTGGGAGTTGTCCTGCTGGTTTGATTCTTTCTCTCACTGTCTCGAAGAAAGACCCATTTCCTGCAGCCTTTGGGATGGTATGAATCTGCTGCTTTCTGGAAGAGGGTTTTGGCCTCTTTGGTTTGTAGTAAGCCTAGTCTGGCTTGGAGAAGGCTTTGTGGATCATGTCCCTTGAGAATTGGAACTGGAAAATGGGTTGCTTAGAACAGGAGGCATGTAACTGCTAGGGATGCTGGAATTAAAGCTTTAGGTACAACTGAAACTTTGGAGGGACAAAGCATTTGCAGGCTTGATGCGAGTTCCGCATTAGCCGGCAGTTGATACAGGGCTGTGCAGTCTGGGGTTTGTTTGTACTGTTTGGGGCTTTCGGATGAGATGTAACCATGCAGGTCCTTTAGCAAGGCTTGCTGTCTCTTACCCTTTGCCCTGAAAGATGATTTGGCACTTTCCACACTGTAAACTTTGGTCATTTCCATCAGGCTCTTAAAAAAAACAAACCCAAAATGCAAAAAACACAAACCCCACTTTTTTTTTTTCCCCCCTGAGTTTATAACTTCAGCACAGTTATATAAATATATATAAAATCTCTGAGGATAAAGAGTGAAAGACCTCCAATTCCTCCACCTTTTTCCTTCATTATTGCTTATGCCACAAGAAAGCCAAGGAGATAAATAACAGTATTAATCAGAAAGATACGGGCAACTGGAAATACAGCTGCTATATTCTCCTTTGGATTTCCCCACTTTTCTCAAAATTAACCTAACCTAGGTGTTTCTTCAGTCAGATCTTTGAAGATTTCTCTCTGCAATCTTTCCTGTCCTGCTGGACTTAACGCTAATACCTTGTACATGTTGTTGGATATTTGGCTTTCCCACTGACTCATGAGTGTGGAGCCATTGCCCTGCAGGTAGCCACAGTTACAGGAGGTGACAGAGGCTTTGTGGAGGTGAGGAGAGCATGTATGGGTCCTGCCTGGAGGCACCTGAGGGAGCTGGCACCTAAGCACCAGAGACAAAGTCCCTTTTCTCTGGCAGGTAGCTGTATTGGAGGGATGTGCTGAGAGAGGCAAGGAACCTGGCTCTGTCCCAGAGGAACAGCAACCCCAATGGCAAGAGGGAGACATGCCTGAAACCACTTTTTGCCGTTCTTTTCTCTGTTTTCTTTTCATTCCCGTGCAAAGCCTAAATAACACTTGGCATTTGAGCATGTATGAGCAGCAAATCCCTGTTAGCAGTGAGCTCCCAGAGGACAGGTCTGCTTGTACCCAGCTGGCTCCAAATTGTGGGTGTAGCAGATTTCTCACAAGACGCTGGATGCAGGTCCAACAACTGTTCTCTTCCCCAGTGCATCCTTTGACTAAGCTTAAACAAATTTCAGCCAGTATTCTGAAGACAAAGATGAGGCGTGAAAGAACTCCTGTGCGGGTTTTCCTTCCAAAAGAAGCCCAGGCACTCAGGAACATGGGACGCTGATAAAGGTGTGCCCTGCAGACACGGTACCCAAGGGCCACGTGTGCTCTGCACGTAGGCACAGCCAGCTGATGCATGTCATATATTTCTCTCTCTTACCTGCTGTTAAATTGTGGAGCTGTTGTTGTGTTCTCTCTTAACACTGAAAGACAGATCAGGAGAGAGTTGGAATAAATGGGTCTTGCCTTCTATTCTCATGTAGTCCAAGCCTCTTGACAATATGAAAGGAAAGAGGGGGTGAATTGGCAGTGGCAGTCAAATGCCTGGCTCTGGTGTGAGCTGAAGTGGATGAGACAGTAGCTGAGGTCTCTGCAATTGTTTCCATTGCACAGTGTGGACATGTCAAATCAGACAAAGCTCACTAGCAGTGAGTGCTTGACGTACTTGGTTTGCTTCAGGCAGCCTCACAGTAATAGACATTATGTACCCCTATGTGCAGCATTTCAAACTCCCAGTTCAAACCCGTTATCCACATTGCAGTCTGTAGTAAGATAATAAAATATTTTACTTTGCTGCAGATAGTTAAAAATGAAGGTAAAGTGTTGGAAAAATTATAAATTTTTTGATGTCACATGTAATGAGAATTTACTTGCTCTTCCAGATGGCATTTGCAAAGGCACAGAATGTCACAGGTTATTATCTTAAATTGAATAATAAAATATGCACAAGTTATTTTACAGCTGCTTTAATACCTGATTTGTAAAATGATTGCCAGTTAATAACAAATAATAGTTGTTATAATTAGGACTAAGTCATTTGTAATTATGGAACTCTAGAAGACAGACTATTGAAAGAAGTGAGGAGAAATAACTCGTCAACTCAACTCAACAGCAGTGTTTATTTAATGATGAATATTAATGGCTTATCAATTAACTACTTGTTACCTGATATAAGTTATTTATAACTGGAGCTGAAATATGAGTTTGTGGCTAAGAACATATTTGTGGCCCATCCAGAAATAACTGAAAAACAAGCTGCTCTTAATTCTGTTGGCTTCAGTGGACAAAGTGCTGAGGCTTTTCTTGGGTAAGGTCCATCTTCACTCTGTGCTTTTTGTTAATGCAAGCTGCAGAACTTTGCTGACTTCATCGAGTAATGCAGTTTCCCTGAGAGCATAAAAATGACCTAACCAAATTAAACACCAGGTCTGGCAGCAACCTGTGCCAGAGGGAGCAGCAAGTGGAGGGTGAGTGGTAGTGCTTCCCTGGGATGTGGTTTCTGTCAGCCTGGAACTAAGAGACTGCTTGGAGCCAAGGTGAAATTCTCATCTGATGGCTTTTAATTCATTGGTCTTCTATAAAAATGTTGAACTGCTCTTTGAACCTGAGTAAAATTTTGATATTCACGTAGTCCTGTAGAAATAACGTTTACATTTTGACTGTGCATTGTAGATTTTTCTTTGTCTTTCTGACCCTACAACCTGCTGATGTGGCTTGATGCTTTTTAGGCTTTATCTTAAAAAATTCTATATTTATTTCAAATTCATTTTTAATAGCATTTTTTATTTTAAACCTATATCATATCATCCCTCTTTTATTTTAGGCTGAAAAGTTGTAGGCAATCCAGTTGTTCCTTGTTTTGAAGGTACATCATACCTCTGATTTTCCTTTTCCTTTCAATTTCTACAGCATATTTTTTGAGATTTGGGGAGAGGCCAAACCTTCAAGCAGTATTCAAAAGTCAAGGTCACTTTGGATTTATACAGATATTTTCTGTTTTGTTCTCTATTTAGTTATCTCTATTTTGTCTGACACTTTAACTGCCTCTCATTGAGTGTTTTAATAGAACTCTCTCTTTTAATTCTGGATTCACTTTTCTGAGAGGTAATAGTTTGTTCAGACCCCATTGTTGTGAATATGAAGTTAGAATTGCTTTTTGTTATGTGCATCACTTTACATGATGCTTAACTTTATCTGCCATCTACTCAGTATAATAAAATCTCTGCAACTCTTTTGAGTTAGCTTTTGGCTTTTTTTCCTATCCTGAGTAGCTCAGAATCTTTCCTTTTTTTTGCATACATCTGTTTCTGGGACTCTTTAGTAAATGTGCCACAGCCTATTGGCATGTTCTACCCCCTCTCCTGTTGCAGGACAGTACAGCCCTCGCTGACATGAAACAGCACAGGCATTTTGGGGTGTGGCCAGGGGTGTGTCCGAAGTGGCAGGCAAGAGGGATGTCTGCTGGCACCTATGCTGGTTTGCTCTGCTGCAGGTCAGGGCTAGTTAGCCTTTGTGAAAGTATGGCTGAACGGATCCATCCTCACAGCTGGGCTGGCCAAGGAAGCAGACGTGGATTACCAGCAGGGCAAGCATGTCAGCAAGGTTTGTGGTGTGGGTGGTCATATCCAGCTGTACACCTTCGAATTTTTCCAGGTATTTGTCTAGAAGCAGGCGGTAGAATGTGTAATTCTATATGATCTTCTCAGCTGGCTGCCATGAATCAGGCTGCAGCTCTAGCTCTGTTTTGGGATTTCTTCTGCCTCAGCTCCAGCACTGAGCTGGAAACAAAATTGTGAGACCTCACCCTTACCGGCTTTCCCATCCCTCTGTTACATAAATGCTACCTAGAGAGTTCACCCTGCTGGGAATGGGTCGTTGTGGTCAATCGAATGTCTGAGTACCGCCTAAGTTGGGGGTGGGAGGGGTGCTTGGAAAGGCACAAAGGCTCATGGAATTGGCACTGAGATGGGGATTTCTCCGGGGAATAGTTGGGATTACGACCGTTTAACTGAGAATGGGTATTGATTGTTTGCTTCCACCTCGCTCTGCCCCCCTGAATGGTGTCAGGATTGCTTCCTAAGAAGGTACCGTGTGGCTGTTGCCCAGAGAAGAATGTTTTATACAGTGAGCCCTTGACTACTGCTGCTGTGAAAACTGGCCTTTCAGTCTGAGGGCTCCAAACGAGTGTCTGCCAGATGCCAAACCCAAGCCCAGAGCTGCAAGCTCACCTGGAATGCATCAGCCAGCCTTCCTGTTGAGGGAGAGCTTTGTACCTGTGTAGCTCCTGCACTGCTCATGCATTTTACACCCAATTCATTGCATAAGGGGNTGGGACAGGGCATAGAAAATCCTCAATGTAGGTTTTTTACTAAAATGCAATTAAATTAGTCTTTTAATTCCAGTTTGCAAATGTAAAGAAAGAATAATTTGGCAAAACTTCTTTCCTCCACACACGTGTCCTTTCCACCCAAATTTTTCAACCATGTTTTCTGTAAATAACAAAAAAATGTGTGTAAAAAGTGTATTGAGGAAAAATTGTATTAGTACTGTTTCTCTGGGGATGTATATCTCAAGGATATAGGTAATTCTAGCACTTTAGGAACTAGAGTAGTGAAAGTGATTGTACCTTTAGAAGCAGGATTAGTCTTTAAAAGAAAGTAACCTAATTTTCCTTTCTAAAACCACTACAGCATTTTAAAAATAGCTCTATTCAAAGTTAGGCTTTCTGTTATTATGAATTACTGCAAATTGTTACTAGCATAATGTTGATAAATAGGTATTTGGGTGTTGAGAGAGGGGAATAACTTGAACCTTATATAATGATAGATTCTGGGCTGGCTGCTAGTCCACAGAAAGTGTGTTTGAGATTGTAATATTACTTTATAGTAGTACCAAAAAAGGATCTCAGCTGTTAGCAATTAATTATCAGATGAGAGAATGGGGAATAAAGTGGACCTGTTGGAGCTGGGCCAGAGGAGGGTCACAAAGACAGGGAGCTGGAGCACATTTCCTCTGCAGACAGGCTGAGAGAGTTGGAATTTTTCAGCCTGGAAAAGAGGAGACTCTTGAGAGAACTTAGAGTCCTTTCCAGTATCTAAAGGAAGCCTACAAGAAAACTGGAGAGGTACTTTTCACAAGGGCATATAGTGATGGGACAAGTGGGAATGGTTTTAAGCTGAATGAGGGTAGGTTTAGATTAGACATTAGGAAGAAACGCTGTAAGGGTGGTGAGACTGGAACAGGTTGCCAAAGGTAGTTGTGGATGCCCCATCCCTGTCAGAGTTCAAGACCGATTGAACACGAGCCAGAAGTGGGCCCTGGTGGCCAAGAAGGCCAACGGCATCCTGGCCTGTATCAAAAACAGTGTGGCCAGCAGGACCAGGGAAGCCATTCTTCCCTTGTACTCGGCACTGTGAGGGCGCACCTGGAGTACTGGTTCCCTCAGTTCCTGGAGTTCTGGGCCCCTCAGTTCAGGAAGGATGTTGAGATGCTTGAACATGTCCAGAGGATGGCAACAAGGCTGGTGAGGGGCCTGGAACACAAGGCCTATGAGGAACGACTGAGGGAGCTGGGGTTGTTTAGCCTGGAGAAAAGGAGACTCAGACATGACCTCATCACTCTCTACAGCTCCCTGAAAGGTGGCTGTAGTCAGGTGGGGGTTGGCCTCTTTCTCCAGGCAGCAACTGACAGAACAAGAGGACACAATCTTAAGCTGCGCCAAGGGGAATATGGGCTGGATATCAGGGAAAAGTTTTCACAGAAAGAGTAATAAAGTACTGGAATTGTCTGCCTGGGGAGGTGGTGGAATCACCATCCCTGGATATGTTTAAAAAAAGATTGGATGTGGCGCTTGGTGCCATGGTTTAGTTGAGGTGTTAGGGCACGGGTTGGGCTCAATGATCTTAGGGGTCTCTTCCAACCTGGTGATTCTGTGATTCTGTGAAATTTGGACTATCTTCAGGTTGGAACTGAATGATCTCTAAGGCTATTTCCAACCCAAACCATTCCATGATCCTATGTTTATCATGTGCTCTTTAAATCCAAAGTGCACTTTAATTTTGACTGTGCAAGTCTGGTCCCCTCATCTCAAAAGGGATAGGGAAGGAAAGTATGGACAGGCTTCCATGTCAGTGCCTATGAGCCAGGACAGGCTTCCATGTCAGTGCCTATGAGCCAGGACAGCAGGCAGTAAGAGGAGGGTGTGACAGGGGGTCTGTGAAACCTTGAGTGGGATGCAGGTGGTAAATAAGCATCCTTTGCTTATTTTCTTGTTGGAAGAGAAAGCACAGCTTGGAGGCAACCGCTGAAGCTACAAAGTGTCAGATTGAAAACAGGGCAGCGGCTTTTCACATTTTTGTAGATAATAAACCTTTACATGACTTCCAGGGACAATTTAATGAAAGAGATGCCTCTCAAAGGACTATAAAATAAATAATAATAATAAAAAGAAGAAATGTGGCAGCATCTCTGAATGGGGATGCAATTCAGCAACTTGGTTGTCTGCAAAACTCAGGAAAAAAATTCTCTGTTCTAGAGGGAGAGTGGATCTTTCACCTGATTTTATGTGGCCACTCTTAGCAAAACACAGGAAGGCCCCCAGTGCTGTCAAATCTATTCTCTGTGGATATTTTTACTTGTAAGCATGCTGAAACAAGTGCCTTACACTTTTGCTCACACATATGTGAAGATCAACTATAGATGGATTAAAAGATGAGCAGCATGCTGACGATTTCAATGAGTGTGAAAAGCAGGAAGGACTTGAGCTCTTGCCAGAAAGCTACCCTGTCAATATATTGTCTCACCTGAAAAACAAACTTTTCACCCCTGTCACTCTGTATTTTTAAGGAAGCTTAAGTGTTAGCAAATATCACTCTGCATCTGTAATCTGAAAAAAAGCAAACAGGCTTTTTTAAAAAAGGACACAATTACTCACCAAAGTGAGTAACCTGCTGTGATGGTGAAGTCTGCCTTTATTTTTCTTTTCCTGAGGGTTTGTTCTTTTAAAATCTTTTGCATATGCATGTTTATATCTAATATTTTCCACTCTAGAAACGATCCGGAAGATTTGATGTCAAACTGTTGGAGTTATATAAAGGGAAAACAAAAGGAAATAAAATATCACCTATAAGTGTGTAGCATCACCTGACCCAGGTGAAACCATGCACTGGGTCAAGTGCTACCCTGCTGCCCTCGGTATATGCAGAGCTCCTTGCCTATGTGGGTATCCTGTTTTCAGGGCTCAGAGAGCTCAGATGGGAGAGAGCAAAGCATTGGGGGTGGCATGAGAACCTGAACAGCACTGAGGACTTTTGCTGGTTGCTTTGTATTGGCATGAAACTTCAGCACACCTCACTTCACTTCTGGATTACCCATTTCCAAACTATTTCTTATACTCTGGTGCAAAGGAGGGTCAGCCTCATAGTTTTTAAAGTTCATTTGAAACTTTATGAGAAGGAAATCAAGACAAGGAAGAAGGAAATAGGATGGTGACATTTTGAACTGATGATTAACTCAGCAGAATTACAGTGGACCAGCTGACATTTTCTTACAGTGCTGTCTGGGAGACCTGCCAGTGTGGAATTATATTAGTCAATGTGTGAACTGACAGGATGCGTAGTCTGGTGTTTGCAAGAGAGAAAAAGATTTAGATTGCAGATGGAAGCCTTTATCACCTTATTCCAATGTGAATCAAAAGATAAGTGGAAGTCCTTTTGTAAAGACCAGCTAGTTTTCCACCAATTAACACAGGAATTATTGTCATAAGCTTTACAGAAGAGTTGATGCCATTATGAACATTTCCAGTTCTCTAGGAATCAAGCAATTAACACAGTTGGTTTTAAGAATCTGATCCTGAAAGGGTCACAAATGCTGAAGCAAAAGAAATATTAGGTGTGAGTGGAGAGCAAAGAAACTGGTCCTCCCTTTCACAGAAATATTATTTCTGTCTCAGTCCCATCTAAGGATATAAAAATTCTAGAAGCATAAAGTAAAAATGATGGGATCTAAAAATAATAGAACCTGGAGGACCATCTAACTTCTCAGTAATTTTGCATTGCATGTAGTAAGAGCAAGGCAGTCAAAATACTGACCCAGTGCAAATGCTGAATGAGAGAAATTGCTAGGGAAAAGTTGGTTTGTCGTGGGATCACTTCATTTTTAAGGAAGTAAGAATCACTGTGCAGCTTCAAAATGAACTGAAATTGCAGTGAGAGTTAAGGGAGGTGCAGATTAGCAGGGAGTGAACAATATGTCCGAAATCTCTATTTTCTGTGGTCACCGTTCCAAAGCTTGGAACAAGAAGTATGATGTTTCAAGTATTTTTTTAATTTACTTGTAATAGACTCATTTTTTTTCACAAGCATGATCATATTGCTTTTTAAAATATATAGTTTGAATCTATAGCAGCAAGATAGGCAGAAATGGGAAAAGCTGCTGTTATTGAGGCTTACACTGCAAACTGCTCTGAAGGTACTGTGGAGAACAAGAAAGTTGTGGGTCAGGTCTGACAGCCTGCTGGCATTCAATATTCCATCGGCGACAGGGTCCCTTGGGTCTGAGTGCTATGGATTTCTGTAAAGAGGATTTTCTGAAGGGACTCTTGCATTTGCAATGAGAAAAAAAGTATAAAATGTAAGTTGGGGAAATGGTGGGTAAGAATGAATTGAATGGCAAATAGCTATAGCTCTGCAGACATGCACGTAGTCTGGAAAGTCAGTTTTGTTGCCAGGGATAGTATAAATTCTTTTTTGTTTTCTCTCTTCTTTTTCAGCTTTTCATGGAATAGTCTGTCTTTTCCCTTTTTGTATTCTAAGAATAGACACATTTCAGGTTTTGGCTGTGAGAAATTAGTTTTGGATACTTCTTTCTGTGGATAAAATGTTATTTCTTTTGCTGTGGGAGTGTCTTTGATTTCATAAAGAATAGTGATTTATTTGTGTCCTGTTGTTGATTTATTTCCTGGGCAAAAAATAATGAAAAAAATATTGAAGCATGTAGTTTGTGATTGCTCATGAGTAAAACTGCAAAACACCTAAGGCTGGAAAGGACTTTTTCAGCTTTGCCCGTTTGGGTTTTGGATATCTCCTGGACTGGAGAATCCAAAACCTCTTTGGGCAGGCTGTTCCAGTGTTTTATCATCCTTACAATAAAATAGTATTTTCTTATGTTTAAAAGAGAATTCCTATATTTCCATTTTTGTCCATTGCACCTTGTACTGTCACTGAGTTCCACTGGGAAGAGCCCGGCTCTGTCTTATTTACCATCCTCCCCCCCGCTTCAGTCAGGTATGCACAGACATATAAAATCTCCTCTAAACTGTCTCATCTCCATGCTAAGCAATCCCAATGTTCTCAGTATATTTCAGTCATCTCCATTGGCCCCTTACTGGATGTGCTCCAGTGTGTCTAAATCTGTCTTGAAAGGCAACTTTAAAAAGAGTCTTTAATCTCTGAAAAGAATGACAAAAATACAGACTTCTAGAAATAGTCTTTGTAGGTACTAAACCCAGGGTTGTCAGATACCTGGCTGTCAAAACTGGAATTAGAAGGAATACATTGGTAAATCATTATAAATCAGTAAATCACTTGGCCTTATCTAAATCCCAATGCACAAATGGAAATTCCTTTATGCCTTTTCAGTAATATTGTTCCTACATGATATCTGATAAATTTCTCAGGGAAGGGAGAAGGGATGGAAAAAGAAGGAAAACTCCAAATCTGATCCCAAACTATATTTTTGTTAATGTGTTGCCTTAATTATGTTATTCCAGTACTGAAGGAGTGATACAGAATCCTTGTTTTGATATTTTCAGGCTCTTAAAAGTTGGACTGCTAGATAATATTGCTAGAGCTAAAAAGCTGATAGTATGTTGACTGGAGAAAAGTGATATTACTCCACGGGCACATGAGCTATAGTAATATTGAAACATTCAGTGGAACTGAAGATTGGATTCTGAAAAGTGTGCAGCTTCCAATGATTGCTGTAAACAACACCATTTTAAAAAGGCAGCTTTTCAGAGGCATGAAAATGAGAGCTAAGCTTTATAGAAAATCTATTCTGTATGACTTCATTATTTGAAAAGAAAAGAAGAGCTGGTAGTGATTTCACATTAACTAAACTATGTAAGCAAAATATAAATATTTGGATAGCATTTGAACACAAAATTCTTTTGCATTTCTCCTAGAGCTGAAGTGAAGTTGGGAAGTGCTGTTAGAATAGGAGAGTGAATGGATGCCAGGAAACACAGCAGTGACAAGGCTGGCTCTCCAGCAGGAAGGCAGAGTGGGAAGTGCAGCTGAACGGAGAACATCTCCGATGCTGTCCTGGGAGGGGTAACATGGCATTGGCTTGCTATGAGGCAAAGCGAGGAAAAGAAGTGAGGTTGTTATTTATGGCCCAAGGGAATTTAATCCTTAAGGTGTGTGGTATTAAATGTTCTTTGCATGTTTCCAAACTGCAAAAATAGCTGCAGTTCCCAGGGTTAGAGAAATCCCTGTCCTACAGCTCAGGGTGGGACTACTGCTGTCATTTATGTTAAGTACCACCACTGTAACAGCATGGTGAGGTTTTTTGCTTTTGAAGTTCCCCAATATCCATGAAGTCAGACTGTCCTGAAAATCCCTTTTAAAATGGGCTCGAGATGTGATATCGGGTTCCCCGAGATTCCTCTTTCACAAGGTACCTTCCCCTCCCTCCTCAAAGGGTTGGGTGGTTTGAACCTTTCTTCCTTCGTGTATCTGCCCACAGAATGCATGGAATCAATTGTTCAAACCTCTGATCACCAAGTGAACTGAGGCAGCGTCTGGGTCCTTCCTCCCACACTGAAAAATGTATCCAGAAAATTGTTTGAGGGGGAAGAAACGGGTGGGGGAGATAGAACTTGTGTTGAGTTGATGAGCTGGAGAGGAGCCAGCCCAAGTCCAGGATGAGCAGGCCATGCTGTAATGTTTGCAGAGAGCTTGAAGGCAACATAAAAAAGAGGTTTCTAAACCTGAGGAAAAGTACCGATATTTCAAGGATGGACATGGGATTCATTGAGACTGACACAATAGGTCTTCCACAAACAAATTGGCTGTAATCTATTGTTTAAAAATAATAATAATAAAAAAAATACCCCTCAGCTAGAGCTCTTCATGTTTAAGGTAAATTTTACAGAAGTTGTCGGTGCTTATTTTCTTGACCAAATTTCAATAGTTTGGGGGTTGTTATAGGAAGGAGGGAAAAAACTAAAGGTGAGAGCTGTTGCTGATGTGATTCAGTCCTGTTTCTTTCCAGAAAATGAAAAGCCTGTGCCTGAATGCCTGAGTGTAGGCACAATCAAACAGCAGGACAAAGAATCAACTAGTGGGAATGTCAAAGGTCCAAGGCTTCTCTATTCTTTTCCACAGACATAATCATCCTAAAAAAAATTCACACTAGCATTTACTCAGGGCTTTCTCGTTTGGTTGGTCTTATTTGGAGTGTTTCTGTGCTTCTTTGGATTTATTCCTGCTCTCCTTTATCACATGGGCGGGCCCACCCATGTGGATCACTTTCCGGAAGATTTTGATCCAGCTCACAGAAGCATTTCCCCTCACAGTTTTGGGCTTTCTATAATAGAGATTTAGCAGCAATCTCACACTCAAGAAAAGCTTCATGTTCTTCAGTTTTAACCAGTAACAGGAAATCATTGCCGCTATCAGCAAGGTACAGGAAATTAGGTACCACACAATATATTGAAAACATTTTGGACGTGTACTTTCCCCCCATGAATTCTTGTCACTTTCTTTAAAGCGTGATTTGCATGTTTCAGGAAGGTTTTCTTTGAGCAAGGTTTTATGGCACATTGGTCATTCTTTGGGGGTTTTTTGATGCTGGGATTTCTTTGCACCCTACTGCCTAATTAGGCAAAGGCAGCAATGTACTATGAAAGGACTGGCAGTCCATTTTAGGGACAGCTAATGGGATCTCAGGCCAGGTCCACTGAATGCAGTGGGTCAGTTAGCATGGCTTGGGATCAGGTTGTGATCATCAGAACTTGTTTTGTTGCAATTGTTAAATGCCCCCACAAGACCTGCAGGAAGATCATCACCTTCCTATTCTCAGTGGACTTTCATTTTATTCCCTATCATTGATATATGCAGATGGTTTTGAAGGAATAAGAGGATCTGAAATTGAGAGAGGTGTTTTTACTTCCCTCTGGTGAATGAATTATATTGGAAATTTGGCTTTAATGATGTGTTTCTTTGACATTCTTCCAACCATAGTAACTTTCTGCCTTGTGAAGTCGTGTGAACGAAATAAATGCTTTCCTGGGAGCCTCATTTACCATCTATGCTGGTAGCTAGGTATTAGGTAGTCATTTTGCAGCTAATGAAAGAAAAATCAAAGTCACCGCAGGTGATTCATAGAGGGAATACTTCCCTTCTGTTTAGACATGGGGAAATGATGTCTGATTAGCTGGCAGGTCTAGATTTTTGTATTTTAGGAAGTTCAGGTCCAAAGTAGGGCAGTTGCTTATTGTTATAGCTGAAATTAAAATGCAAGCACATTAAACTAAATATTCTCACTTGGAGCACAGAACACAATAATCAGAGGTCATAAGTATGTTTCCCTTAAGGACAGTGTCAGAGCAAAACAAAACTCAGCTTTTTCGTGTCTCCTGGATACAGGTGACTTGCTGCATACAATTTTGTTATCCAGCCACCCAGAAGACAATTATGCAGAAGAGTGTAGGTACGGAAAGCGTGTGCTCCCCAGGACTGTGGAGAATTTCCTGAAAATGTGTGAATTAATTAATTGTAAATTTACCTAGTGTTTTTCTTGTGTGAAATTGTTGACAGATGGATTATGAACAGCCAAATACTAAAGTTTACTAAGGAAAGTGAGGGCAGTGCTGATGGTCAGGCCATATTCCTTTGTTGCTCAGAAATGCTGTGTACATTCAGTGCTTAATGTTGTGTTTTAGGATTGATTTTAAGATGACACATGATGGAGCTTTGAGCAGGGTTCTGCTTCTTCCCCATCTCTGGCATTGGTTATGCAGTGCTGGTACCAGGCACATCGAGCTGTCCTGCTTTAAAGGAGACATCTGCTGCTGCTTTTGCACCCCGTGGCCCAGCAGCTCTGCCCTGGGAGAAAGGGAAGCATCCCCTGGAGCAGCACAGCTGGCATGGAGGTGTGGGGTGTTCTGCTGCAAAGCAGGAAGAGTGTCCAAATATCACTTGCTCAGAACTAAACAGAGGTCAGTGGAATGATTTGGTACAGCTGAAATGGGAATGAAGTTCCTGATCTATCTTCCACAAGCAGAGTGGCTTCAGCTCTAGGGAGCAGTACCTCTTGCTGACTTCTACCCCATCCAGCGGTGGCAAGTGAAAGCAAAACCCTCTTTGTTTTTGTCTGTAGTGCTGCTCCACGGTGTGTTAAACAATCCTTCTTCTTAACATCTGGAAAGACTTTTGCTCTTGCTATGTTAAGTAATAGTTTGGCTCTCAGTGAGAAGACACCTCTAAGTAGAATTTAAATAAACTAGCTTCCAGCTGGGACGTGGTGGCCAAATCTGAGTGCTGGACTTCAATATATTTAATTCAATGTTTGAGACTCCTTGTTGCCTCAGACAGGCAAACCATGAACAATGTGTTGCCACAGCAACAGGAGTCTGACAATGTTTTGAATACTATTTTCAGCTAAATGCATGTAAAATAACTGCAATTTTTTAAAAGCTGTAATAACCACTTAAAGTGCGCTTATGCCTGAAGAGAATTTTTTTACTTACGTATTCCTATCCAAGGAGTTAAGAAAATTTTTGTAAAATGCACATTATCAGCATATCTAGACTATTTAAATAGTTAAAATGTATCAAAATAATCTTTCAGCAGTCCTCGGTTTTATTTATTCTTTGTCTAATATCATGTAGTTAAAGTAATCTTCATTCATTTTTAACTACTGATAAAAGTACAAAAAAATGAGAACTGTTAAACATCTTCCACAAAAAGTCATTTCTAAACCTTGCTTCAGTCCCATGTAAGAGAATAAATTGTGTGCCATTTGCACAGTGTAATTTGGCACCATAGCCACTAAGGAAGCAAAACTAGGTCAAGAATACAACATCCTCATTTCTAATCAAACTATTTATTTGAGTGTATTAGTTCACTGCAGAGCTGATGATCTCCCTCATGGTTCTCACACCTACAGCTTCTTACAAATGGTGTGACTGCCTTTTTAAAGCTGCAATAAAATTGTCTCTTGCCAGGGAGAGTAAAAAGCCTGATTTTTAATATTCAAATATTAAATAAGCCTGGATTTCTTCAGCATACTCAAAGGCTTGCTTTATTTTCCATTTCTATTTGGCTGAAGAAGTAGTGAAGGTCAGTAATGTACAGCGTTGGGTTTAGGTCTGAGCACCTGAGTCTCTGCAACAGAAGATACAGGTGCAGATACCCAGCAGAAGGCGGTGATGGTGTGAGATCACTTTCCTGCTGGATCTGGAGAGTGTTCTTGGGGTCTTCTTCGGGGCTGTTTCAGCCAGGCACTCTGTGGTCCAGGTGGGATTGGGGCAGAGAGAGGCTGACTTTCCATGAGGTGCCTGATCACTGGAGTTATGCATATGTGATTAGGAGCACTTTTACTTCACAGCTTTACAAACCCATCTTGATTGAGGAGATTATTCGAAGGTGACACCCCAAATTCCCACATGTGGGTGGGTGAAAGCAGAGCTATGTGTTGGAATCAGGGTAGATGTCTCTGTGTGAGTATCTGGCCATTTCCATAAGCAGAGTTATGGTATTCTGGAGATATTTGGGATGCTTAAATTTGGGTTTTCTCTTGCTGTTTCCATGGATCCACCTGTGGGCAAAACAGTGAGTATTCAGATATTGCAGACAGAAAAATACCTAATTTGTTTACCAGGGATGCTGATACTGAAGCCTCACAGAGTCCAACACAAATTAGTCTTGTTATTTGACTAATTTTGTAGCTGTGTGGAGCTGAATATAAAGTGCACCTTGCTGCAGGCCATTATAATGTTAGGTTGGGCATACTTGAGTTGTGTCATTGTTGCAAAAGACTATACCTACAGAAATTGCACGAGTCACTTCTTTAGGATATGGTTTGAAAAAAGCAATTAGTGCAGAGAATAAAAGGCTGTGTTTCCTTGTGAGGAAACTTTATCTTCTGAAAGAAGCCTTCCTTAAGAAAAACTGGCAGACAATGATGTCTGTAGAAGGAGAGTTAAAGCAAATTGATTTTATTTCTGGACTTAGGATGACTGCATGGGAGTGCTTTGGGTAAAGTCTTCTCTGAGTTCCACAGTCCCTTATGATGTATGTCACTGCAAGGCACTAATGCACTTCTTCAAGGAGACTGCCATTTAAGCTGTGGGAGCTGCTCAGGCTCTGAACAATCACATCTCATTCCTGGAAGCTGGCAAAACTAAGAAGCAGCATAACACATTATGAGCAATAGTACATACAAAGGCTAATATTTCTATGTAAGCAGGGCCATGGAAAAATTCAGTGGTTTTTTTCCTTTACTGTGTCTTTCTGAAATTACTCACTGCTCCTCGGTCACTTAACTTGCCACAAGTTGAGGTAGAGCCCTTCCTTGGAATCATTGTTGCTCTGTGTTTCTGTGAACAATCTAGCTTGAGGTCTGCCTTGTGTTATTCCAGGTTGACATTGAAATAATTGCATTGATGTTGATAGGTATGGAAATGGGATAAGTCAAAGGTCCTTGTAGGTTCATAAATCCACTTTTACCCCAAAAGTAAACCTTTTTAATGGTTACTATTTTCTTTTCTGATGCTTGTGCCGTCCTCTGACTTTTAAACAATTACCAAGAATAAAGCCAAAATAAATAGTATATCTTTAAGATAGTCATCCTTCAAAAGGACAGAAGCTGTTCTTTTTTGAGGAAGAAAATGCCCAGTTGAAACTTCAAAGGGATAACTGCACAGAACTGATTGAGCTCCTAATGCTTGAAAACACATCAAAGACTCCTGGACTTATAATCTTCATGTTTTATTCATGAGCTCCTTAGAAGGAAGTGATTCAGCATCAGTGAATTTGCAAACAAGACCCAAAGAAGGAGCATTTAGAAAAGAACCCTATTTTAGTGAGGGGTGGGGGAACCTACTACAAGAAAACATCACAATCAATACTGATGTAGGCAGAGGAACAGAGTGCCTGACTAGATTAGGAAGTAGTTTAGCCTTTAACCACTGAATCTTCATTTGCAATCCCTGCCTGATGAACAGCAAGTCCTTGTCCATGTGATGAGTCAGCTGGTAAGGCTTCAATGTCCTTTTTTCTACTCCAGGGACAGCCACATCATAAAATGCTTGCTTTTTATGGGTCTTGGCTCCAGTGCTGGTTGAGGTTGGAGGCTGAATTTTTGTTTCAACCTGAGGATGTTTGTCAGCATATCCTTGACCCAGGTCGTGATTTCTGACCCAAAATGTATCTGGAATGGCAGGTTGACAGCATTATCGAAAGGTCACCTAGACCAGTCTACTATTCCTTCTTCCCACCAAGCATGTCAAACCTGTTATAGATACTCTGTGAAAACAAGACTGGTCTTCCCAATGCTTCTTAGTCCACATAGGTGTGAGGAAAAATCTTTCTAACTTAAAATGGACTGGATCTGCTACAAGGAAACCCTTCATATCTCACCCACTGTTCACTCAGAGATCATACTTGGTAATTGTAAACTCTGTTAGTGGAGGTAAATGGAATAAAGGGAAATAATTGATTTTTTTTTTTTTTTATCCTTTTTCCCCTGAGTCTGGAAAACTATCACCCTGGTCAGTATTCTGGAGCCATGATCCTCACCTCTATCCCTACTCTTCCAGGGTATACACAGGCTTTGTCAGCTGAGGTGGTCAGCCAAGTTTGGCTGGCATGAGTAATTCCCTGGAAGAAGCTGTCAGAGATCCCTGCTGGTCCCTTGCTTGGTGACTTTTATCAATCAGCATGCTGTTAGTCTTTGAAATATCTTTTACTGCACTGTCCTTCAAGCAGGGGACCTTTAGATCTTTTTTCCCTATTTCTTTGTTTAACTTAAATATTCTCCTTTCTACCCACGCCCAGGTCTTTTCTCCTACAGCAATGTTCTAAAAATATTGAACCAAGAAATTAATGTCTGCTTACTTCCATGTCCCCAAAGAAGAGTGAAAATCAAGATGTAAAAGCAAGTTTTCATGCTTTGTTCTTCCCCATTTTTTCTGCAGCACTGAGAAATTGAGATGTTAATAGGCAGGGCAGCAGGCCAGATATCAGTGTAGTGCAGAAGGTGCTTGCTGGAAGTATATATGATTTTATGCCTGCATTTTTCTTTTGTAGCTTAATGTCTAAGGAAAGACATTACATTTTCCTGGGAGCGTAGCTGATTGATTGAAAAACTTGACTGGAAATAAAGAGGTCTGGCATAGAGTGTTCCAGAGACGCTAACCTCCTTTTTTTTATTCCTGCTCTCCTTTCATCTTGCAAGCTTAGCCACGGTCTTTACTCTTTGTCTTTAACTCTTGGAGAATGCAGCCTTTCGAAGATTAGAGTCTTTCAAAATCGACTGGAATTTCTAAAGCTGGCTATTGTAGTTGTTTAGGAAATCTAGTAATCTTTAATTTTCACTTTGTGTAATGAAATAAAGGTCTTGGGGATCTAAGGAAGAGGAAGAAAATGTTAAAATAGGTCACCTGATAGCTACTGGGAGGGCAGCACCTTCCTTCTATTCAAAGAGCTCTGGATAGGAAAATGTTCAGTTAAATCTCTGCCATCTGTCTGGTTAGGGAGAGCTGTTGCTGTTAGGATCACCAAGTGGAATATTGACTTATACATTCTTATCAAAACAAATATGGTTATTTTACATTCATAAAATACATTGAGATAGATAAATGATTTACTATCAAAACTTTACTCATTGATAGGGAATCTTTTTGTATTACCTTAAAGTTTATTAACAGGCTCTCGCTAAGCTTTGTTGCACCTTTTGGTTTAATGTCACAGTTCACAGGTGATTGAATCTGCAGGGACATAACTTTTTCAGACGTCTTAACGTCTCAAGATTTAGTAGGAACCCCAGACCTCGCTGGAATGTTGTACAGTATTCACTGTCTGATATCGCCAGTGAAAGCTCTGCCTGTAGCTTTCTCACACTTTTGTAGCACTTCAGCCTAATTCCATTGAGCATGTGTTCACTCTGTTGGGAAATAAAAATTGAAGGGTTTAGACATTTGAGTTTTGCTGAGAAGTGTGTAGCCATTCGTCTTCTTTATTGTCACTTTTTAGCTCTGCCAGCTGAGTTTGGTAAGTGAACATATGGGATAGAAACCATGATAGACTGTCCTGTCGCTCCCATACTGCCTTGTGTCTGTCTCATCGAGTCCTACATTTTTGTCTTCTCATCTCCTTTCAGAAGGAGTCAATTGGTTGATGTTAATAAATACGACAAACTGCAAAATTGTAACTTGGACATACAAAGAGCTGTATCTTCATGGTGACCTCCTCTCTGAAGAGACATGACAGCTTGGCTGTCTGGAGTGTTCATGGCTTGTTCTGACACAGTTTATAACCAATCTTTAAGTTGTCCTTGTATCACCCTTCTTGCAAGCAAAGCATTCCTATGAGATGAACTGCGTGGTGCTCATCCCACCTGTAAGGGTCTCCCTCAAAACACTGCATATTGGGAATAGTCCCTAGTAAGATGCATAATAAACTTTTATTAATATGTAGAGCCCATGTTGGATGTGGGAAAAAAGAAAAAGCCAGAAGAAAAACTAGTTATACCTGAGTTGCATCCTATGTGTCTATTACGAAGCTACAAGGATGTGATTTCCATAGGCTCCTGTGGATAGGGCTGGAATTAGCACAGAGCTCACTGTGTTACTCAGAGTGATCTGTCTAGAAGGCAGGTCTTTCCACATCTACACACCTTTGGAATTACTTCAGGGCTACTCACATGGCATATTCCATTCCCCTGAAATACACCTTTTTGTCCACAATAGAAGCTCTTTCACAGTAGAAATGTGTATTTTCTAGCCTTGTGTTTTTAATGATTGCCTGTCTGGATGCATAGGGAAACACACCCGACAAGACTCCCAAACTTATTTCACCGCAGGAGCTTCTTCTACCCATTCTGACAATTTGTAGGGTTTGATGAATGATTTCAGTGATAGCCGTAGAGAAAAACTTCATTTCTGTAGCACAGTGGATTTCAGTAAGAGATCTGATCCAAAATAGATGCAGCTCTTACCCTGGGGGTTAAGTGTAAAAATGAAACCCATGCAAGCAACCATTTCCTCGACAACTGCAAACTTTTGATGCAGTGTTTTCAGAGCAATTACACAGGGTCAGGATAAGACTGTTAAATGGGTCTTAACAAAACACTGCCTTTAATCAGAGAAATTGCTATTGCATGGAGAAGCTTCTAGGACATCTTAAAAAATATTTCACCAAATCACTTGGAAGTCTCACTTTGCACGAAACCAGTGGCACATTTCACTTTTGACTTCCTAGTAATGGGATTTTCTTTCTGTCACAAAACATTACTTCTGTTTTGCCTTGGCTCAGAACAGATCCAGCTGGTGCTGGGTAGCAGAGCAAGTGCAATGTTATTCACTGGAGTTTTGTGCTAGGTCAGTTTCTATGTAGCCATTTCATGGGAATGGAGCCTCTAAAATGCATGTTGGCTTGGTTCTTCCATTTTTCCTTACCCTTGCTTTCAATTAGAAGTACAAATTGTCCATCAGCTGTGAACTCCCTTTTGAAATTTAAAGTTGCAGATGTCTGCAAGTACTGAACCTATCTTGAGTGCAGCTTTTAAAAGAAGTACTGTAAAGTTGCCAGCTAAGTGGGTTTAGTATGTATGTCACACTGACAGGCTCTCACTGCTGTATTTTAGTGCTCCAAAATGACTATTTACCTGTAAAGAAGACTGTCCATAATATTAGGGCCCTCAAAAACTTCAGACTACAAATGGTTCAGGATACAACTAATGCTATCTCTTGTAGATGCACTGCTGTATCTTTTTTACCAGAATGAAGTCAATACTTGTACGTGGCCAGATATCTAGAGCTGGAAAATCAACCATAAAATTCAATCCACGTTGATATCTAGCCTTCAAAATATTAATTATACAAATTACTTTGACAGCCATAATATATCTGGCTGCAGACATTCCTTCTATTCCACACTGGATGCCTGCTTCTAAAAGGAAAATGCTGCAGAAGTTCTGCAGGGGAATAGAGAAATAGGAATTGGATAAGGCAAGTTGGAGGGAAGGAACATGAAGATTGCTTGGTACTTTGTAATTAAGTATTTGCACTCATTATGGGGAATAACTATTATAGGCATATTTTGGTTTGAAACTGAATTTCCTCTCTGGGCTTTAGGAAGTAGTGGCAGCTTAACACATCTTGGACTTGGTACCAAGAAAGTAACAGAGTATTGAGGAAGTAATGAAGTGTCTTAACAATTGGAAGCACAATTATGTTTTTAATTACTTTGCACAGTGATTTTAAACTACTGGAGCAATCCATGCTTTAACAGCTCTTCCATTTCTATGGGATTAGGTGTTGGGCATGTCTAAAGCAATTTTGCAGTCAAATGTTGCAGGTGTTAATTAATGTGAGAATGATCAAGTTTTGCTTGTGTACTCAGCAGGGGCCTAAACTCCTATCAAGACAAATTAGAGAAAGCTGAGTCAAGGCTAGCACAACCAACTTCACAGCCGACTGCTCATCTGCAGCTCGGGCCCAAGGCATCCAAACTGGATTACACAACTCAAAAAGCAGTAAAAACCAGCACAAACATTGGATTTGATGCGTTCATTTTGCTGTCAAGTGTATTCACATTGCAATGCTTGTGCATTTGGCTTGTGCAGCTTTCTGTCATCATTTTGTTTCTCATTAGGAGGCACTGGGATATTTCATTTTTTCCCTGATGGTCCCAGCCAGTAACTTGAATACCTGCTTTCAGGCTCCCATTTTTCTGGTTAGACTCCCGTCTAGAAACATTCCTCTTTACTCCACAAACTATGTCAGGGAGAGATAAAGCCCCTCTCAAGGGAAGCCTTAGCTAGGAAGCCTCTTGAGAACTCCTAACACCGATCTTACCTAAGCAGCATCTGAAGTATTTGCCCATAAGAAAGCTTTTGCATGTTGGTACCTCCTCTTTTAAGCGAAAATCAACAAGAAGAGGAAATTGATAGTTGGGTCAGTTGCTTTTCCTATGTGAACTAAATGCTTGTATGGAAGAGAGAAAGAAGGATCTGTTCAATGTGTGAAGGGGAGTGGAATATCTTTCGTAAAAATGCCAACAGTATATGAAATCCAACGTGCTTTCTGGTGTGTTTCAGAGGGGTTAAAGGATGACGGAGGTTCCCTGAAGTATTAAAGAGGGGAAGTTTTAATTCTGAGGAATTTGGAGAGGGCTATGGATGCTGTGAGTGATTGACTGATGGCCTTTCATGGAATAAACTATCTATCAAATCTAGGCTGCTGGCTTTCTTCTAGAGGGATTTAAGGAAAGAGGTTTCTAGCACAGCAATTTTTCCAGTGATCCAACCATGTAAAATCTGAGTAACCAGATTTCAAAAGGGGCTTTTGTTATCCTCTTATGCTGAGAAATCAGGAGAAAATACAATTTTATTTCAAGTTAAAGGAGGATGATTTTATTAGAAGAGCCCTGGGAGTTTAGCCTGGGAAGCTTTTCACGGGGTCTGAGGGATGGCTGTGGAGCCACCTGTGCTGATGAGAAGGCAGGCTGGCTGGTGGGAAGACCAGAGCTGAGCACACAATACCTTCTCCCTAGCTGATGTGGTGACTCACTATCTGCCAGCTTAGCAAGCTGAAATGGCTCAGTGCAGGGTTGGAGGAAGGCCAGTGCTGGCATAGAGAGAGTGCAGGGCCACAGTTCGTGATGGACAAAAAATAATCAGGAATGTGGCAGCAAGTGATAAGATCAGCCCGGGCTAGCTTGGAAGCAAAGCTTTAATCTTCTTAATTTTTTTCAATGTTTTGACTGATTTTATGCCTTGTATGTGCCCCAAAAGTTTCTCTCCTCGTCCATGTGTCCTAGTGGGCCCACTGTCCTCTATGCAGCACCACATGGCTCTGGCTGTGCTGCATTGCTGGTGCTTTCCACTTCCTCGAAGCATGTATGCCCAGCAAAACTGCGCTGAAGTTGCAAGCTGTTTGGCTAAATCTACTTCTGAAACTCTAAAACAGAGCACCCTCAAAGCTATGTTTTTTCTAAGTAGACAGCTTTGGGCCTCAGAGGCTGGAGAGGTGGCACACACGGGAGAGAAGTGGTATGGGAGTTAGAAATCTGTTGCTGGGGCTTCAGTCAGGTGCACAGGAGCTGCCCCGAAGTGGTGCAACACCAACAGAGATTTTCCTGCGTGTGGCTTTAGACACATGGTTGAAGTTCCCATCCCTGTGATTTCTGCATGTTCTCTGCCCAGTTTCAGTAATCCAAATCCCTGTTCAACTGGTGGTCTTGAGGGCTTATTCTGTCCTTACTAACACGAACAAGAATCACATCTGTGGTGGATTATAGCTCCCGGCAATTCAGATAGCGGTCCAAGCTGGCTGTGGAATAAATAAATCATGGGCTTAGGGAAAAAATAAGTGCATGGCTGCACTTCAGATGTTACTTGTGCTGCATTTGGAGAACCAGTTGTTCACTGCAAGTAGAATCATGGAATTGTGGAATCACAGAATCGTGGAATCATAGCAACACAGAATCATAAAATTGTTTGGGTTGGAAGGCAACTTACAGATCATCTAGTTTCCACCCCTGCCATGGACTGGGACACCTTCTGCCAGCCCAGATCGGCTGTTTGCCATGTGGGGACTGCAGGTCTTTTCCAAGACTCGGGTAATGACAGTCTGATCTGGGAGATGGTGAGCCCTTGAACCTCCCTTTGTCCGGAGGTGGGATTTGAAATGGATGGTCATTCCCATCTCCCTGCTGTGGTTGTAGAAGGTACCCCAGGGTTGTAGGTAGCATGGTTACCTGAGCACGGAGTGCTCAACTCCCCTAATAGTGCAGAGAGAAGCAGAGAGAAGTGTGTGAGTCGATGACTATCACCAAAATGATGCAGATTCTTTCAAGGTTTGGCAAGATTTGGCTTAGTTTGTGGATTTGACAGCAGCTTTGCCCAGGTCCCCACGTGCAGCATGTGGTAACGCCTTGTGCCAATGAATGTGTCAGTCTGTGGTTTTGTTCTGCAAACTTTTCCAACAAACACTTGACTGCTGGCTTTCAATTTATGTATTTTAAATGTGATTTATACACAAATGCTTTGCACGGTGCTGTTTCCTAAAGCATGATCAAGATGGGCTGTAAGAATTCTTGACTGTAATACATATGCGAAATATGTACATATGGGACAAAATTAAACAATAGACCCTCTCTTCTTGGCAATAAAAAAGTACATGTACCTAACACATACCTAATTAAATGCTGAAAAATCTGTATTACTGTCATGCAAACTCCACAATTAAGTTCTTGGTCTTCAGCTTCACTCAAGAAACATATACAGAAAATTAACTCTACCTTTTATTTTACAATAATATTTCTTTGTTAAATTCTATTGTTATAAGGCTTATTGTTCTACCAGTAAAGTAATAAAGGCATAAACGTTCTCACGAAACCACTGTCTCAGGTAAACATCATTTATTCCCTCAAAAGAGATGCTGTGGTTTACTTTAATGGAGCAGCATCTGTTCATTCAGAATCAAGTGAGTTCCCTGAACAATAATTAATAAAGATATTGCCACTAAATATGCCTGGCATATTTTTTATAATAATAACATAAACCCATACAATTGGTGGAAATAAGAATACAATAAGTGCTCTTGTTTGCTTCCCCCCTTCCCCCAACCCGAGGGTCTCTTAACAAAGAGCTTCACTAGATAGTTGATTTGTTGGTCTGAATGCCTAAACACTGATAATTCATTTTCCTGGGAAGACTTGATATGTTCTCAATAGCAATAACTGTAGGAAGATATCTCATCTTCTGGTTGTGTGATGATACGGAGTCAGTAATCTGAAAGCATTGTACTAAGATGCTGCAGAGGCTGAGTATACAAAAGAAAGTCCTAATGCATATTATTTTGTGTTTTTCCTCACCAGCAAAATTCACTAGCCAAGAGAGCAGGTCACTGACCTTCCATCAATCAGCATGCAGCAGTTTCTCATTCTGTAGAGTGGATTTTGAGATTTGCAAACAAAAATGAAATCCCTCAAAGTATCACAGGAAGAGAATGGTGAGTGTACTCACTTCATTTTTTAAATTTTTAAAAAATATTATAAAAATATGAAGTTGCATTGCGCTTATCTTGGACATCTGATGGTGGGATGTTCTTAGGTTCGGTAACCATTTCTCCTGTAACTTTGCTCCTGGTCATTCATTGCAGAGAGGTTTACTGTCTCACACAATAGCTAAACAGGACATGCTAACAAGCTGATGGTAGAATTTATAATGTTGTAGGAAAGATGGTTTTTGTAAACAATTGAATAGTATATCCATGTTATACAATGGTGTTGGAACATATTTTCCTCTGTTGGCAATTAAGGAGAATTACAAATTGGACTTCTCTACTTTTCTTATTTCTCTATGGGCTTATGCTGTTAAAGAGAAAGGGAGGACTGGTTGGCTGACTTAATGTCCCTCTATTTTTAATTTCTCTGGCTGTGATTACTACTCTCAGTGACACCTTTGCCCATTACATTTACATGTCACTTGATCTAGGACTGACAGCATCTCTATAAAGGTCAGTCTCTAAAAGAGCGTGCTGGGATTTAGCTTCCCTAGAAACATGCATCTTCAATGAAAGGGAGAGACGTGGTTAAATTTGGGGGGGTGGAAGGTGGGAAGCTTTTTTTTTTTTCCATTACGAATGAAAAAGGCTTTCAAACAGTTCAAGCTGCACAACTGTTAACAATGCAGACTATTAAAGGGATAGCAATCAGCCTACACACCAGACACACAGATTGAATTCTTGCTGCTTGTCATGTAACCAGAGATAAGAGTATTTTCCAGTGACTCTGATAAAATAAATGCTGTCATAATGATTCTGAGCGAGACTCATCCAGATGTTGCAGACTTCTTGCTGTGGTATTTATTCATAAATCTTGTTAAAATATAATCAGAGAAAGCATGTCTCAATTAAAACCATCAAAACTCTGTGACAGTGTTCGTGCAAATGCAATAATAATCCTAATGTGTTGACATAAAATTTGTGCAGTAGGTTACTGGTATATTTGAGCCTACTGATTAGAGCTCACTAATTAATACAAAACTAGCTTCTTACAAGTGAAAGAGGACATGTAAGTTCCTCTGTACATGAAGGATTATGGATTATGCCCTTTTTGCCTGTGTGCATATGACTGCTGGGACTTCCACAATACTTAAAATTCATAAAGATTTTCATATGTATTAACTTGTACATGTGCTCATAACTTGCTTTCCCTATTCAGTCTATACAGTTTTTACCTGGTCCTGGTGCATGATACCATTTCATTCAAGAATCTGGTTGTGTAACATAAGTAGAGAAGAATACGAAGATGAAATAGGGTTTTTATGAATAATTTAGAGGACAAAAAAACTTGCATAAACTACAGTACCACCACTCTTCCTTCAAACACTTGACTGTGCGACCGTAGCAGTCTGCTTTTCATTTCCCTCTGGTGAGCTGTATTTAAAGAAGCAAAAAATACTTTAATTCTGTGTTTCCCTCTAAATAATCTGCTGCCCTGCTATAGGAATACTCCTCAGTTACCACTGGGAGAGGATGGTTCTGAGCTGATGATTATGTTAGGATGTGATCACGCCATGACAGATTTAACTGTGAAGCTTTAAGACTACTTGTGAATGCCAAAAGGAAACAACTTAGCTTGAAAATTGTAACATCATGTGTCAAATATAATTTGGGAACAGAAAGAGCGCAGGGATAATTCTTGACGTTTAGGCTCAATATTAAAGCTGGATGAGCCTTTTGGGGACTGAAGTGCTGCAACGAAGTCTTGAGGATACTTACAAGTTAAGGCATGACTGGCCAAATGTATCTCAGCAAGTTCAGGAGCATTCAAAGTAGATGGATGGAAGAAGGCTAAGCACGCTTGGTTATTTGACGTGCAGTAGCTTGCTGCTCCCTAGTAACTTGTTCGTGACTGACACCGTGGTGAGACAAGTTAGGACTCCTGCTAAAAATTTGTAGCAAACCTGATAGAAACAAATTCTCACACTGCAGGACAGAAACCACAATGCTGAGGCTTGTAAGCTGCAAATTGATGCTATAAGGCCCAACTGTGCAAGCCCAATGGCTTTATCTTTCAATAATATTGCGCGCTGTTGCAAATGGTTCCCTGGGATTCAGATATGCTCTGATTGCCTTACCCCATACCAGAGGGCTTTCCCACCAATCTCTGACCACTGGCAGGCAGTTCCTCCTCTCCTGTCACTACACAGCTAACATTTTCATACTTGGGAGAAATGAGCAGGAGGTGTGCAGCTGTTGCACTAATGCCTGGGTTTAAGCATTTTTACATCCTGTCTTGATGCTAGCCAGTAATCAGAAAATTCTCTTCAACTCAGGTTGGGGAAGGTGAAACTGGAAATAAAAGAACATAAAACACTCCAAAACTCCCCAAATTACAAACTAGATCCAAGTTACAAATTATAGAAGAAGGAATGAAAGAAAACCTCACTTGATATAAATTCACGGATCTACAAAGTCTCTCTCCGTGTACTCGGGGGAGTTCCTTTAGAGTTTCCTCATGGGAGATTGTGTCCTCCCACATGCCCTACATCTCAGACTCTCTTTTTGCAGAGAGGTCCTAGTAGAGAATCTCAGCTATTACACCTGATGACTTGCAGCCCTCCAGGGGTTCCCTTCAGTCACCCCATTTTCCCCTCCAAAATGCATTTACCTTTGAGTTATTCAGGGAATACGCTTTTAGCCTCTGCTGGTAAAAGGGCTCTTTCACTTTTTGAAGATGCTGGTGCTGCTTTTGCAGACTGGATGACGTTTCCTGTGCTGGTCTGGCCCGGGGTCATTCCTTAACTCTGAGAGTTATTTTCATCTCCCTCACTCCCACGGTGAGCCAATTTGTATGCTTCGGTGTGAAGTGTCTCCATCCACTAACCCTGTCTTTCTTCGTGCACAAGCTGATGTAAAATGTATGTAGCTCATTTTTTCTTTTGAGAGCGGATGCTTTGGGTGAAAAATAGGTTTGGAGTGATTGACTCTTCAAATCAATCTTTGGTAGTGTAACACAGAAGTGAGCTGCGTAGGTTTCTTTGTCCTTGCAAACCACACTGCGAGGCAGGAAAGTACTATTCTCTGTATTATTCCTTGCAAATCTGAGCACAAAGAGGCTGAGAGGAGATTCCCCCAAGTATTTCAACAATCAGTACTTTTTAAGTGCCCCTCTATGGCTGAATCAGTGTGCAGGCTACAACTCTCCCACTGAATACCCCAAGTGCCCAAACAGTCTTTGCATCTCAAGTCCTGTGTGTTCCCAGAACAGTCCTCGTCCCACATGGGCAAAGACAATGAGCAGCTGTCTGTGCCTTCTAGGCATTTCTCTGCCTGTGTTTTTAAAGTCCAAGAAGAAATTGAAGGGGTTGGAGAAGCTTATGTTCAAAAGTTATTGGTTAACAGACAGTGGCCCAATACCTAAGCAGTGTGTCTGGGATGTGGGGAGAGGAAGGTTTAATGCCCAGCTCTGCTTAAAACATTCAAAACCTTTCAGCATTTCAAGCAGAATAAGAAAGAGCCTGTCAACTCAAGAATTTTATGGTGGGAATAATTCTCCCACAACTTTAATCTCTCTCAAAACATTTGAGTTTATGTTGGAGCATGGATGGGTGCTTTGCGAGGAGGTGGAAAATGCCCCATATGAACTGCTATGTCTGCCATCTTATGCTCCCAAGACTTTGATAGTCTGATGTCTGGATAACAGTAGTGTGGCATTTGCTGATGTCTAAGAGTCACCTGATCCATTTGGTTGGATTATACATCCACCTCGCTCTTAAAATCTTGGGGTGTGGTACTGTTTCCCATTTTCGTTCTGATAAGAAGAGTTGTTATTTCCAAGCCTATCAAGAATATGTTGGTTAAAAGCTATAAACTGTAATTTCATAACCCTTTACTGTCTCAAAGTCTGTATCTAAGGAAGCATTCCAAGTAGGCTGAAGTAGTATTGACTCACTGTCTAATGGATCTACAGCAAACACTACTCCTCTGTGGAGGGCAATCTAAGGACTGTGGCCCAAAAAACAAGTAGTAGCTGAAATGTAATCATCACCAGCAAGAGAATGAGTTTATGACAGGAATTACTACAGGGGAAAAAAAAGTGTTTTGGACAGAACAAATACTTCCTGAAGGATGGATGCATGGCTTTGTGCTTATGATTGAGAAAGTTCAGGTTAAGTTTGCTGAGGGTGATATTTCTGTGAAATCTCTCTTGATGGAAGTCAGGTCCTTAATTTTAAAAGGCTGTCATACTGTCTGCAATCTATTTATCAAAGTAGGATGGAAGACAGTTCTCTTCAAATTTATAGCCTCGTCAGCTTGTAAATGTAGAAGTAAACTGAAGTAGAAAGTGTTGTGTTGTTTTAAAAACTGATTACTCTCTGGAAAAGACCTTTGTCTCTGTTTGCTTGTCTCATTATTGTGACAGCATTTCTCTGATAGCTTGCTGCTGGCAGTCCTTATTAGACAGGCAAACACATAGGTGCTTTGTGGGAGCTGCTGTCTTGTCCTCTGGATGGACTTTGTCCTCTGTCTTCCCAATTTCTATATGGTGGGCTACTGCAAAGTGAGCACTGGGAAACTCTTGATTTCGAAGGTGAGAGTCTTGTAATTATGGCTTCAATTTTCATCTGTCAGAGAAGCCCCACAGTCTTCATCTACCCCAAAGATGGGGTCCCTGTGCACTAACGTTTTGATGTTTAAATAATCCAAACTACTGACTGAAATCCTCTCTATAATCACTGAACTACCTTTGGAGACTGATCTGTCTGGTTCTATCATGGTGGTTGTAAAGTGACAGGCTCAGGTATTTAAACTTAAGTGAAAGCAATGTCACCTATTTTACTCAGATCTTACTGGAAAGGGTTCTGGCCAGGCACAGAGGACTAGATGTTCAGAGGAGCTCAGCTCTCAGGTTAGGCACTTAAATGAGGTCAGTTTTTCACTTTTGTTTCTCTCAATGTAAACTAGAAGGAGCACAGCAGAGCTGCAAAGTACAGTTTTGTAATTCCAGCTCAATGTCAAAAATAAAGCAATGTCAAAAATACAACAATGACAAAAGGATCTGCATGTCTCAGGAAACTGCAGCATTTTACCACCATTGATCTCAAGTCAGTGAAAGAGTTGAAATGCATCAACAGAAAGTTCACAGTGTGCAGAGGTCTTTTACTTCATTATTTTGCAGTGATAACAGAATATTTCAGTGTTCATAGATTGTACTCTTGGTTTTTTTAATCTCTTAAGGGCTGCAGGACTCATATGGGGAGGCAGTTGCAGAATATTTTGTGCCTTCATCCTCCATTTCTCACAGCCAAGATTAGCAGACAGTGCTCAAAACTCCTGTTTGTCTGTGGTCCTTTTCTCTGTCCTGTTCAAAAAACAAATGCAGAACTGGACCTTTCAGAGTATGAGAACAGCCACTGTGACAAAGATTATAAGGGAAAGTGCTCTATTTAGTGCCTATGCTAGACCAGCAGATGAACTACTACCTGGAAAAAAGCTAAGTGGGATGAACTGTAGTTACAAATAAATTATTCCTGGTGCTTGTGTGGCAAGTTTGGAAGCTTCTCATAGCACCCGCTTTTTATTATGCTGCTCTTTGAGTGTTTGACACATGCCCTGACTTACACAAGCACATTCTGTGTTCCTTTTCTTCAAGCAAACAAACGAGCAAGCCTGTTTTGTTCTATACAGGAAACACAATCTGCATCAATACTGTAAAAAAGCAAGGAATGCAAAACACATCCAGCCTTTACCCCCCGGCTGCCACCTTTCAAAAGGGATCGGATTCTTACACACACGGCAGTTTGGAGGATGTCTTCAACTCGAAGTTGGTTTGTCAGGCCTGTGAATCCCACCAAACCTCACTAGAGATGGACCATGTTTACAGCAGCCCCTTCCTTCACACATGCACATGTCCTCATCAAACAGCTGCTGCATGAAAAAAAATAGGGTACAGGATTTGTGGCACCTAGGGAGTGGGTGTCACCCTGTCCTGCTGCTGGGGGGAAGCAGCCACTGAGGAGGGAGTGAACTTGGAATTTGGAGTGAACAGCTCCTCTAGTCAGCATGGGAAGGGCTGGCAAAACCTGTCACTCAGAACCACTTGTTCCACAAGCTCTGTGGCCCCTTGGAAATATTGCATTTAGGAGAAGCTGAATCAAAGAAGAGCTTTTACCAGAAGACTGAGATGCTATTCCTTTTCCCCCTACACACCATCAGCAGCTAGATGTGCTAAATTTGCTGTGTGCAAGGCCACAGTGCAACAATAATTGTTTTCCTACTTGCATAACAAGTTGGAACCTTTAAAAAGGGGGAGATAGATGCTTGGGTGCTGGGTATAGCACGAGGTCCTGGTTCTAGCTTTTTCAAGCAGAAGAAAGTAAACATTTGCTCCCATAAAAAGGGAGGTTTTAAATTCCTGTATGCTACATATAACTTCTTTGCATCAGTGGATAGATAACTTGTATCAACCTGTGAATATCCAGTTTGGGGGGCTGTCTATTAAGGTGATTTAGCCAATAATTTTAAATTATTTTTCACATTAATAGTTTGGGGTTTTCCACAAGGTATTTCTATTTGACTTTGTGTTGTTTCCTTGAGCATTAATAAAAATTGATTCAGGCAATAAACTTTGTGGTGGCAACCCAATAAATACGAGAGACCTTGTGAAGTGGTAGTGAAATAGGACACTTATTGTGAATTGCTTGAGCAACAGCTTTCCCCTTCAGGAGGCAAACCACCAACAGGTAGCCCTAACTTATGTGCAATAGCTGTACTGCTAAAAGGTAAGGACAGTCTGGTTTCTCCTTCCAAAAAATCCGGTAAGATCTTGCTCCTTCTAAGAAACTCCTTTGGCATGAGTCTCTCATTCAACTGCTTGTCAGCAGTCTCTGAATTTATGTTAGAGAAGTGAGTTCTGGGAAACTGAGGTGTGCTACACTTTTCCTCCCCTTTTCTGTTTTAGAGAAAGGGATGATGAGAGGAGGAGAGAGCACCGTGACAGGGCATGGACAAAAGAGCAGCAGTACAAGAAAAAAGATGTGTTGAAATGTTAAGGTACTGCACACTTGCTTTGATCTAGAACTCCTGAATTCCTCAAAAACACACCTAAAAGAAAAAAAAATGAAATACAAGTAAACAATTAGGCAGTGCTGTTTTCACCTGAAGAGCTGACTCTTACCCTGAAGTCTGTTTCATGAAATGCTGCACTGAAGTGTTGGCTTAGTCCAAATGAGAGGTCTTTGCTGTGAAGGTCAAAGCAAAAGGATTGGCCATGTTGCAGAGAGTCTGGACTGAGTACAAGACTGGCTTACAGAAGGGTGGATAGGTCCAAGCAAGAGATAAATTTGGATGGTATGGTATCTAGTGGCCCATCCTGCCTTCTCATTCTCAGATGGTGTGTTATTATCTAGCCAAGGAGAATTCTGGTGAGGATTTATAGTGAGATTATCAGTGACGTTTAGCAAATATTTACAGCTGCTTTTGAAGACAAGAAAGGACAAAGAGGGAATTTTTTTATAAAGTGAGGGATTGAAGCCACTGTTTTTATTCCAAATGGCAAATCTTGGGAAATTGTTCATGCCAGATGAATGGAGTTTTCCTTTCTCCAGCATTTTTATACTTCATAATTATTTCCTGCCATGGAAAGTGATTGATTATTTATAAAAGTTAGTCAAAAGGGTGTTTTTCCTGTTTGTCCTGGATTCTGCTGGGAGAGAATGGGAGAACACAAGCAAGTGGATGTGTGGTAACTAGCTGTTGGCTGTGATCAAACCATGACACTGCTGAAACTCTGATAGTAGGAATAATGCCTGGTTTTCTACTGATCCTAGATGTGACAAAGTTGAAAGTTAGTGCTGCTCTTTGAGGGAGCTGGTCTATTGCATCAAAAGTCCTGCAGGGTTCTTTGAAAATCCCTGCCAAAATTCCTTCAAAATGTATTTACATAGTGTGTGCATCAGTGATTTGCACCCATGAATGAGATCATTAGTTCTGACATTAGTTAAAACATTATAAATAACTCTGTTATCAGGAGAGATGTGTTTTTATATTCAAAGACAGTTTAAACTTTCTAACATTTGCTTTAAAATACTTAAGACCAGTCTCTTAATGCTCAGTGACACATCCATGAAGTGCTGCCCACCCATTTGTGGGGCTAGTCCTGTTCAGGATGACTTACCAGGTTTCAGGTTTCTATGATGCCTAATAGAAACTATTAATTTTGGGGTAGGGTTATAGGTCTGGCAGAAAGTTTGCTGGCAAATGCTGTTTGCATTATGACTGTGTAAAAATGTGCTGACCGATGGTTCCTAGAAGGAAGCCATCCCTTTGGATGAAGGAGTGCGGAGCAGAGCCTGTGCCTAGCTCTGGACGTCAGCTGGGCGTGTTAGAGCAGACTCAGTGCTGGAAAGAATAAGAGAGGAGAAGCTGCTCTGGAGGGAGTGAGAGGTTAGGAGCTGTTTGCAGCCCTGCACTATCTGAATAGAGGAGGAAGAGCTTAACCCAGTGGTACACATAATTTCCAGTCATCTCAACGAAGCTCTGATTACAAAGAGACTGGGAATCTGTGATCTGAGGCTTACACTGCCTTAATGTAACAAGCCTAGTGGAAAGTCTACAGCCATGGATATGGCCTGTGGTGCTGGATGTTAGAGAATATTTAGAGCCATAAATATTTCATTTGAGTCAGAGTCCACAATGGAGTAGCCTGGACAAGGGAGCATTTATAAAATGAAAAGAGAGGACATAAGGTAAAAACGAAAAGAAAAAAAAATGTACTTTTAAAAATGAGGTAAAGGGAATGAGTTGATCTGTCTAATGATGAAAGCAAAAAGGACTTCAGAGCTCTGTGGGGTTGGCTTGAGAGGCAGAGGAACAGCAGGATTTAAGGACGTTGTAGCCTAGCAAAGGCTTTATATCCATTTTTACTTGGGAGAGACTTTTCTGTTTTCTGGCATGGAGAAGAGGTGATGGTGAGTTATTACACAAGTTTAGAAACACTGACTTGGTGGGACTTGTAATGGCTTGTGGGGACGGGCAGCAGGGAAAGAGCTGGAAATCTCTGCAATTAGGAGCACCCTCTATATGAAGACTCTTGTCTAGTGGTGACCCTGCCCCATTTTCAGCTGCACCTCTTATATCAAATAAAACAGAGTTAAAACATGAAACATCCAGTAACAAAGACCTTTTCATCCTCCTTATCTTGATCCTGGAAGTGGCAGTCAGCTTTTGGGAAAACTGGTAAGGAAGAATCGCTCTGGTTTTGGGTTGTTTCTGTATTGCCGAGTGTCTAGGGAGTCAAATGTAGCTTGGAGTAAAATAATTGTTTTGAAAAAAATTAGACCTGGCATAGTTTTACATCTCTTTGAGGCTGTTTTCTTGTGGTGGCTGGTCACAAATCAGATTCTTATCATCTGAGAAGGATGTCTTCCCCACGTGTTTTTTAATTACAGAAGATATCGGTTTCAGATAGAGAGGGGAGCACAGGTGCATGTGCTTAGGTTATGCAGCAGCCAACTGTGGCAGTCTGAACGTGGCAGTGTGAGGCCCTGAGAAGTGTTGGTGGGAGACAGCCTGGGCTCTTGGTGCTGGATTTCCAGAGTTTTTGCCTTTAGTTAGGAGAGGATGAATTGTGATGCTGATTTTCACATCTTTTATCCGAGTGGAGAACATGTAATTAATCTTTGCATGGCAACCCGTGCTATCCATCTGCAGTCTGGTATGTGCAGAGAAATATCTTCCTTCATAGTAAGAAAATGTTACCCATTTGTACTTACGGAAAAAGAGTGAGAAACATGCAGACCCTATGAAGAAATATAGTCAATGCCTTGCCATTCGGTAAATTGGAGAGGCAAAGTTCTGCCTGTCTCCTTCTGGACAGTCCCAGGCATTGATCACCCTTTGCCCCTCCTTTCTCCTCCTCTCCCCCCAATACAGGACTGACATGGGGGCAGATTTCAGCTTGGACAGTGTCTTAAACTGGTCATACCTTTTGCACTTCTTTATAGTAATTGCACTAGTGACATCCTACCAGCCCTAGTGTTTCAATTCAGGGTGGGAGGGGAAGTGTCTTCCTAGTCAGCAATATCACTGATGAAAGAGATTTTGAGGATGTCAGTTTGCACAAAATATTCTCTAGGACAAAATCAGGAAATTTTCTGTTTTGTGAAGTTCACCGAGCTCCTCCTGGCCATTTCAAAAGGATCTTTTTGAGTCCCCCCCCCAAGCCTTTTTATAACAGTTTTCCTTCACTCCTTAAGCAGTATTTCTAAACATCTTTTGACTCTTAAATGGAAGCCAGAATTATTGTTTTGTTAAAATGGAATGGTTTTGTCACTGTGCTATTCCCCAGAATTCCATTTGAAAGAAGCTTTGGTGGGATTTTTCTATTTGGTGGGAGAGTAAGGCGTCAGCATTCCGTGCTGAACTCACGCTGCTCCCTAACAAGTGTCTGCAAGAGGCCTGTGTCTCACTGTGGTTGTGCTTCCTTGCCAAGACCAGATGCTTCTTCTACAGGGAGGGAAAAAAACACAATACTGTTTCCAAATATTCACTGTTTGCTTTCTTGAAAACAAGTGCAACTTGCTAAGTGGCCTTTCGGGTAAATATTGACACAGTTAAGCTCCCTGCAGTTTTCATTCTATGCTGTACGTGTCTAAAACAATATTGCAATTTAATGGCTAATTTTCTATGGTATAATGTAGACATTGGGGCAGTTCTTAGTTTTTATTTGTTTACCTGTGACAACCCAGCCACAGACTTGTATTTGAAAGGTACTGAATGAGCTCAGGGTACTTTTTGTAGGGGTTGTTATAATAATATAATTATCATATAAGAATACCTCACTCTTTTCTTGCAAATTCCTGAATAGATTTTGGGGCATCCAGTTGCATTGTTTTTTAAAAAAAACAAACAACCATTAGACTGCCCTCTTCTTTTCTGAGCCCTGTCTCTTTAGGGTTACAGGCGCTGATTGCATTGGGCAAAGTAAATGCTTGCTGTTAAATAATTAAAGGCCTCTTTTTTCTTAAACCAGTAGAGAATATTAAAATTTAGGCTCCTTTCTGGCAAGTTTTCCTCCTCTGTATCCTGGCCTTCCCACAGGCACTTTAACAGTTCTGCATATTTTCAATCTTTGGGATTTTATTATTTTTATATTAATACGTCTCTTTGGTAGTTCTCTAATTGCAAATATTCTCAGCATCAAAGAATGCTGCAAACAGCACACCCTGAGCTTTGCAGTCACACTGTCTACTGATTCCAGGAGCTGGCCTGTATGACTGCAAATACATCCTTTTCATCACTGTCAGGTCTCATAGTAAGCACCTCGATTGTCCATGTTCAGGAGAGGATGGGCAAATATTTGGGCTGCTTAGAAGCAGGAATCTTATCTTTCCTGTGAAGCTGAGTGATTTAGGAGATCTGAGTGCTATGTTTAGGTAGATAAATGGATGCTTAGCAGTTTCTCTCTTCTCCCTGCCCACCAATATTTGTCTCCATTTAAAGGTGTGAGCCAAACTGAACATGTGAGAGTGCACAGAAACATTTCATTGGCTGTATTTGGATCAAAACTATATGGGAGAGTTTGGCAGAGTAGCAGATGTATGAAATTATTCCTCTGCTATAGTGTTTTCTTGATTAGGATTTCTATCATATTACAAGAACAGAAACCAGAAAAGAAAAAGGCATACACTTTAAAAATGCCAGAGATAAAAAACACCCAAATGTGTTTTTAAAGACATGGAATTAAAAGGCATGAATCTCCTCTCCTAAAGTGGAAAATATGTGTTAAACTTAGCTGAAGTTTGGCAATCTTCAAGCAAGTGAGATACACATTAAAATATTAAAATATTTTTTTTCATTCCGTTCCTGGGTTATGATGCACTGGTTAATCATGAATGACATGTAGTTTCACTGGGGATGGTCTTTTTCTTTATTTGTGTTCCTTAATCTCAAAATAGATGCTTAAATGAGAAGTTCACACTAGAAGAAAATTTGCTGTTTAGCAGCAAAGGCCATCAATATCCTGTTTCAAGTAGTCATAGTTCCTGGAGACTTTGATTTCACTTTGACTCTTGAGCATTTGGGATGCTGAACAATGGGGCTTTAGGTCACTTCTGCAAACATCACCTGTGTTCTTAGTTCTTGTTGGTTGGATTGTAAAAGCAGTCTGAAAGCTTTTGTAGTTGGCATTAATTAAATCTTAGGCTGGGAATTAGGAGTTTGGAGCTTTGCTCTGAACTTTGCCACTGATTGGCTTTCACAGCCAGGCATTACCTACCCCTTTTGGGTCTTGTTTCATATTCCAGGCTTTAGCTAATGGCACTACAGGGGCTTCTGAGTTCCCTATACTTACATAGAGTGCTTGGTTCTTAGCACAACGGGGTCCATTTTCAGCAGCTCCTCTAGGTTGTACAGTAATATAATGGTCCTGATGAAAGCAATGTGGTGGAATAGTAAAATTGTTGGCTTGTGGAGCTCATGGACATGCTTCCTTTTTGCAAGATAACTCCTCCAACATGCAGTGTTTCGTGCTTGCTTTCAATCATCTCTGTCAACACAATTTTAGAAGAGGTTACATGACCAGCAGTCGTGTTCCTCTGAGCAGATGAGGGTAGTGAAGACGTGCTGCTGTAAGATAATACTTATTTTTGAGATAGTAATATTGCAGTTCATCAACAAGGCTATTCTAGCTTTGGAATAAGTTGGTGTATTCATTCTGACTATTATAGCTGAGTATAACTTCTGGGTGAAAAGTCCCTTTGTCAAAGATACATTTTGGGATTGCCTGTTGCAGAAAGTGAAGAAGCAAAACTGAAAAGTATACATTGCAATTATTCTTCATTAAATATTTCATTTTTATACTGAAATATTTTGTGTTTTGTTTGTATTTAACACTAAGAAATTATTTAAAAGTGACATGTAGCAACAACCATAGATTTATCTCATTTCTTTTCAATTGACTATAAAAGCAAAATATGACTGATGGTTTACTTGAAGTACGTGTGGGGTGTGTTCAGGGTTATTTCATTGTGTTTTCCAGGAAACTCAAAATCAATTGTTTGCTTATCTTTTCTTATGTTTTTTCTTATCTGATTAGTCAGATGACCTTGCTGTCTGAGTTTAAAATGCTACCACTGAAAATAGAATAAAAAAGGAAGGAAGGAACAGAAGATAAGGAAGAAAGTGGTGTTTGCTGCTAGTTGCATTTTGCACCTATGTGTATATAAGGGGCCTTTTAGCACAGTTATCTAATGATGAAGATCTTCAGGGAGTTTTTCCCCTGTATGTTAAGAACTATGTCTGGAAAGTATGCTGCCTGTGCTTGTCATACAGCTGAGCAGCCATGTTATGACATATATTTAAAACATGCTCAAATATACAAAGTATATAAAACTTTGATCTTAATACATTGTTATTTCTATAAGAAAGTTACCGTGTTCATCTACCATTGCAAACCAGACTGTTGTCCAAAGACTGGGGGAGCAGGAGGGAAGGAGACATTGAAGAGGAAAGTCATATCAATACCATAAATGAGAAACGTGGGCAGTGCAAAGAGAACCTGTAACAGAGTTGACATTGAGTAAACATTGAAAAAAATATTTCCCCCACATTAAAATAACTTAAAAGTTTCAGAATTGTTTGGTGAAAAAATCAGTAAGAATCCAGTAAGAATTCAGGACAATACATGGATGTATTTATTGCTTTGCTATGAAATCTTGAAAAACTGAAGATGTCGCATAAGTGTCTGAAAAAGATGATTCTGTACTCATGTAAAATGTTTGGATAGATTCTGTCTTTAAAATGCGAAGTAGGTAAGAGGCAGCCCTTCTTGGTCTCACAGGCGTAATGAAGCAAGGCTTTTGGCCATTCTACCTTGTAAATCAGAGCACCTTCCCTATTTGCAAGTGTATAAATATCCCTTATGTTGTAGCTAACTGATGCTTTCCTCCCCTTCATGTTTCAGTAATGCATGTCATGGGTATCTAGTTCTGCCTTTGGGAAGCTTCTTAATAATTTCTTTCCTCTGAAACAGAGTCCATGCTTTAGTTCCCTTGCTTCCATCCCAGCTTCACTCCCATGGCATGCCCTTGCCTATAATTTTCCATCATACTGCTCCAGGTTATGCTGCCCAAACTTGACGGTATTTTATCAAACACACTGTCCTGCTGACTCAAAAAGATTTGATTTGCTGTGGTGGCCCTTGGGCTTTGAAGAACGATATTGTATTTGTTTTCCATACCTACCTTGCCTGTTTTTAAAAATGAGGAGAAGAAAACTGATCTAGTAGCACTGCAGGTTCTCCGCATATCTGGGGAGTAAAACAGGGGCGCCACTTCCTCGGGAGCTTTTTATTTTTTCTCAAATTTTTCTGTCTTCGCTGTTTTCCCAGTAGCCTGCTCTGTTTTGCTCGATAGGTCTTTAGTGTTCAGCTTCCCCCTCCCTCCCATGAGTTTTATGCATGTTATTTAAGGACTGACTTCCAAGTCTCAGAACTTCATCACAGCTTTGTTGTCAGTAATACAAATTATATTCTTTAAAACAAATTATTGATGGCAACCAGAAAGAGAAGTTTCATTTTGTGGCTGTTTTCAGGTCATTCCTTAATAAGTTCTCTCTCTTTGAGATTGACTTAGCGACTTTTGAACTGGCAGAATATGGTGATCTTTTTAAAAATACATAAAGCACTTAGGGAAGGTAGCAATGTGGGGCAACCCATACCAGGTTAAGAGGTGCAGAGACTGACTGCAGTGCAGAGTATAAATGAAAAGAGAAGCTGGATTGAAGGGAAACTTGGGGTGGGGTTCCATACAACTCTAAAGCCAGAAACTTAGTGCTTTATTTCTGTTTCTTCACTGTGTTATAAATGCTTCAGGAGGAGGAAACGGCTGGAAAGATTCCCGCCCCCATAAGCATCAATGCTGTAGACCCAGAGGGGTCCTCGGGGTGTCTGTTCTCTGCTTTTCTATAGGCACAGAGCACTTTACAGATGCTGTTTCAGCAGCACTCCTGTGAGGCAGCTAATGCTGGTTTGCCTTAGGTGAAGTGGGAGTCTGCATCTAGCCAGATAATGCATGTGGTGTAGAGGCAGATGGAATTGGACTTGCTTATGTTTCTCAAGAGTAATAACCTCCTCCTGTTTCCCCACCAAATGACTCTTGGTCTGTGGTCTCCAGGCCTGGAATTAGAAAGGTGTGATCCCGGGCATGCGTGGAGCTCTGGTGCAGGGTGGACAATTATTCTGTTGTGTATCCATACACGGAATGTCTGCCAAGTTCTCTGCATTCATTGGCTTTCTGACTGAGCTGGCCACATTTCAGATGGGGGTGTTTCCTCCAGACAGAGCAGGTAGGAAGTGAAGTTGTGTTTCTTGGTCAGTATAAGAGCTCAAGGACCTGGTTTCAGTCTCTTTTTATAGCAAGCAGCTGAATTGCTCAAAGCAGCCATCCTAGATGAGACAGGAGGCAAGATGGGGAGAAAGATGGAAGAAGGCTTCAAGTAAGAAGCAAAAACTTGATGGTACATATTTGATACATCTTCTCCTCCCTCTCTTATACTCAATGACATAAGCAGCTGCTTACAGCCAAAAAGAACCGTAATCCCTAATTCTCTTTATAAATCTGGCCCTTCGCTGTTCATAAATAACACCCAAGCAAGGCTTTATAAGGAATGTTTTCCACCACTTTTTAATAAAATCTGAGACCATAAATGTGCAACCCATAGCAAAATTTTATGCCAGCTGTCACTGCTATAGACAACTCAGCAGGTAGAAATGTAGCTCAACTGTTCCATCCCTGATCCTCTCTCTAGCTAGAAGAATTTTGCTCATTTATAAATGGGTGGACAAACTCCAAATTCCTTTAGGAAGAATGAAATTTAATAGTAGGAGAGCTTTTTTGCTCACAGCCTAAGGCACCTCAGACAGACACTTTTCCTATGTGCTTGGGCCACGTACAACTAAACTCCTCCAGGTTGTCTGCAAGTCCTTTCTTTTTTCCCACACACTAATAATGTCCAGAAAAGGCTTTCATCCCTCTTTCTGAAATTTCTCACTTAATTCACTTGTGCCTTTGCTGTCCTTCCTCTTGGCTGTCCCGAAGCTGAACTGTGGTTGTTACCCTTGCCAGCTGCAGTGAGGATTGCTGGAAGCCGAACAGTATTTATATGGTTTCTACTTAACTGTGTACTTTTTAGATATGCTCAACTGAATTAGAAGCCAGTCATATTAAAAAATAAAAGTCATTTATGAAACTGGGAATTAGAGCCTTTTAAAATGTTAAACCAAATCCCTGTTCAGAAAGGGATGGAGTAAATATAACTTCATAACCAAATCCCAAAGGTCAAATTTTTTCCACCATTTTTTTAAGGCTGTTCTCCTGCTTCCTTACAAGAGAGATAATATTTCTTTTCCACAAGAGAGAGTGTTTGTCTGTGGCAGCATTCAAGGATTTTAATGATCTTAACATTAAACAACATGATATGTGATGGGACCTTTTATTTCTCTTGGGTCGTCTTACAGAATTTTTGCTTCATTCTTTGCACATTTAATCTCCCGTTCATTTTGGCTGAGAATATCCCATGCAGCTGTATTTAAGTCAATACTTGTTTCTGCCCTAGAAAGCACAGGAAAATGCCCTAATTTACTTCATGAACTTGAGTTATCATTGCTAGGGGAAGTTTTGACGTCTCCTTTTGGTCCCTGAAACAGATGAAACTTTTGGATGCTGGTGGTTGGTTGCACCAGGGATTTCAGTGCAGTGTTTCAAGGGGGACAGGATGGAGGGTCATCTGAAGGATGGTGTCTCCCTCTGAGAAGCTTTGAGATGGTGCAGTATCGTGTGGTGCCACAGAAAAGTTGTATCTGGATGGTAGAGGAACTTGCTTCCAAGTTATCCACAGGTGAATTGGCTGAATTATGCAGTACTTTGTTTTTCTCAAAGACTCCAGAAACTGGAATTTTATGTGAGACTGGCAGCTTTTATTTGAAAATATGCCATAGCATGTTTTTAACTGTTGCCCTCTTCCTATCTACTGATGGAAGAAACATGGGAAGGGTGAAGCATGAAAAAGAACATGGAGGCAACTAAAACAAGCAAGCATCCCATTACTTTTTTATAGTTAAGGTCCTTACTTTTTAAGCCTGCTGTGTGTATTCTTGGAACCAGGCCCGAGGTCTGTGAGCTGGGTGTTGGCAGCACTGCAGCTGACATCGTGCTCTGTGGATCATCCTGCATTCTCTCTGTGTTAATCTGACACGCAAATGTTTAAAGCCAAAGGGACCATTATCACCACCTGCAGATCACAAATGAAAGAACTTCACTCAGTAGTTCCTGCTCTTATTATTAACTGTGCAATGGAAGGGCTGTTAAGATAGAGGTGAAATACAGACCATGACTGTTTGGGATGGGAGTACGAAAAGAGAGCAAATCCTTTGGATAGACACTGGACTGTCGCCTGTATATATTCCTGTAAGCCAAATGTATGCATTGGAATGTGTTTCGACTGGAAAGTGTTTTTCCTAGAGCTGCAAAATGACATATAAAATAGGGTTGTATTGCATAAATGGAAACATTAGGAGGCTTAGAAAGCCGTTTGGCAAGCAGATGTGTGGAGTTCTATTTTATTGATCTTGCCAATGTTATTAGGAAGCTGACATCTAATAAAACTCAATTCCGTAACATTAAAATACTCACTTATTTGCCATAGAAAAAGCCTCACTTTGTGAGAGAAAAGGGTGGAGGGGAATGCTCCTGGTCACTAGGCAACGTGTTGCCACATTTCTACATTAGTGCAAATGAGACATTTACCAGGTGAACATGGATGAAATATTGTGATTACAGGAGGAATTTTCAGCTTGAAGAAATTATCATATGCCGATAAAATACAAAAAGAATGGCAATGAGAGCATTATTCATGCGATGGGGAAGGAAAGCTGTCCTTCCCCATCACATAAAATTCTTAAAGGCTGCAAAGCTCTCTTAAGGGTTATAGTCAGGCAGCCACTCCTGCCTGTATTGCAGAGAGCATCTTCAGTTCTGGTCTTGTGGAGGGCAGGCTACATAGCAAAAGCTGGCCTCACAAGGCCTGAAGATCTTGCTGGTGAAAAACATAGAGAGCTGACTTGCTTTAGCAAGTCCCTAGAGCAGGTTTGAAATCAAAGCAAATTGAGCTGAAGGGTAGCAAGCGTTGTGAGGGGGTGGACCCAACATTTCACAGAATCATGGCATGGGTAAGGCTGGGACTCCACCTCTCTGGGCAACCTGATCCAGTGCACAGTTACCTGCACAGGAAAGAAAGAAGTTCTTCCTCATGTTCGGGGGGAACTTCCTGTGCATCAGTTTCTGTGCATTGCCTCTTGTCCTTTTGCTTGGCACCACCAAACAGAGCCTGGAAACATTCTCTTGACACCTCCCTTCAGACACTCATAGACATTGATGAGGTCCCCACTCAGTCATGTCTCTAAGACTGAACAGGCCCAGCTCTCTAAGCATGCCCATAAGGAGAGATGCTCTTGTCCCTTGATTGTCTTTGTCACTCTCCACTGGGCTTGCTCCAGGAGCTCCATGTCTCTCTTGTCCTGAGGAGCCCAGAACTGGACACAGTGCCCCAGGTGAGGCCTCACCAGGGCTGAGCAGAGTGGCAGGATCACTTCCCTCTGCCTGCTGGCAATGCTCTTCCCAATGCACCTCAGGATACCATCGACCTTCTTGGCCACCAGGGCACAGCTGGCTCGTGGACAGCTTGTTGTCCACCAAGAGATTCTCCCAAAATCCCTGAAAAGTCTCTCCTGAAGTCCATGGTTGTAACCTTATTTGCTGCCCCGCTTCCTCCCGACCTGATATTGAACTCCCCAGTCCCATGATCACTGCAGCCAAGGCTGCCCCCAACCTTCTCATCTCCAACAAGGCATTCCCTGTCTGTTAGTATGAGGTCAAGCAGCACCTTGTTATTTCCTAGCATAACTTTTATTTTAAAGCCACTACTATGAACTACTTGAATAGAAATATTTTTGTATTCATTTTCATTTTTTCGTTTTTAGAAGCACTTTTTTCATTTAACCAATTTGCCCATCCTTAAAGGCTGAGTGCACACTGCTTTTTAGGTGAAAAGGTCTAAATCTCTGAGTCTGATTAAAAAAAACAACTTCTGCAATGTGTGGTTTGTCAAGAATAAGCAACTCTCCAGTACAGTAGGAAAGATTTATTGTAGTCATGCAGATTATTTCTATAACTTCTTGGTTTTGTGGCTCATTCTCAACTTATGTTGCTAAAGATAACACTCCACCCTATCATGCACTTGATATATGCTCCTTCGTGTATTATTTTGATGATTACATGGTGATAGCAGATTCTCAGTAGCAGCAAAATATCAATAGTATTTATACTTTTAAACATATCCTGGCCCATGAAGAAAAATTCCCATGAATTTTCTTCTTTGTCTAGTTGCAAATGGTACAGTAGTTCGTAACTCAAACAGTATCTTCTAAATTAAATTCCTCTTGAGTGAAAACATTATTTACTGGCATTTAAAATTCATCATGTTGTTTTCATATAGTCTTTACTCAGTTTACATTTATTTGCATTGGTGCCAAAAACACTTCTTCAGAGATCCACAGTGCTTAACAGCTTTGGATGGCTGGCATAACTTTAGCTTACAAAATTAGTATTTTTCTTCTCCTCAAACTACAACTCTAATTTCAATTCCTCTGCTGTGGATCCAGTGTATTTGTTTAACATGCAAGAATGGGAGCCACAGCTCTGAGCATTTAAAACATTTTTGCTGGAAGTATCCATGCGATATCTTGTTGTGGCTTTCATCTCTTCAGAAGCACGTCCCTTACCTGGCTTTTTAAAGGAAGATTAAGCTATCCCTTTCCTTTTTCTAGGGAAATTGCGTGCGTGCCTGCAATTCTCATACTCTACCACATAGGGAGTTTCAGGATAGGTGGAAAGGGTTTTATTCCTTTCCTCTGTGTTCCACATCACTGCCTTTGTTCTCTGTAGTGATGAAAAACCACCTTGCTCTGCACAGTGCAGTGATGTGATCTCCCTATCTCCTCTGAAGGCAGAGGACACTACCAGATATGGTGTGTGGCCCACGCTGTGAACCTTCTGCTCAACCTTCTCGCCACAATGTCTGGACTGATATGCCAGGGAAGGAGGGTGGCACTGACTGTGCCCATCATCTCTGTGGCTGTGCCTGTCCTCTCCTCCTGTATCTCAGCCACTTTATCTGCTAGCTGTCATCACCCCAAACTGGCAAGGAGACCATCAGCACTGGAGAAGTCTTCCTGCTGCCAGGTATTTGTGTTTGCCTCCAGAAGAAACATATTTCTGAAGGAAGTTCAGTGAACTTTTCCAGAGGATGGCTGAATAAACAGTGACAGAAACAAGAGCTGATATAAAGTAATTAGCATTAAAGCAGCATGAGAGCCTGGATAGAAACCCTCTACCTTAATTTAGTATGGGAATGTACATTTGTAAGGATTTCCAGGTAGCATCAAGCTCTTAAGATGGGGTAAAGTGTTGACAGGGCTTAAGACTAGGAGGAGAGCTTCATAGTTAACGAATTAAGCTGAAGAGGTGCCAGTTGATTGGTTTGATCTGTCACTGCCTAATTAGCTTTATATTTAAAATAGAAAATAAAACTCAAGTCTGTCTGTGAGGCAAAAATCCCAGTTCTATGAAGAAAACAGGTCAGAAATTGGGCAGGTGTGATGGAAACAGGGGTGGTGCCTTAGCAGAGGGACTGCTAACATGCTAGGCACTATGACATGCCGAGGAAGCTTCATGGATAATGAGAAAATTTCTGTCGTGTGACAGTTCCTAACTGAGAATCTTTGGGAGGGAGGCCGGCTGAAAGCTCTGCAGAGATGCAGCCCCCATAAATGGATTATTCTATGCTGTCAATCATTTTGGGTTCATGCTCTATCTGTGAAGCAGAAATGCGGGGCTGTGACCAGATTCAGGACACCTGATAAGTGTAGAACATGCTTAATATATTCTGGCATTTCCTGTGTTGAAAAGCATGTGAGCCATATAGAAAATTAAGCTATGTCAAGTAATTATGAGCATTATTATTATGGTTTCAACAAAACAGAGATGGTTTACTCAAGATGCATTTTAAACACAGCATAAATCTTTCTTTCAAAACTGGGTTGCAAATATTTGATAATCCGGTACCTAATCCAGTCAATTGTTATTTTAAGACTATTTTCAAGTCTGAGCATTCAGGAAATTTTCATGACAGAGATTGCTGGTGAAATCCTGACACTCATATTTCTCATCTCTAGGCCTTGCAGATGATGATAAATCTTTCTCAGAACTCCTTGTTCTGCAGCATTTACCTACTAAGCTCTGGCCTTGCATGAACCCTGCATTGGTGAAGGGGTCTGTTCTCTTCTTGAGCTTATTGGAGGATCAAGATTTAATTTCAGGAAATGTGTGTTTTTTTCACTTACTTTGTAATATGGAAAGGGGCTAGGTTTGTTCTGTGTGCCTTTGAAAATCCTATTCAAATGATCTCCTGCTTGGGCAACCCTAAAAGCTCAGCATGTACAAACACAAATTCAGAACTTTTGAGAGGTTGAAAGCTGCTGCCCTGCTCTGGTAATCCTTTAATCGGTGAGCAGAGAACATCTGAGCACTGTTTCCCAACCATTGATTTGAACTACAGAGCAAAACTCTTAGATCCCCCTGAGACTTGTATCCATGGAACTGAAACCATCACCATCCTGGAGCAAATATATTCTGAATTATTAGTTTCACTGCTTTTTGTGACCTGAGAAGTGTTACAGTTCTACATCTTCACTGAATGTTTTCAAGGTGTTCCCAGTGTCTCAGCTCTAAGGGTGCTAATATTAATCAATCCCTCTTAGCAGCTTCCCATTTTCCATCCCTTTACAGCTGTTTTGGAAGTAATTCCTCTCCTGACTTTGTTGCATTGAAGTGCTTGTCTTTTTTCAGCTCATCATGCAGTAGAAATTGCTCTGTGTTCAGTGTACTGCATTGTCTCTAGGTAACATCATTAGCTCAGACTTTGATGTTACTGTTTGTGTCAAACTGGGGGCGGGGGGAGAAATTGAAACAGAAAGGTTTACTTTCTTATCAAATTCTTTTTGATCTAATTACTTTGGCTTTAAATGCAAGTAGCAAGAATTGTCCATCCCACAAATTACATGACTGTGGTTAGGAAAAAATCTATTCTTGGCTAGTGCTAAATTCTTTTTTTCTTCTCATTTATAGAATCACTGAAAAATAAAAGGCCACCAGCAGCATACAGGTACCTTTGTATCTCTGCAGGAGGCTTCTGCTTCCTGCATCTGAGGACGGGCTGTAGGACTGGGAACCAGATGTTATGGGGCTCCCGTTCGTCATCTTCTTGTTAAACCCTTCATTTTTGCTGTACTCTGGAAAAAGAAAATCAAATGAGAGGTCTGGTGTCTTCTGCTCAGACATTAAACTCTTCTTCCCAAAGCAAAATTTTGCTTTTTGGTGAACTAGAGGAAAGAAGAGGAGGAGGAGGAGGAGTGGCTCTCTCCTTCATAAGTGTTCATGGTGCAAGAAAACTGTCTGTCATTCCAGTCCATGCTATGTGGAATTCTACATTTTCCCGAGACTCATATGACCCTTCCAGCTTTCTCACTTTTATGTTCCCAACTCAGAGTCAGCTTCACATGGCACTGCCTATCTCTAGGTGGCCCAATAAAGGAACAACAGCTTTCTTCTAGAACATAGATAGTGTGGGGTTGCCTCTACTCTACATTCCCAAGGATGTGCTGACAGTCATTCCTCTAGAAAACTGCTCAAGAATAAATTTAGGAATTTAATTTTGTGTTTAGGAAGTCCATTACCCCTTAAAGGAGCCGTAAAATGCTGACTTTTTCAAGTGGTACAATTTTGCAGCAAGGATTTCACTTCTGAATTGCTGCCTTGGTCATGGGTGATTTCAGTTCCAGCAACAAGTGTACAAAGCCTTTCTTTTGGGGAAGGGTTACCAAGGTATAGAGTTAGAGAAGTTCTCAGAGTACTTTGAAAAATGAAAATGTCTGCACCTGCTTGCAATGTGCTGTCTGTGAGTATCTTAGACTATAACATGTTCTGCCTTTTCTCAGTGAGTACTTGATAACTTGTGAGGGATAAGATACTCTAAGGGAAAGTACTTTTACTTTTTTGGATGACTCTTATGACTGCTTATTTAGGAAGGCTTTATGGCACCTATGACTTGAAAAGTCTGGCCATGTTTGAGGAGAGTTATTCAGTAGTAGTAAGGTTCAGTTACTCTATTCAGCTTTTAGCACAGAGCCTTTGAATCAAAAGTCTTCATCCTAAGGACGAGTAGTTGTGAGTTCCACATGGTTTTCACAGTGAGCTGGCTTTTTCTGTTTCAGCATCTCAAGGTTTTAAATTGTGAGTGACTAGAAAGAGAGCCTTAAAGTGTTTAGACTACTCACCTCCATATCCTGAAGTATCATATCAGCTGTGTCCTGTTTCATTCAGATTTTATGTATTCTGTCCATCCACTGGAAATTTTTTTGTGGATATGCAATAATATACTTCAGTCTTGGCACACAAATTGTATGTTCAGTGCCTCTTGTACAGCAGTGTGAGCTTTACAATATAGCAAGTTTATCTGCATTAAAATTTTGTTCCTCTATGACAGTGCATCTCTGAAACAAGGGGCTTAAATATTTATCCTTCATTTTGAGCCCTTTGGTGAAGGTTTCTTAAGGGAAACTGAGCAAAACAAAGAAATTCAAAACAGATAATGTACTGTTCTATATAGCTGCAAATGATATTCTCTCTCCTGGCTAGGTGGTAGGCAATACAGATATATTCCTGTGGGCACCATGTTTTTCCTAATGCTGGTAACAACAGCAGCAGCGTTGCCCAGCATGCTGCACTGGTGCTGTGAGCCCACCAAACTTTTATTCAGTTTGGCAGTTGATAAGCATCCTGTCAGTTTGGGCACTCATTAAAGTTATTCACCACTTATAGCCATCAAATTCTGCAAGTTATGCTGGCGCTTCCTTTTGCAGGATAGTTGGCCTTCATTTTTCTAAGTGCCAGAGGCTGGGCACAAGGAAAAGTGCCATTTAGGCTGGCAAATAAGGTATGTTATTCCTTGTGGGGTCTCAGAAGGGAAAGCACAAGATGCTAATGAGAATTTATCCTGTCAGACACAGAGTGAATTTAATAGAGATTATGGACTGTGAGGCCAGAAGGGTGCAGAACTGTGTGGAACTGCTGTATGAGGAACAGATGTGGTTGTGGTTTTATACCCTGCATGCGATTTGGACAGCCTGCACGAGATTTGTGCACAGCTTGACCCAAAATTGAAGGGAAGCAATTGTATGGGCAGGCTCTCCCACACAGGGGAGAAGTGGTTATGTGGTCAAACACGCCTTCCCTGAAGCAGCAGCAGTGCTAAAACAGACAGCTCAACACACAGCCAGCATATGCCCTCACTCCTGCTGCCCGAGAAAATTAACTCACCTTTTGACAGCAGACTGGTAGAGCAGATTTGCCCAGCCCTTGTCCACCTCTTTCAGAAGGAGTCAACAGCTGGCCCTGGAGATGCAGTCCTGCAGAGATCAGCCCAAGTCCCAGCTGCTTGTCCTCCCAAAACCGTAATGAGACTGCGCAGGTTTGAGAGGGGATCAGTGCAGCATTAATAAGGCCATCAGTCCATGGCAGCAGCCTTTCTGTTGCTGGTTTCCTGGAGCTTCTCTGGCCATTAAAAGTATCTGCTCTTCCTGTTTTCTTTCCCAGCTGTAAGCCGTATGGCACTGTTGTTTCTCATCATGGTGTTTGCTTGACAGGATGTACAAACAAACAGGAGCACTGTTACATCTTTTCACTAATTCTGTTAAAAGAAAAAAGGAAAAAAAACCCAATATTCCTACCCCAACAAATTTTTTAAAAGGTACATAATTTCTTGTTTTCCCTTTTTTTGCAGGATTTGTGGTAGACATAGAAATTCCTCTTTCCTTCATTCTCTCCAGAAGGCAGCTATTTCTTGAGTCAGAGGAGTGTCTTGCGAATAGGGTGTAGAGGCAGATTTAAAATTATTGTTAAAAGGAGTTGCTACTATGTTAATATCCAATTTTCTTTATGTTGGGCTTAGTAAATAAAATTCATGGTAAGTTGTAATCAGAATTGAGTTGAATTGAAGAGTTATATTCACAAAAATGTCATTCACTTCTCTAAAGACAGTGCGACCCTAAAAGCTCCTACTGTGGCGTGCACAAAATCATGTTTTGAGTGAATGGACTTGGGTAGTTTTGCTGTTTTGCTCAGCACTACTTTTGCTACACTGGCTAGCTTGTAGATTTGGGGGGGGCTGGGGTTTTTTTGTTTAATACACTATAAATAACATCAAATGCGATGAAACGGTGAGCTCTCTTTTACTCTGCGTACCACCTGGAAAATGAGATCTATTAATACTATCACAAGATACCGTCTCTCTCCTGAACAGCAGTCAGAAGGAACAGCTGTGTGTTATTTCTGCCTCGAGTTGGAGCTCATTTCAATAAGCTGAGATTGGCTGCATTTTCCAAGACTCTGCTATCTGGCTCATTTGTAACAGCCATTCTTCAGAGCTCTTGCATCTGTCAAACCTCATACAAATCCTCCCCTAGAGGAAGCAGATGTTAGAAAGTTATAATTTAGATGTTTGTTTTGCCTCTTAGAAGAATTCTGGACAGCAATCACTGTGGTCTGTTAAACATCATTAGCAAATGCAAATTGTTGATGAACCTGTATTAGTTAGCAAGTGATTTTTGTAACAACTTTTCACCTCAAGAATTAGAGCAAGGGGAATAAAAAGGTAATCTACTATTACAAACATCTAGAACTGACCAAGCTATAGATTGATGCACAGAGTTGAAGGATGCTCCCTAAGTTATAATGCTGTAAATGTGTTGCTGGAGTCATTAGTAGTGTAGACTAAATGGAGAAATCCAGACGGTTCTGTCACCTGTGTTAGATGTGTGAAGACCTTCCCTTCATTTTTCAGGTTGGCTTTTTGGCCATCTGGTGCCTGTTTTAGTGGTTGCCCTTTCCTGGGGGAGTTAGAGCAGATAAGAGCATCTGCCTGGCAGTCCGAGGGATTTATTGTTATTCCAGCAGTCTGCAAAGCTCCAGAAGGAGATATGGGCATTTTGTGCTGGGGCTTGGATTGGGGACCACAGGCTCTGCTTGCGTGTTTGTTTCCAGAGTTTGTTCTGTGTGTGCACTGTGTCATGTTGGTTTGCTTTTAAAGGTCATGTGAAAAAAAAAAAAATAGCAGGGAGCAGGGAGTGTCTGTTAATCCTGACCTGGCTGCTGCCCTTGGGGATTAAGCGGATGAACAAAGAGGTATTTGTTTCAGCTAGCTGGAGTTCAGCACTGCAGCAAGCAGGATGGATTCTCTGCTGAGGCGGGTTAAGAGGAATGAGGCTTTTTTCGTGCAATTGTCAGGTTTCCTCAAAAATCAAACTCTTAACAAGAAACACGAAATGCAGGAGAGGTTGCACCCAGTTTGTCCTCTGGCAAATGTAGCACCTTGTTATGTACTTCGGTAAATATCCAGAAGATGTTAAAAAGTGGAATGTGTTGAAGTAGCACATTCTACTCCGTCTGCAGTGAAATTCGTGCATCATGGATTCATTAAAAAGCAGATGCTGCACACGCAACCCAATTATTACACTACCTCTGCACTTGAGGCCTTGGAGTGCTGAGGTAGGGTCACAGGGCAGATTTTAATGAATTAATAAAAAAAGGTCCTTTTACTCATGTCTCCTAAAATACCATATTGTTGTTGAATCTGATCTTCTCTAATTTTGCCTTTAAAATCTTAGAAGACAGAATGTCTTTTTCCAAGAACACAACCTGTATTTTTTCTTAAAATAATGATAAAATGTTCTGTCTGTTCACATGGTGAATTATCATCGACATTTTTCAAAAATAATTATGATCGGTGGCATACTTCGTTCTTAATTAACAAAAAAAGGAGTTGCTGCTATTAACTGCCAACACATTTTGATGTGGAGAAAATTGATTATCCATGCTACAGGAGATGAACAGGTCAGATTTTCAGATGAGATAAACTGCCAGAACTGCAGCTGTTTCTCTTGTCCCTATTTTAGACTTAATACTAAAATAGTTTTAGAAGAATCTTTTATCAAGAAATGTTTCTCTGATGGATGAGAAGTGAGGCTAAAAGTGAATTGGCTAGAATCTACCCTGTTTTGCTCTGTTGCACAGGTCTGAGCAAGCTACTTTAACTTCTCTCTGCCTGGTATTTCCCCCCAGCAACTAATCCTCTCATCTAATTAGGCACAGCTCTTTCGGGCAGAGTTTGTGGTGCATCTTTCAGGATTCTCCATCACACTGCCATTATCCAGTCATCAGCATTCCCTCAGGTTGAGATTAATCATGGTGATTCTAGAATTACGGAGCTGTCTCCCCTGGGAGATGAATGAAGCTGAAGGAGGGATAACTAGGAAGAGCAGAAGGTAAATGATCTGCCATCTGAATGAGGTCAGCTACAGTTTTGGGGGATACAGGACTTAGTGAGGCACTTAATCCCACCATAACTGGTTATCACAAACTGCAACTGAAATTGTTTAGCAGGTGAAGAGGCTGTTCTGGTCAGTCACAAACTTGGTCTCCCACACAAGTATCCATCGTGGAGCGCCCATCGTTGTCCTTCTGTAGCTGTCTGAAGCTTTTCCAGTTGCTGTCTCACACAGCAACAGTGCTTAGGACTGTGCAAAACTCTAACCCCACCCAAATTGTTTGTCTGTGCTGGTTCTGAAGATTAATTGTCCCATCTGCTAAATCTGTGCACCTAAAGTTGACTTATTTTGCTTTGTTCTCACTTCAGTTCCAGTTACGGATGATGTTACTACTTTTCTGAGGGATTAAAAAACTCTTCTACATCAGGGTATTTGCTACCTGTATTGGCACTCAGACATCATGATCAATTCACTTTACATACTACCTGGTATTTTACCAGTTTATTATTCCTGAAATGTGCTTGATGAAGAGAACTGCCAATATAGGGTGTCTATTTGCAGAATGGATTGACAAAACTTTTAATGATTCCTGGAGTCTGTCTACATTTGCTTGATGGCAGAATTTATTTTGTTATCTTTCAAATATCCCTTGTAGTGCATATTGCACTCTGCAGCATCCCAGAGCTTTAGAATCATGTGGGATTGAATTCTAGGAGATCACCTCATTTTTAAATTTATCTTTTAAGCAGAGAAAATTAAATCATAGCATTTTGTTTTAAACTGTTTATCTTGGTGCTTTTTTTTTTCTTCCCACTGGGAGGAGAGAATTCTTCTGCATTATTAAAGATATCTGGATCCCAAAAACTCCTTGTATCACACAGCAGGGCTGGATAGACCTTTGTTCTATAGACTCTCAGCTGGGAAGTATAATATCTTTCATGGCTGGTGAGATGGGAGGCAGACAGGAGAAGGTGATCAAAAATGTGAATGAATTAATGATTCCCAAAGGAATTAAGTCAAGAAAGGCTTGAAGTTGTAGAGGTACAAAGATGCAGGAAGGATAAATGTGATTAAATCAAGCTCCGGCACTCCTCTGAGATAAGTCAGATCTTTTCTGAGGTAGAGGTTTTGCACAGCCTCAAAGGGTCCACTCAGATAATGCAGAAGCCACAAGCAATTAACTTGAGGAAGGCATTTCCTCTTAAACAAGGGTTAAAAGGACAAATTTGAGTCAGGCTTGGCCCCTGGTATAGATGCCAAGTCGGTGTTTGTAAGCAGTGAGCACTTAGCAGGATAAAGGCAGCATTCCTAAGAATATGGCTACATTAACAAAGAAAAGGATGTGTGACTGTAATGCTGTGGTGAGTCTTTGCAAAACCTTACTTCATCAGTTGCTTGCAACATTTTGTAATGCATTTGCCTGCTCTGTTGTCTGTGCTGATAAGCACCACTGCAGCCCCACACAGGCTTGGTGTGAGTGATGCTGGGAAACCATCCCCGAACCACCATAACTCCTTGTGGTTTCTTTCTGAGGGAACTTGGTGTATCTTTCTGGAGCATCTGCCATGGGCCCACTATGCTCCATTTCTCAGTATGCCAGTTCTGCATTGTTCTCTGAGCTCAGATAGACACCTCCAAATTTGCTTTGAACTCACTGTTTGGGAGGAGACAGCGTATCACCTTGGAAATTTCTGCTTGGCTTCCAGTGGGTATACACAATCCTTACCAACCCTGTGCATAAGGGGACTCTGGCATCTGTATCAACACCCTCTTGGTGAGGTTTGTGTGTTCCTACATCTGCACAACAGCTTCTTTGTCTTCACAGACTCCCCTGATCTTCCTTATCCAAGATGGGATTTAGTCTGCTCTGGAAAACTCATTTCTAGTGCCTGGGCAGCTATCTAGTACTGAGCTCTGGCTTGAATATAAAGTCCCAAGGGCTTGTATTAGCGATTTAAGGACAGATACACATGTCCTGAGGACATGTGGGCCTGCAGTGTGGCTAATGCATGCTAGGAGCAGCAGATCATGGCTAAGAATTTTATATCAAGGCCTTAGTGCAAATATGTGTTAATAGATTTCTCAGTCTGTATGCATTTCTGTATGCATTTTGCCCAAAAGATTGCATCAGAAGCCTGGAGAAAACTTGACTGTGCAAAATGGGAGTTGTTTAGCTAGAAACAAAAGGAAATAGTCTGTCCCTAACATTAAGATTGTTTTGATTATTTAAGCAGGTTGTGTCTAGGAAGCAGTTTTCAGCTTCATTTAACATGCCAGTCAAAGAGGAAATTGTGGGTGATAAGTGCTGATACTGTCAAGCTTAACTGTCTGACTGAATTGGGGTCCAGGTGTCTATTTCATGACTTAGTTCTCAGTTAGCGAAGTGCATGTTCCTCCATGTAGGTTATTGGTTTGTTGTATACATGTCTTAAGCAACAGGAACATCAGCTCTCCCTCCCTGGGAAATAGTTTGCAGGAAAAAAATGCTTTATTAGTGATAAGCTGTATGCATCACAAGCTCTCTAAAAGCCTGGTTTCCTCAACATGTCTTTAAGCAAAAGAATCCTTTATATTTTTCCCTTTTGCAAAATGCCTGTGTCTGGCTGCACCAGTGGGAAATCTGCAGAGTGCTGTAAGTAAGGTTCAGCAAGAAGCTATCCAGTCACCTCCCAGGGGAGGAGCACTCTGCAGCAGTAGTGCAGCAAGGAAAGTGCAATTGAACCAGCTGCTTTATTAGTGCAGTTTTGTTGTGGAGCAGCAGCAATTTTCCACTGAGAGTCAGAGCCATTGCATTATGTGTTGTTTGTTTATTTGTTCTTCCCAGTAACCTGCTCTAAAAACCTCAATATCATTAGATTTTGATTACAGTAAAAAGCAACAGCAAGAGGGATCTGGTTAATGAACGTGCTCCTTCTGTGCCTCTAAGTGCTGTTGGTTACTGCACTGTTGCTGACACACTGTGCAAGCACAGAAAGACTTCCCTGCACTGGAAACCTCACGTAGCATTTCTTATTTGTTCTGATTATTGCTGTTAAGATGTCCTTAAGTGTAGCAGCTGGCAGCTCTAATCAATACCGAGGCCCTGTTGTGCTACTGATTGTGCAATGCACTGTGAGGGACAGGTCCTCAGCCAGCGAGCTCTCAGGGTGGCGGGACTGGAGCCGTGACTGGACCCACTTGATGCAACAGGCAGCTGGCAAAGCCAGGGCTAGTGCACAGCTGTCTTGGAAAGCAAAGAGCTTCTGGCTTCTCATTCTGTCTTCTGCTTTCGAAGAATGTGGTCTGTTGCAGATGACCCAGTAAAATAAATGGGCCAAGGTAGGGAAATGAGCCAACTTGTGAGATTTCATCCAGAGCAAGCTGGAGGTTGAAAACGGTTTTTGCAGGAAAACTCTGCCAAATAATTGCAAATGCAAGCAAATGAATGAAAATCATGACATGTTTTCTGGCATGTTGTAAGTCTGTGAAAGTACTCAGTATGCCACGTTAATAAAACTTGTTAGGACTTTACTCAGCTCGCAATAAAAAAAAATCATGAGTTCAGTTTGTTACTTGACATTTTTCAAATAATACAGCTGCTACCTCAAAGTAGAGGTCTAATAAGTATGAACCTGGTTTTTAAACGTATTCTGATATTCAGGTCTTCACTTGGTAAATTCAATAAATAAATCACCATGTCATTGAATTTAGGTGGAAATACTGTTTTTTCTGAAGAGACTTCAATGCCTTGGGACAGTTGGTGAGGGAATCAGGGACATATTTTATTTTTTCCTCTATTCTTCCAGGTGCAAGTAGTGACATTGAAAGAAACAGATGTTTTCAGATCCCTGGGCACTTAGTGTATTAATACATGGCTCCATGCCAACATTTTTGTTTTCTTTGATAAAGTGATGGCCTACATGACACCAGGCTTGCTGAATTCAGACAGGATTCACCTCTCTTAAAGGGGGGAGAGGGTCTTTAGTCAAAAGTTAGTGGGGCTTATTGATAGGGCTTTAAACTAGATGAGACAGGGGAGGGTAATATCAGGTCTAATTGTGATAAGGTGTGGGACAGCATGCCATGCCACTCAGCTCAAATCTGGTGCTTGCTCTGAGTTACATAACTGTTGTGTCTCTGTTGAACTGCAAATTGAGTCTTGCATTGATGCTTAAGCAAAGCAGCAGCTTAAGTTTATCAGTGTAATATTCAAGTTTTTCTTGTTGTGAGGAAGAAACAGCGAGGGAAGGAATCTTTTTCTTTGGATTTTTGGTTTAATTCAAAATTAACATGAATTTCCTGATTTTTTAGGATATACTCAGAGGTGCATTGCTCATGATCTTGTTCCTTTCATCTCATGGGTGGCTAGAGGAGTCAGATCAAGGAAATGCCAAATGTACTGTTACCTTAATGGAGGAGTGTAGTGAACACCCCTGCATCTGGGTGCCTGTCCAGAGGAGTTCCCCTACACCCGCACCTCTTCAATGCCTGTGTGCTGCCAGGCAGTGGATTAGAGCTTTCTGATGAGGCTTTCAGTAAATATAATTAGCTCAGGTCCCCCCAAAGGGAAAGGCTTTCTGATTTTTTGGACAAGGAAGGCAGTGGGACTATCTGTGAGGCTGGCTAATAAATTATTATTATTATTAATTGCATTATAATTACATGCTTACCTGAGACCCGCCCTCTCTACCTTGCACTGATATCAGCAGGCTTTTTTTAAGCAAGTAGACCTACTTAGGTCCATGTGACTTCTCCTGAGAGTAAGACTCTGCAAAATCTGATGTCAGCATGTTAATAAATTAAGTCCCACAAACAAAAATATGTTTCTTGTCTTCAGGTACTGAACCTATGTACCAGATCCATGTCAGTGGGGAAATATGCCTGTCATTGAGCAAATGCTCTAGTCAGCAAAGCACAAGGATTAATGATGGAAAATACTAGGTGAATGAGTATTATAAAAACTGCCAAAGCTCAGACTCCCGTATCAGTTACATTTTACCTTACACATCCCCTTGGTGTAGCAGTAAATTATTAATGCTGAAAACTGTTATTTCATTCATGAATGATTGAATATGGCACTGGATGGGTGATGGGGAGATAGTATACAGTGTAGGAACAAAGCAGTGGCTCCTGCCCTGGATCACCTGTTGCACATCTAGGAGGCAAGAATGGAATGAATGGATCTTGGAGCCCTTCAAAGTGCATCTGGCCTGTGCTGCTGAGTGATACCAGAAGCAGTATCTGCAGAGAAAGTTTCAAGGAATGGCATTTAAGTGTGAAACTTCACAGGGAGGGTATGTTTGTCTCAGCTCAGGATTGTGCAGCACTTTCTCTGCAAAGGGTTGAAAGGGGAAACTGTATTTGCACCATCAAACATGGGAGCCAGAAGGAAGAGCTGCCTAAGCTCTGTGACAGAACCTGCCTCATATTACCAGGAGGGGGATTTGGAGTACCCTGGAGCTTTGCTTGGGTGCTGTAAACTGCCCTCTGGAGAGCACTTAACTGTCCAGGGATCTCAAACTGATGCCTGGAGGTAGATGCCTCCAGATTGCTCTTCGAAATTCTGCCTGGTTCTTGCTTTTGTTGTTTGCAGTCTTTTTCTTTTCTGGAGTGGCTGAGGGAACAAAATCACCCTCCCTTCAGATATTCATGGACATTGATGAAGTCCCCTCTCAGTCATCTCTCAAGGCTCAACAGACCCAACTCTCTTAGCCTTTCCTCATAAGAGATGTTTCCGTTTCTTAATCATCTTTGTTGCTCTCCACTGGACTTGCTCCAGGAGCTCCATGTCTCTCTTGTCCTGAGGAGTCCAGAACTGGACACAGCGCTCCAGGTGAGACCTCACCAAGGTTGAGCAGAGGGGCAGGATCACCCCCCTCAACCTGCTGGCAGTGCTCTTCCCAATGCACCCCAGGACACCATCGACCTGCTGGGACACCAGGGCACTGCTGGCTCATGGACATCAGGATCCTCAGGTCCTTCTCCACAGAGCTGCTTCCCAGGAGGTCGGTCCCAGCCTATGCTGGTGCTTGGGGTTATTCTTTACCAGGTGCAGGACCCTGCATTTGCCTTTGTTGAAATTCAGATGGTTCTTGTCCACTCATTTCCAACATATTGAGGTCCCTCAGAAGGGCTGTACAGCCCTCTGGGGTATCAACCCCTCCTCCCAGATTTGTGTCATCAGTGAACTTGCTGCCCCTTCATCCAAGGCACTGATGAACAACTTAAACAATATTGGGCCCTGGGGACACCACTAGCGACGGGCCTCCGACTGGACCCTGTGCTACTGATTACAGCCCTCTGGGATCTGCTGTTCAGCCAGTTCTCAATCCACCTCACTGTCCACTTATTCATTCCACCCTTCCTGAGTTTGTCTGTGAGGATGTTGTCAGGGAAAAGCCTTGTGTGTGCATGTTGAAAACCTTGCTGGCGTTCAGATAGACAACATCCACTGCTCTCCCCTCATCCATCCAGGCAGTTGTTTCATCATAGAGGCAATCATGTTAGTCAAGCACAATTTACCTTTTATAAATTCATGCTGACTGCTCCTGATCACCTTCTTGCCATCCAGGTGGACAGAGATGGCCTCCAGAATGAGGTGCTCCGTCAGCTTTCCAGGGAGGAACAGTTTACTGAAGCCCACCACAATTCCAGCTATAACATCTATGTTATAAATATAGCATTTCCTGTAGAGCATCGAAAAGTGTTTGATCTCTGAGGATGCAAAACTGTGTTTAAAGTGCACTTGTTTGGAGCACATGCACATCTTGGCGCAAGAGCACCACTAAGTGAGCTGCAGGGTTGTTTCTAGGTCGACCTTCCAGCCCAGTCACTAGGCTGGGGTGTTGTTTTCAGTTTTCAAGCTTCACTATCTTTTTGGCTGTATCATGAAACACAGGGTAAATTACCAAGTTGCTGGTGTGATTTCTCTTTGTAGAAGTTTCACAGCTTAGTTATTCATTGCTGGCAGGGATGGAAATGTCAAGATGTTGGGGATGAAGGGAGATTTCTCACTGTGGTATGCCAATTAATTGGTTCGGGGCTGATCTGAGACCAAGGGTGTTTCGAGAATGGAAAGAAAATGAGAAAAAGGTTGGATTTGCCAGCATTTTTTTTGTTGTTGTTGTGAAGCTTCTGATAGCTGTTCAGAATCTGCATTCAAAGAACCAGGAGTCTGATTTTCATGTGCGGTTTATTTTAGTGTGATTACAGGGGAAATAGGGGGCCCACCTCACCTTGTCCTTGCGTAAAATGAGACCTTATCATGCATGTGTGGAAATAGAGAGGGGAGTGCTGGGAAAAACTGCTTCCTAGAGCGAGGGAAAATGAGCCAAAATGCAGTAATTCTGTGTCTGCCTTCATCCTGCTATTCTCTGAATACTTTTACCCCCCTATTGTTGTTATTTCTTTGCTTGTGCTTAGCAATATTGAGTATTTTGAGCAACGTCTGAACCCATTTTCTATTGCCTTCAACGTGGAAGGAACTTCTCTCCTAATTTTGCTGTCAATGCAGCAATCCCTTGACTCCAGCATTGGAGAATATTATGTTGATGCTCTTAGCTTTGTTTGGCAGCGTTTACACCTGGCTCAAGTTAGACCATGCTGACAGTTTTTTCCTGACTTTGGGGATATTACTTATCCTAATGAAGGGGGTGCATTTTGCTTAACTGGCACTGTTCATGGTACATGATTCCATCTCCTGTGAGTGACTCTAAACCACAGAGATAGGCTCATAAACAAGATATGGATGAGAAGACTAGCTGATGCCTTTTTTTAATTTGCAGAGATATGGCGAAGCTAAGTAAATTAAATGATTCATTTATGCTAATTTTACATGCACACCAAATAATGCATGCCACTTTTGTACTTGATTGTAATATCTCTAATTTATGGAGATTATAATGTAAAATCAGCAATACTGTGAATTGAGTAATTGGTGGAAACTCCGTGGCTCTCAAAATGAAAGGAATCTGCCTCATAGTAAGGCTATCTTTAGAAATGAAGGAGGGGGGAAAGGAAGGGTGGGCACATTCATGGCATAGTAAAAAATCTATTTGAGTCAGGCAAACAATCTATAAGCAGTTCACTTGGAAAGGGAGCAGGGTAAAATAAACCATCTGATTTTATAGGAAAAAACCAATCTGAAAAAAATTTTGACGTAGCTGGACATAATTTAGGCCACACAAAGATCTGTCCTGCTGCATCAATAAAAAAAATTTCATTTTTTTGTGGTTCTTGCCTTATATCTTTATATTAGGAAGTGTCTGCTCTTGCTTGGTGATAATCTGTTTCCACACAGTTGCTGCAATGTTATAAAAATGTATCTAATCAAAATAGCCTGCTTACCTGATCTCCTCCTGCATGACAATTAAAAGCCTCATTGAGCCAAAGAGCTGCAATTGAAGGAGGCTGTGAGCGTGGTAGGCGTGAGGAATGACGTCTCTTCCTAACACGGCCTGTGGACAGCATAAATGTGCAGATTTTATCTTTGGAATTGCATATCATATTGATAAAGGTTAGTTAAGTTCACTATCAGCATTTTTATGAAATATTTGATTGGAATGGTAATTTGTGCTTGTTAATTAGAAATCACATTGAAGCATTTTGTGACCTAGATATCAGGATAATTTGCAAGCAGAGGCCTCTGCAGCTGGTAGTGCTGTAAACTGAATGATTTTAGATGCAGAAGTAATAAAAATGTAGTTATTTCTGTTTGATGTCTTCCCCCTTCTCATTTTTTCTCCTCTTCAGAAATATAAGCATTATTGATACAGAAAAAATATGAAAATTACCAGCACAATTCTGTGACAATTGTATTGCTAGACTGTTGCCAGCTTAGTTAGACTACATGTAAAAAGTGCATAGATTTGTGTTTATTAATAAAAATAGCACCACATTTTGAGGGCAGGAATCTCCTATCCCCAACTTTTCCCCTCTTTTTTTATTTATGTGCTAGGTCAAACAATATTCAGAGTACCTATTTGAATAATTGACAAACATTTAGTGCAGAGACATAGAAAATTCTGTTTCAGAAAAATGAAGGTTCTTGTAACAGGAGCATTACAAATTGGCTTTTCTGTCTGTAAAATGTTCAGATGCTTCAGCTTCCTCATAAAGACATGGGCTTGTGAAGAGGAACTGATGTGAGTTAGCATTCAAATGCTGCTCTGAGCTGCTCGCACACATCTCAATGAGTTGCTTGACTATATCTGAGCAGAGCATTTGGAAAGGGTTCCCACCTGCATCGTGCTCTGGGCTGAAGAGCAGCAAGTGGTTGATGGGTGCAGTGCTGTGCAGCCCAGGCCTCTGATAGATGGATCCTGGACACAATCCAATCCCAGGAAGGTCCCGTGGGAACGCAAAAGCTGAGGTGACAGTGTCGGAGTCAGCTACAGACCAGTGCTGGACTTTGTACATCAGTGGGGCCAAGTCACCATTACAGAGGAAATTGTCACAGATGCTGTATTTTTCCCTTTGCAAAAAATGCATTCCTTCTGGGAAGGCCTGAGGAAGGGAATTGAGTCATTCTGCTAATGCTGCACTTTGAAAGGTGGATGAGGAAGTTTGGGGAGTCAGAAGGCAAAGTCCATCCTCTCAAGAAGCAGAGTCTTTTTCACAGCTGCTGGTTTGGTTTGTTTCCCTCCTGACATGAGAGGAAGAAGTTGAGCTGATTTCCATTTGAGCTGAGTGGTGAAGAGCAGAGTGAGTGTTATACTGTATCACTAAAGTTGTTTGTCCAGGTAGACATTGGATTCGTTGGTGTTAAAAAAAACCAATCTCCTCCTGGCAGTCAGGGTTTAAACCCTGTGCAGCTTGGGGAAGATTGGGAAAGATGGTTTTATGTGGTATGGGATACCACATGCAGCTGCCTTAAATGGAGAGACTCTCTCTGGATGTGTGGACTCGCAGCTATAAAAATTCTTCTGGGATTTGCAGAGAAACTTTTGAACAGAGAAAAAAGTTTTGATATGCTTTATTTGAATCCTTAGTTCCAGTATCCGTGCTATCGTATCTTCCAACCTCTTCCCTATTAAAAAGTCTTTCTTTCATATCCTGAAATAGACCCAAGAGCGTTTGCAAAAGAAGAACCACCATCTGGTAGGTGGGATTCAGAGAAAGTCTCTCTTATTAATTTTTCTGGAGTGGAAATAAAGGTGCCCACGGGTTCAATCCAGCTGTTCTGTTACCTTTTGATGATGCCCTGAAGTCTTATCTGGGCCCTTATTTCTATCTGCACTGCCTGGTTATAAGTATTAGGCAGGCAAATCTGCCACTAATTCTTTTATTTCATTTCAGTAATCAGTAAAGTAGTGCTGGAATACATTTGGATGTTTGGAAAACAAGGCCGATTCTCATCCTGGGAATGTCTGTAAAACCCCACTCCTGATTTCCAGCAGTGTGCCTGCGACTTGTATTTGCCTGATCCAGGACCAAGGCCACAGCAAGATGATGGTCAGATTTTAGCTAGTGTAAACAACTTGGCTGATTAATGCCATTCCGGTAGCTTAGGTCTCAAGGCAGGGCTTTCACAGCCTTGTGGCAGTCACTGCGTGTCTCCCAAAGCCTGAATGATGCAAGATTACTTCTGCCACAATTTAATTTGCATTTTTCTGGTCAGGCCTGAAGTAGATCTTGTTCTCCGACTGCACAAGTCTCCAACTTTTTCCTTTGTCCTTTTATTGAGAACTAGATAAAGCAGAATGGAGCTGCTGATTCATAAAAAGAACAGTTGCTTTTGGAAAATGTTAATATCTTGTGATAAAGCAGTCATTGCCATTTTATGATACCTGACAGAAATTACCCAGTTTCTTTGCACACAATTAAATGGAATTATCAGCCCATTAGGTTAGATACATTTCACAGTAGGAAAATAAAACCTAATGTTTACTTATTGATGTTTAAATAAATTGTAATTATCATTCCATGACAGTCTTGTACTACTGTAATTAAGCTTTAAAATAAAGGGTAATTGGAATTAAGAGGGCTTATCTACAATTCATTTAGAAGTTATTGTTGAAGTCAGCTGTGGTAATGTGCAATAACTTTCAGAAAACAGCACTCACCTGTTTCTGCCGTGGATTCCATGCAATGATGCTGGCACTCTAGAGAAGGAATTTATGTACACCTCACTGAGAGCCACAAGGAGCCAGCTGCATGTTTAGAGAAACTTCCTTTCACTGAGCACTGATGGTTTGTTTTCTTCCTTTTCTTGGGATTGAGTGCCTTTTGAGACTAAATGTCTTTTGAGACTGAGCTGAGCTTCTTTGTTTTTCCCCTGCTCTTTGATTTCTGTTTCTTGCAAAAATAAGTTTTTCAGTTTTCAGGTTTTTTCCACCCAGCGTGGCAAATTGAATGATATGGATTGCTGGCTGTTTGATTCAGCAGGCTTTGCATACAAACCTTTGATTTGCCAAGGAAACTCAGGGCTGGGTGAACAAAAAGGGCCCAAATCTACTGCTCGGGAACTTCTAAATTCCTAAATTTGATGCAGGCAACAGGACTTGGACCTTCAGGGGAATGAGTGTATATGTTCAACAGATCTGGGGTGGGTGTGGGGAATGCCTCGGGGAGAGAAATCAGCTCTCCCCTCAGTAGCAGCAATATAGTGACAGTAATGCATTAGCTGAGACAGCTCTTGGCACTACTCCCTGAAAAAAAGGTATGTCTGACTCTCAAACATTCCTTAAAATCTTCAGGAAAACGATTTTAAAGGGGACATGAGCTCTTCTGAAAATGGATGATTCAGAAAACACTTGGAACAAGCAGCCTTCTGCCAGAGGTGTCAGTAAGTGGGGCATTTGGGTTCCCACCAGCAAAGGGATGTGCAAGCGTGAGAAAAGCTGTAGCCTATGACTGCTTAGGTAAAGATGCTCCCTTTGAGACTGTGCCAGATACCAGGAAAGACTGTGATCAAATATTTTGTGCAGATTACTGTGGGGTTTTTAAATGTAATCATCTTTTTTGAAGGCTTAGAGAGGCATACTGTTCAGTTTTCTTTAAATTTCATTAGGATATTGGGAATATTTTGCATAAGCAAAAGAAAGCAGCCATTCATGTACATCAGTCATTTGTTTGAAGCCATTTGTTCTGGTGGATTTGGGGTTGGTCTTGTTTCCTTCCTTAAATTGCTCTATATCAAGAATCTAAATTGCCTAATTAAAGGCAATATTTATTTGAGTTTCTCCCTTCAATTCACCAAGGGAGCAGACAGATCGATAGCCTCACAGGCAAAACGCATTTCCTATGGGATAAGCTCCTTTGGTTTAGCTTTTTACTGCACGTGAACACTGATGACATTGGAGCAGCATTGCATGTAGTCGTTACTCCTTGTTCTCTTCCCTCTGTGAGGAGGATGAATTTTCTTTCTCCTCATGCCTTCCTGTTCCTCCTTGAGTCTGTGGGATTCCTGACATGCTGTCAGGGCACAACAGGAAAGGCCCAAGTACCAAGTGGCGCATCTTGAATATCTCCCAGATTGAGCTGTTTGTGTCTCAGAAGCCTGACAGAGACCACCTTAGCTGATGGATGCACTCTCTCACGCCTTGAGATCTCATGATCTCATCCCATTTTGTGAGAATAGCCAGGAAGATACCTCCTGCTCTGTAGTTACCCACAGTAATATCTTAATTTTAGAGGGACAGCCTATGCCAGAACATGAAGTCAGGACTGGGAAAGCACTGCACTTTGGATAGGGGTTAAAGTTAGCTTTAATTGCCCAGATCAGTATCAGGTTTTGTCTGGCTTCTCGTTGTTAGCTACTAGTATTTCTCACAAGGCCATATAATTTTAGGGAGACAGTTTGAACTATATATTTAAGACCTATATTTTAATTTGGTAGTGGCCTTGGAACTCTTCTTATGAAGTAGAGTCTATAAACATTCAAAGTGCTCTGAACGAAAACTTATGAAGCAGCTTGTTTTTTAAAAATATTTTGAGGATTGTGGCTTTTTAATATTGAGGGGGAGCTTTTTGAAAATGTCAAAGCTGAATCTTTTTTTTTTTTCTTGGAGCATTTAAATGGATTTGGATTAAAGCTCATCTTCAGCTTAAATATAATTTAAGAATGTAGAGTGAAGACATAAAGACATTCAGAACTAGCAACTACGTCACTTTGAAAACTAATTAGGGGACAAATGAAGCTAGAAGATCATATTAGTTATGCAGTACTGCTATGTAATTTTTTTTTCTTAAGGGAAGTAAACACATGAAACTGTTAGGCAGTTGGGATAAATCAGATTTGCTCCTGTTACTATGGATTTATATTAGCTGTGGATTTACTTTGACTTCTGGGTGGTGAAATTCAAAATTATTCCTCTCTGATTACCTTGAGACTTTTTTTAAATTTTGCATGTTTTAGAGGAAGTCAAACTTGTAGTCTTGCCATTGCAGTTAAAGCACATGAGTAGGCTTGGAAGAGAATTTTCACATTTTTTGAATCTATATTCTGAGGCTGGAATAATAGGAATTAACTACCTTCTTGAGTTTAACGTGGTATGAATTTTAGCAGTTAGCCTTTGATATTTATAATAGTCAGGTTTGGGGGTTTTTTGTAGTATTAGGCAAATCTAGAGTTTGGTTCATCATTTTCAGCATGTGTAAATAAGAAGATCTGACCTGATTTTAATCCCAGTTAATACCAGACAGGAACCTGCCCATGAAGCGATGGCCAGAATTCAAAATATTTGGAAGTGATTTTTAATGATTCTCCTTAAACTAATTGTTAGTGCAATCACAGAATTCTTATCTTGTTTCTCTCTTTTTTCTTTTTTTTTTTTTTTTAATATAAAGGGAAAAACAGTTACCTAGATTAATCAAAAAACAAAAGAAGGTGACATCTTACAACGAAGCTATATTAAATTTTAGCGTTTAAGCTAAAAATGCCTCTGCAGCCAGCCAGCTCTGGAAGCTTTAGTTTGATGTGCTAAGCTAACATAATTGAGTGTGGTTACAGATGTGCTGAAGTTGAAAGTAAAGTTTCCATTGTTAGTGGGCTTTGATCAGTACTTGAAGAGGGGCGATGTCAGACACATTGATCTCCATGTTAGCTCCATTCACAGTTAAATTAGTGGGTTGCACACAGTTTCCTGGGTCGGATCTGCAGTTTTGTGAGTTCTAAGTTAGTGCCTTGTGCTGTGTACTTTCAAAGACAAACATCAGAGGGAAACATGGATCATCCAGACAGCTTGCTGAAAAAGAAAAGTTCTTCTTCGTGGAGTCGGTTGGCAAGAGGGGCAGCTGGGGGTGGCAGGTTTGTTAGTTACCAGCAGCTGTGTCTCTTTGGTGAGGAAGTTCTTGTGAGAGCTGTGTAGCTGTTGCTCTGCCTTCCCTCATGACCAGTGCCTACCTTTTATTATTGGAAGCTGAGCAACTTGTGGTGTAAAGTCTTTCTTCCTGTGAGTGAGGGCACAACAGGGTACCGGTAGGTTGCTAACCCTCAGGATGTGCTTTGAGTTCCTGAAGGGTAACAGACACACAGTCTGATAGACACCCGCCATCTCAGCTGCACTTTAACAGGCTGGGGTTTGTGAAGGAGAGCGCTGTAATACATATGATAGATAAAAGAATGTGGAAACAGTAAAAGTGGTTTTAAAATTCCAGTGCTTGTTTATTCTCAGTTTGTGATCTTTACCTTGGAGAGCAAATGACGTAACACCTCCGTTTTAGCCTGAAGCGGTGGAGTGCAATCATGCTTTCTTATTCCACTATAAAATTTTACATTGGATACAGTTGACACTTTGGTGCAATGGACCATAAATTAATGCTGGTATGAGCTATAAAAGGAAGGACATTAGAATAATCAAGTGGCTACAGAACTAGTTGAGTGTGTGAGTGTCTGTGGCACAGAATTTTTTGATTAGCTTACTTTTATGAGCCTGCTCTCTTCACTTTGTCTACATCCGACATACCTTAATTTCATTTTCTCTCCCAAGTAACTCAAGGGATTGCTGAACCTCTTGAGTTATGAGATTTTTGTGTCAACAGAAATTTAATTACTTCAGCGAAATGAATCACTGTAACCCGTCTACAATAAATCTCCACAATATAATCCAGAGAATATGGTTTTTTGTTGAACCATAAGGTGTGATCTTCATCAGCATTTGTCTATCTATTAGTATGACCATGTTAGAGACATAGTTGTTCACTTTTTTGCTTTGTTTTCCTCTGTGTAAGTTTTCACTGCCATTAGGCTCGATCTCTGTTCTGAAGGTAAGGACCTGTGCACGGCACACCTCCCACACTGAGGTTTGCATTTCACAGAGACACTGTTAGCACTCCTGAAGTGACTTGCTCACGCTGTGTTTGCCAATATGAAGTAGCTACTTTACACTGGAGCTGACAGTTTTTCACCCTGCCAATTAATTAATCAATGTTAATGGCACATTGAATTACCTTAAATTGTTCCTGTTTTAGGAATTAAGGCCTGGACTTCATTTTTGTGGACTGTTTCCCAGGGCACGAGCATTGGCAGGAACTGGGGAGTAAGGAATTGAAATGAGAGTAAGGAAGGGTTTTGCTCTGTGCTACAGCTGGAATGGAATAGTGTACTCTGCTCCATGTGTATTTTACCAATCTGACCTGTAAATTTGTTAATTCAAACTGAGTTTTGTGTAGCAACAGGATAAGATTTTGGTTTCTAGCTACTGAGAGAAATCATTTATTTCTCACGCATTAAAGTTCTCAGTTGCTGAAACAACCTGAGCAAGAGAAGTGTCTTTGTGGTCACTTTTCAGTCGGTTGTTGGGTTTTTCCTTAATCAGAGTTCAAAATAGAAAATAATACAGTGCAGGAGTCAGGAGTTCTTTCTTATTAGTAAGTTGGTGAGCAGATTTCTTTCCAGTTCAAAAAGAGGAAAAATTACTTTTAGGTGGAAAGTAGATGTGAAAGCATTAGTTTCCACTCGAGTTCCTAAGAAAGGTGGTAACTGGGGAAAAAAAAAATTACTTTTCTTTTTTTTCCCCACAAGGAAGACCATGCTTGTTTTCTTTATAAGTTTCTTACTGAACGATGGTCTCAAAGGAGTGAAACTGGTGGTCTTCTGGGCATTTTGCTCAAATATCTGCCATGGCAATACAACACTGATGTATTTCAAAGATGTCTTATGTCATTGTAATAGCCTATAATTTGCTCTGAGTCAAATTTGTTATTACTGTGTTATTTCTGTGTCAGTGCAGCCTTTGGATTTGTGATGGTCTACAAGATGATGTCTTGCCTTGTGTAACCCATCTAAATACTTTTCAGTTTTGATCCCTGTGATGTTGTTTTTCATTCTAAAAGAAAATATAATCTCTCTGTCAGAGTAAAGGTGCATAAACTGGTGCTATGTAATTTGTTTTCACATAGGAATTCACTTTCTTGCCCCATACTTTGCAGCAAATATGCTCTTTACACTTGGTGACCAACAACCTTGTGAATATTATTGGAACTGGTGTTGTATCTTTCCATGCTGCCAGAGAGGTTTCCTTGTTTTGGTACCTGCTTGCAGTGAGGTCAGTGGGATCAGCTATGGTTCAAAGATTCTCTGGATCTGAATTCTCTGCCATATTTGACAGAGAGAAATCACCTGGCACTGAAGAGATCTGGGATGTGCTGTTTGTGACAGAGGATATGTTTCCATCCTTCTGTTCACAGCCTTCAGCAGTCAGGATTATTCACCTTTTCCAGTCAACTTTTTCACAGAATCATGTAGAAGTGCTTTCCTATATTTACCTTGAAACTGTTTTACTGCAGCTTACTCCCATGACTCTGCATCTTTAAGGATATGGAAGACAGAGCCTTTGGCATGTTTTACATTTGGATGTTTTACATTTAATGCTATCATACTTCCCCTCAAGACCTTTCCTTTTAGGTTATACTCTAAACTCATTCTGTCTTTTTGGTAGGTGCTGTTTTCTAGACTTGAATTATTCATGGTGTTCCCATCTGGATTTTGTCTAGCTGCTCCTTTGATTTTTTTCCACCTAGTATGTTCAATTTGTCAAGATCATTTTGGACTCAAATGCAGTTTTACAATGCAGATTATGTACCTTCTAGTTCTGTATGGTTGTCAGTGGTAAGTTTTTGTCACTATTGAATCATTCAGGTAGTTCATGCTACTACTGTCCTAAGTCAAACCTTGTGGTGAATAAACACAAAAGCATCTGACTCTAAGAATGGGATTACCTGCTTCTTTTTATCTCCAGGTGAATGTTACCCCTGTTTGAAATTGTGCAACTTAGGTACAAATGAGTTGGGGGGGGTTGATTTCTTTTTTTTACTATTTATATTTCCCTCTTTTTCCCATCCTGTCAGTCCTTATGCTTCTATAGAAATGCTTCTTCACAACTGCCAAGCAACTCATTTTCAGCCCATCAAGATAAAAATGCTACTGAAGCAGCTCAAACTTGCTCTTAGGTCTTAAAGAAGACTGACAGAGCAATCAATTATTCCTATTCCTAATGACACCAAAGTCACAGAACATTTAGTGTACTTTACCTGCACACAGAGGAAGAATTAAAAGGTTCCTTTTGACCCAAGAATAAGACAAAAGAAATATGAAGACAGGCAGGTGATGTGACACTCTGAGATGAGAGTCTCCAAGACCTTTTGATAAACCTTTGCCATACTGTCGTGGTGGGATGAGTCATCTGAGGACATCAGCAAGCTAGTGGGTGTTTTGTTTTAATTAAGGATTCCTTTGGTACAGACATAAAATATTTTATATATATATATATTTGGCGAAGCTTACATGCACACTAAATAGGTATGAGCAAAAGTCCTTGGTTTCTGTCCCCACTGCCTATTGGTTCACAAGGCTGTCAGCCCTCACTTACAGAAGTGCAGTTTTTTCTCTCAAGCAGCTGTAGCTTGTCTTGCTGTGACCCTGCTTGATCCCTCTAGCTGGCTTTAGGCAGTATTTTGAAATCTGCTTTTTAAAGCGAATAGCACAGCAGCCATTTGTGGGCATATATTGGAGTGATTCTTTGCTCATCTTCTGCTCTGCTTGCCAAGAATCACATTGAAACTAAGCTTATTAATATAAAGTAATTTACTGAGCGTCCACCGTTCTCAATCTTTCCAAAATGCTCGCTCTGACATTGTACAATACCTTTGCTGTTTAAAAGCGCCTGCAAGATACCGACAAAGATTGCTGCTGTTACAGCCCTGGTCCTCACTTGCTGTAAATCACTGCAGTTAATAGAGAAATACCAATCTCTCCAAGAAATGATGAAAATACAATTTTCCAACAGAAACTGCTTATTCAACAAGATCAAAACATTTTGTGGAACCTACCGACTTCAATCAAACTCCATTTATAAAAGAAATCAAAGTGAAGTAGCCTTTCACCTCATTAAAAGATAGCTTTTTGATTTTTCACTTTGAAATTTAGATGAGGAATTAGAACATGGTATTTTTAAACATGTTCAGTTTTAATTTATTAAATGAAATATTTGCACAAATATGTTCTTTAAGGGATATTTTGACAGTTGGCAGTTTATTCAGATGCTGAATTAAGTTCACAAATGGTGAGAATTCCTGCACATCTGAGGACTTTTGCTAGTCATTGAGGGATGCAGATCAGAAGCCATTATCACTGATGACTTCTTGGCAGTTTCAAATATAGCCAGTGAAAGATTAAGAACAGAGAAGCAATTTGTCCCTAAGGTAGGAATGGTCCCTATGGTATCTTATAATGAGGAAAGTGTAGGGAATTTTGCATTTCATGCAATATAAGGCATACTTGTATACCCATGTCTAAATGGCTATGCACTTATGGATGAAAATGATGCAAGATTCCTTTCAGATTTATTTCTGTATAATATAAACACACAACATGATAATAATGTCTTTAAGTACAGGTAATGAAACTTTATTAGCCTGTGATAGCTATGTCAATAAAAATGTGAAGGGTGTGCAGCTGTTCTGTAATAAGCTTTGAATTGTGTGTGGCAATGGAGTTATTGCCATCTTTGCTGGATAACAACACCCATTGTAGAATCAACAGAGCTTTGAGGAAATGAGCAGGAAGTTGAAACTCTGGCTCAAGATATCCTGCTTTGCAGTGAAATCATGCACATTATTTTGGAAGAGAAGGGGAGGTGCTGGTGGTGAGACTGTGGTTTAGCCAAGTGGATGATGGGGAAGGTAAGAGGCAAACCAAAGGAAAACCTCCTGGGAGAGGGTTTGCTGGGGACTGCTCGCATTAAGGCCATGGAGGTGTTTGGTTTCAGTGCTCTCCTGGAACTGAAATTCCGACGATGAGGTGGGTGCGTGGGGTAGGCACCATGCCCATGTTCCTTTGCAAGAGCAGGCAATGATACAGGCATCTGGCCAAACTGGGGCTTGCTGCCATAGGCACCCCACGTACATTTGAGCTGTAGCCAGGAATGGTCACGCTTGGAGACACCAGTGAGGTTTGTGGAAGCTGCTCCTGCAGTCCTTGGAGAAATACAATCTTAATCTATGATTAATTAAGAACAAGAAGCAGCTATGATTCCTCAGCTCTAGCTGATATATGATTGTAGTCCACAGCATGTTCATATAAATCTGACAGCCAAATAGTAAACAATAAATTTGGGCTATAAAATCAGGCAGTGAATGCTCTGGTGTTGAGCAATGCTTGGATCCCACATAGTACAGATGATTTGTGCATTACAAACAACTAATAATCACACATACAGCTTTTTGAAAATATCCTCTAACATAATGGAATAGCCATGTGACAATTTGATAATGTCTATAACTTTGGACAGTGCTATTTACCTGTGGTTTGGGTCCATTTCTGTGTGTGGAGATGTGACTGCCCATCTTTCCAGGCTCTCCTTTTCTCTTGGTTTGTACTCTGTCGTTAGTGTGGGATGGGCTTTTCAGAGAGGACCACTGCTATTTCTGCCACTCATGTGATTCCTTCTACTGCTGTTCACCTGCTTCTGGATCCCTCATTGCTGCAGTCACACACAGTTTTCTTTTGCTTTCATGACACCAGACTAGCTGACAACAGGGAAGGATCCAACCCAAAATGTAAGCAACACCATAGTGTAATGAGAGGTATAACAAATTTCTTCAGAGTTACCTTGGATGAATTTCAGAGCGAATTGAATTGAAATTCTAATGCTGAGTCATACCCACACATAGGTCTGGCTGAAACTGGGCACCCTGAGAAATGAAAGATGCACGTCAGTGCGGCTCATTTCAGTGCTGAATTTCCATTCCTCTTAAAGATACACAATTCATGCATTCTTTTGCGGGAAGGAAAGAAGTAAAACACTGTCTGGGTATATTTACACATATATTTGCAGTTGCATTTTTTCACTTTTAAAGATACTGTGGAATTCCAGGTTCACAATACCAACCTGTTTTGCTAGCAAAACAAATTACTAAAGGGCCTTTTCACTGTAGGGAATTTTTCTTCCTGAAGAGAACAAATCTGTTTTCTTTCCAAGTACAAATTAAAGAACAGGAGTTGCATTACTGCTGGCAGATGAAAAGATGGCTTTTTCTGTGCTGTATGCTGATCAGGGTTTAGAGTATGAAACTGAAGTTACATCAATTGTTTTAACCAATTCCTAGGCAGAGCAGATTTTTCCACTGTGTTACAGCTTTTTCATGATGGAGAGCATAATATCTGCTTTATAATTTATCTTTCTTTCATGTTTAGATACCAGAAAGATAAGTGACTTTCTAGAAACTGCTAGACTTGGTAAGCAGCATAAAAACCCACTACCTCATTCCTTGTTTATATCCAGGTATAGCCTCTGGATATTATCCAGAGTTGTTAAGATTCAGAATATTATAGCACATCTTTGAAATTTTTCCATCCCTTCAGGTTATACTATTCATTAAAACTCAGTTCATTAATTTACTACTGTCTGTGCTTTCTTTCTAAGTGGCAGCACTAATATTCAAAGTTATCAGTTATTGTTTTCTTCCAAAGTATTTTGTTGTCTCAGCTTTGTACAAGCCAAACACTTTAATTGCTGCTTTTAATCTTTCAAAGTGCTTTGCAAAGATGAATTGATTAATCATCATAACCCCCTTGTTGAGCAGGTACAGTTGTAGTGGGCATAAATTGCAGGACTCTGTGCTTGCACCTGAGTGCCCAGTTGTCTCCCACATGGGTGTTGTATCAGGAATATGTCAGAGGATTTCAGGCATTTAGGTTCTCCGATTTCCAGTAATTTACTTGGAGGAATATAGAGGCTTTGGCTGCAGAGCTGAGGTAGCCTAAGGGAGGTGTGTCCCAGAAGAACAGGGTCACTGTGGACAGTGGATGGAGGCAGTGGTCTCTGTCTTAGAGCCCTTAAGGTTTAGGATAATGTAGTGGTATCCTTTTCTGTGACATCAAATATTCTAAATTAGTGCCACTCATGCCCCTGCAGGTCTCGTTTGCTCGTAGTCAGAAGCACATTCTTTCCCCTGAGCTCGCCTGCCCATAATTTAGTTGGGGGCTGGACACCCTGGTCCTACCCTGGCCAGCCCCAGGGACTGAGAGGTTCACCTAGGTAATAAAAATCAATTTACATCAGCAAAAGCCATTTTCCTTCCCTCTCAACAGTAATGCTTGCACCCAAAGTCTGGGTATAGAAGACTGGGGGAGCCTTCTACATGAAATGCTGTTTCTTGTTGAAAAGCAAATTGGAAGCAGTCGTGTCCTATAAATCTTTGACTAAAGAGATAGGTTGTCAATTTTATCAAAGTTGCGCTGCAGAATAGCCCTAAGCAGGAGTTTCTAAAACCCTACTTCATATTCTACAGATAAGGATAAATTATAAGCCTCCTTGCCATATATCTCTGAAATATAATGTACCTATGTCTGTAACACAGGCTATAAAATGGAAATAAGATAGCCAGCACTGCGGTGTTTTTCTGATGTACAGAGGTTATCCTGGTAATATATCTCAGAAACCTCCAGCAATATTTTAAAAGATCAGCAATGTCAATTTGCATAATTTGGTATATAATCTTTTCATTTTTCCTAATGGCTGAGGAATGGTGAATAAAATTTCACACTATTCACAATAAGAACAAATAATTTATTGTGTGAAAATGCCGCTGCTATCTGTTACACAAGGACCAAGGTGAATACACTATACATTTGACTTTCAGAAACCCGCCAAAATTATCTTGGGCTTGTACCTTGCACCTATAGTGGAGTTACAACTGGAAATTATTTCATTACCTCTTTGTCAAACTGAATGGATATGGAAATTTTGTGGTTGACCTTTGATATTTTGCTAAATTTAATTAATTAGATTCAGCATTTAATGGTGTACTTAGCTTGGATTACTGCTGTGGCAAATGTATGCAAGTTCTTTATAATAAATACTGGTTATTCAATGTTGGGGTTCATAATTCAGTGGGACTGCCAACCATGGGACCTTTATTTTTTTAACTAGGCCTTCACTGGATGAAATCTGTTTGGCTCAATTTTTCACAAAGACTTGGGATTTCCATTTTTATCGACAGACGTATTTGGATAAAAAATTTCAATTATTCTGTGAAGGAGATTTTCTTCTTGGTTTTGTGGGGGGAGAATTGAATATTTGCAGAAGAATACAAATTTCAGAAATAATTAGCACCAACTGCAAATTCAATGTTCTGCTTTCTCAGCAAGTCAGAGATAATTTCTTTCATTTTGAATGAAATTGTAACTGTCTGATTTGGGGACGAAAAATAGAAAATGCCATTTTGAAGTGAAAAGTCAATAGCTCCATTTTAAAACATGGCCACAAACTTCTGACTTGGGCTAGACTTTAGTCCTAAACTCAGATCAACTCCATGTTTTCTGTTAATATGCTAGGTGCCAGAAAACTCTAATCAGCCTCTCAACCAGGTAAATCTCTTCAGTTCTTTCAGCTGCATTTGACCTATCAATATGACAGGCTGTCTAATCCACAGATATTTCTTCTGCATCTACCTCTCTGGAAATATTTGTTCAGCAAGTTAAACTTATTAACTGATTTTTTTCCAGCTCTTAAAAGCTGATCAATTCCTTAGACTCAAAGTATATAAATTCTCTCTCATACGTCATCTTTTCATCTCACTGATCCCGATACTGTAACTTTGCTCTATGTATATTTCAGTGGGGGCTGGGTTGAATGAGACCAGACCAATTTCAACCGGAATTCTGTATTTTGTCTTTTTCATTTGTGTTTTCTGAGAGCTTTCATAGCTGCTGTTGCCCTCAAGCTACTGCTGTGCTGCAGGGCAGATGTGCCTAGGTAGATGTATTCCAGTTCTGCCCAAGACTCTAACAGCTGACTGTGAAAATGTATTTGCTACAGAACTGTGTTCGTTCTTGCATACAGTCACAAATTTGGAAACAATGTCAGTCTCATTTTTGTATAGAGAGTCCTATAATTCATGATATATAAGGATATTGCAATTTTCTTCTTTTCCCAAAGGATCATTTTCACAAACTGAATCGTGCTTGGGAAGATATATCTTGGATATCTCCAGAGCAAACAAATATAGAATATAGTATTTTTTCCTCCAAACAAATACAGAATATATATATTTTTTTTTCTCCAGCTAACTATATTGACAAAGCCTTATCTGCTCCATAATGAAAAGTTTTGGTAACTCAATTTATCCTTTAAAAAAAAAATTAACCTGCGTAACTGTTTTAACGCATTTATTAGTTTGTCTCACCCAGAGTTGGTATGAATACTAAAATGTGAAGGATGTGTTGATGTTCAGTCCTTGCTGAAAAGTGTCCTCACACAGTTACAACTTATTTTCCTTCTGCTTCATCTTAAAACCAGAGATTTGGCTAATCTTTTCTGTAAGGTCCAATGAAGGAGTGAACCAAGACTGAAGGATCTTACTGCATCAGCAAAATATCACCTGCATATTTAATGGTTTAGCTTTGCTGTCATCTCAAACTGCTTTTTCAGGGAGCTTCTCCTGAAGGCTCGAGTGCAATCACTGATTGAAACGAGAGAGGGGAATGTCCTAGCTTCTCTTCCTCGCCCCAGAACAGCAGGGTCAGGCACCCATTACCACTTTCCCAGAAGTCTGACCATCATTGTTTCAGGTATTTGATTCTCCTGGTTGGTCCTAAGCCAATTCTCTCAACTGTAAAAGTAGGGGCATCCTCACATCTCATGAGATTACTCTTGTATGAATAGTGGAAGTGCTCAGCATGTGCCCCATTGCCTTGGTCTCCAGGAGGCCAGATCTACATGTGCTGCTGTCTCATCATGCACAAAGTCCCCAGCTGTCATCATTTGCACCTAGCTGATGCTGTTTTATCCAATATCATCTTGCATCTGCTCTGTGGGTGTTCAGTTCACTGTCACTAATTATCCTTTCAGCACCGTATGTAGCCATTTCTGTGTCAGTGGTGTTTGCTTCTTGCTCCTGGCCTCAGACGGTGGATGTGGAAAACAGTTTGTACTTCACCAAGACCTGCGGCTGATGAGCTTGACTCTGATCCTGGTGGCAGTACTGCCACTGGTTACAGGAGATGATCCTGAGGTTTTAATGGTGTGCTTCTTGCAAAAGCTTCTTAGTCCTGTGACCATACCTTTCTTGACATTGCCCATGTACAGGAAAGAGTCCCTAAGTGGGGCGAAACATCTCCGTTGTTGCTTTTAGTAGAATATGTGGTTTGACTTCAACATCATTTTTGTTAATGCTGTGTTTCATTTCATGAGGCAGAGCACATGAGTGTGTTCAGGGAAATCAGTGGACTTGTTCCATGTGAATGAGCACTTACTTGGCTTTTTCCTTTCGTGAGTGATTTCCTTATTTGCAGAGGCAGAATCGGAGTTTGGGAAATGAGCAGACACCATGCTGTCTTACAGGTGCAGGAGATGGAAGGGACAGGATGGTGCCCCTGCACGAAGTGGGAAATTGGGCTGTATCTGCATCTGTTCTGTTTCAGACCTCGTTCCTTGAAATTCATCAAGACTGGAATGTTTCCATTAGCTGAAGCCAAAAGTCTGTTGTTTGACTCACAGATGAGAGAGTCTGGGGGACACCAACTTTCCAGAACTCCTAAGGCACATGTCAAAATCTTTGTGTGCCTGAGATTCATTCAGCTAATATCTGGTGTGAGCTGGGAAAGGGAAAAAGGTGGGATATCCATGACACCAGCTTCCTGGAGGTCCCACCACCCTGTTGTGGAAAGGCACTGGCCCATTAGTAAGCCATGGAGGACACTGGATGCTGGACTCACCTGCCTCTTCTAACTCAGAGCTTCACTTGAGAGCAGCTTTCCAAGGACCATCACAACAGTTGGCCATGTCAAACTCTCAGTCTGCTGAGAACCTTATTCTGTGCAGAGTTAGGGAGGATAAGGCAGCTGGGAGGCACTAATGAAATGAGCAAAGAGTTGCAAAGGCCAAGTGATGGGGAGTAACACAGGGAGGTGAGGGGACTGAGCATCGAGATTTTGGGCTAAGCTGGTAAAGCTGGTAGACAGCTACTTCTGTGGGTGTGCAGAGTTAGTCCATGGATTGTGTCACAAGGTTCATTGGAATGAATTGTATCTTTTGAACATAAACTTTCCCAAGAGCTTTTTAGGGCTGCTTTTTTTCTTTTGAGTACACTTACGTGATGCAGAGCAAGGCATTAATGACCCATGAATTGAAGAAATTCTTTCTTTGAGACTTTGGCTCTCAGGGATTTCTGTAGAGCAAATGAGAGTGACAGTGGAAGGAATGCATGGAAACACAGTGACCTTAGAAAACCTTACCACTATTAAAACTCATTGAAAATCCGTAGTGTAAGAGAATATGTCATCTTCACTTTACCCTCTAACTGCAGAGAGTAAATGCAAGTTAAGAGAAAGACAACCTCTGAAGTATTTGAAGGTTTGAAAATATTTCAGTTAATTTGGCCAGAGTTTGTCTCTGCAGATGCAACACAGATCTGAGCAGTTAAGATTGGCTTTGTTAGAGTTTTCATAAGGCAGGGGAAATGCAGAAAATGCATCCTGGCAAATTACCTAAGCCAAGTCTACAAAACCTAGCAGAATCTAATATTGGAAGAATCTGAGACGGCTCAAGCCCTGCACAGATGGCCCTGCTCTGTGCAAGCACTGGTACAATGCATAGAGCCAGGGAGAAGATACCACTACATTTGAAGTGTTATTCAGCAAACAGGATGGTGTGCCGGGACAAGACAAATGGCCTGTCAGCCTGAAAGTAAAGGGACACTTATTAGTTTGAAGCTGGACACAGGTTCAGAAGCCAACATGGTGCCAGAAACCATGTTAGCATTGCAGAAGAAACCACAGATGGTTGAGAGAAAATAGAAGTCCAGAATGACAGCTGGGATCTGGCCTCTGCTTTAGAAATACGTGAACCAAATGTGTGGCTAACAAGGTGAAATAGATACAGTTTGTAAAAGCATCTGAGAATGGATCACCCCGTGAGTTAGAAGCAAAACAGGTCCTTGGTTACATATGGAAAATGCTGCTTTTGCAAGAGTAGAGTAGAGATTTACATATCTGTCCCCTTGAAGATGTGCTCAGACAGCTTTCATCAACTTTTCTGCACTCTGCCAGAGTCTGAGCCAATCTGCCTGGGGATCAAAATGCATTTGAATTGTCAGCCTTTGGCTCAGAGTGATTATGGGAACTCTTGCCACAACATGCAGAAGGTATCTGATTTTTTTCCTCATTAATCAATGCCTCCATCAATACTGCCAAGATGCAGTATTTCCAGACTAGGAAATATTTCCAGAGGCAGCTAACCACTCGGGAATGTGTGGCTGAGTATTTTCACACGTCCCCACTTTATCATGGGAGTTGAGAGAGGAAACATGGGACAGCCACTAAACTCCTGTCTGTTCACCTGTGAGCTGTATGTCTATCAGTATGTTTCTGTTTCAACTTTACCTTACATTAACATGCTGTTTGGTTTTTTAATCTTTCCAAGTATATGTTTGTGGCAGCTAAGTAGCCATTGAAAAGAAAGCTATAGAGACGGAGTGATGTAAAAATAAGTTTTATTTCAGTTCATCAAGCTTCAGTTTGGGTGCTGCACTCATGCTCTTGATAAATCAACAGGAATCACACTGTTTCTTGGCATTTGGTGAAAACAGCATTTAATTGAAGACCCAAGCAGTAGTTACAGATGAATACTATTCCTCATTTTGCTTCTGGACACTTTAATCAACCTGCCTGCATGTTGGGATCAATCAGTTGCAGCAGTTCTGTTCATTCATCTTCGTCCTGCCATTCATCTCATGGCAGCGAGGAGAACACTGTGTAATTGAATTTAGTTGAAATCTAATAAGAGGAAAAACCGTGACAAGCCACCTATAATCAGCTTGATTCTGAATTTTCAGAACAAGCATTAGCTTTGTATTTCCAGGAGGAATATACTGGGGGTCCCGCAGAGCTTCAGTGAGAAAGCTGGCAAAGAGAGTGAAAAACTGGAGACGTGGAGTCTGTTTTGTGGTTTGGTTGGGGATTTTTTGCCATTTATACTCATTTAAAATAGAAATTATGATATCTTGCTTGCTTTCACTCAGCTTCTACACTGTTTGCTTAATTTAGAAGGGAAATCCACAACCTTTTCCCCTGTGTAAGAGGTATAAAATGACATTTTGTGGTGTGTGTGTGTATGTATATGGTTTTTTAAGGCTAATGTAACAAATCATAGAGATAAAATCTCAAAATATTTTTACTGAAGCAGATGTAGGACAGGATTTAAATTTTCCAGAAGTACTCAGCATTTGATCTGCATTTCCACATTGGCCCCTTAGAAATGATTGCAGTATTGTCATATTCATGGAGTTACTGCTTTTTTGAAAGCAGAATATTAACCACTTGGGTTTAACATGCTGTAAGTTATGTATGTTGTCTTTAGAGTTTCAGCTGATCCGACTTGACTGAGTATTCCCATGGAGCAGTGGCTTTTTAAAGTCTTTTACCATTGCAGATCTTTCTGACAGAATTGGAGGCCATCACTATAAACAGAAACCAACTTAGAAATACTCAAAGGATTTCCCGCCGCCTACAAATTCTCTATTTTTGGTAGTAGCTTTACGCATGAATTGCAAAATGTATTCATAATCTGAAATAAGGGAGGTAAAATTGGGGAAGGAAAGGTCTCAATATACATATGTATGTGAAGGGATTGCAAAATAGTCCATCAAGGACCTATTACAAGGGCTTATAATGTGTTATTCAAATAGGATATTTAGTAAGATATCTCTTTTCTTGGAGTGTTATTGCAATACATTGCCAAGCTCTTATAGAGTTAAACTCCTGGGAAGTGCATGTGTGACCATTTTATCAGAACAAATGTGGTGAGGGGAATATGCATCAGGATACAATTCTACTTTTTCCACAATAGTTAGACCCTGCCATCCTCCAAGGCAGTAATATTCATGGTCCTAGGGTTGTAAGAGTATATCATGTGTCCTGATTACATATATAGTTCAAGCAAAGTGCTTCAAAAATATTATTAATTGGGGAGGGGAGTAATAAACCTATTCCTCACATAGGTTTTTAAGAAAACTAGGAAAATATCTGCTTTTTCTGGGTTTTGACTGCTGTAGCTGTGTCACCGAATAAGAAATGAATATGCTCAGAATGCAGCATTTGGCTTTTTGGTGGTTTCAGATTATGGCATCAATGAATGCTTTAATGTTTTAGAGTTAAAAATGTCTGCACAGCCACCCACTGTGCAGCATTTAACCATGAGGTAGCACTGAGTTTTGAACTGAAGCTTCCCATATTTCATGCACCACGTTGGACTGGCATGTAGAGGAAATGGGTATAAAAAATGTAGAAGATTAATCATGTCAGAATACCATTTTTGCATGTTAAGGGACTACTTTACCAGTCTGTGACCATGCCTGGCTACAGGAAAGGAGCAGCTCTGTGTACAGCCATTTGTCATGGGCAAATGAGGAAAGCACAGTGACAGGGACATGTGCTGGCAGACTTGAGTTCACTCTGCCTTTTTTCCTCCTTGGCTGGAGACAAACAAGTTTTGGACTAAGGCTGTGCCCAAGCTGACAAGCCTCATTCAGCCTCTTTAATTCAATTACCTGAATTTCCCAGGTCACACAGCTCTCACAAGCCCTCTGCCTGTTGGACATCTTTAACAGCAGTCAGTCACTTCAGGTAGTAGGGAAGAGCACAGTAAATTGTAGGCAACTCTTTTCTGTACCCAGAAATGAGATTCTGAGATTCCAATTCTTGTGAATCATTTGTGTTTCTTAAAACAAGCACAAAAACCTTCTGAAATAGCAGCATGGGTGCAGTAGTTAATTTTCTCTCACTTTAACCAAAAGTAAAATTAATCGTAATCGATTGTTGGTTATACTTCTTATTTCTCTGCTATGGGAGTAAGATCTTGTGTAACCAGTCTAAGCAAAAAGTATCCAAGACCCAAATCCTGTAACTGCAGTGTGGGATAAGTAAGAGTGGGAGAGTACTGCAGGGTGGGCAGTAAGCAGTGCACAGTGTGCTAATGAGGTCAATGCAATTAGCACAATAAATCCTGGCCAAATCATAGCACATGCTTGTGCCAAGAAGTTTAATGCGTTTTTTCCTTTCGTGTGAAAAAACTGTGGCAAGTGCCTAAGTAGAAACATGGCTTTATTTTTATTTTTATCTGAAAGTGTTTGTTTTTTCTTCACTCCAAGTAAATAATCTCTAATTACAATGTACTTGTGTGTACTCTCCTTGCTGCTTTCTATGAGTGTATTTTTGAAATCACTGGGATGCCTGGAAATTATTCGAATAGAACATCCAGGATGTTCTCATAGGCATAAATATTATGTGGGAATGAGGCTGCTAAATCTTCTTTATCCACTAAATTTGAAACACATATAGATTATATTCTGAGACAGAACATAATTTAAGGGGGATGTAACAACTCTCATTATATTCCCATTAGTCAGTAACATAAACCACTTTCTAACTGTGGAAGACTTCACAAGAGCAGGCTCTGGTATTGTATGCATGAGATGTTACTCGTGGTAGTGATTAATTCCTGTAGTTTCTGAGATATTCTGAATATGTACCTGACCTGCGCTGCCTCCAGTGTTACAAGTACCCACTTTTCTTACTTTTCCTTCCTCATAACTCACTATAATGAATTCAAAATTTCCATCTTTCTTTGGGTGACAGGTCTGTCCTCCAACAGCTAAAGGTATAATTGTCTACTGGTGAGAACAGGCTGCTCCAAAACAGAGCATGTTCATTACAAAAAACAGATTTTATTTTTTTTTTTTATTGTAAGTTTTAGTGTGCTGCAAGAGGGAAGGGATGAAAAATGTTTTTGAATGAGATTAGCTGAGTTATTGGCTGCTTCATCCCAGGTGAAACGACTTTTTAAAAAAGAAATCCTTCCAGCTTCATTCTGCTACACTGAGTGTTTCATACATTGTAACATTTGTCAAATTTTTACCAGGGCTTTTACGGTGCTTCTAGATATTTCTACTGATATCAGTAGAGTTTTCCCTCTACTTATTGTGCTCTTTTTGCCATATTTTACCAATTTTGAGGTATGTTTTAAACCCTGAAAGGATCATTTCATTACCTAAATGCATCTGCTAATAAAGTACTCAGACATCCCCTCTGTAATGCAACGCAGTAGCAGAGAGGTTTTGTAGGCTTGGAGAGGGATTGGAAGAAGTGGGTTCTTGATGCAGATTCTTTGTCTCTCTGTTTATCCATTTACACTCAACAGCTGCTGTTTCTTAAATCTACACAGCAGAAGAGACTAGGGACAGGAACATGAGACTTCTCCGCTTCTGAAAGGATTTGTTTCATACTAGCAGCACTCATGCAGAATACTCTCTGTGGAGGAGAAATTTGGGCCCGGAAAGTTGGTGGGAGTTTAGCTTTGTTGCTCTCAAAAGGCCAAGATCTTGTTCTGTCTCTTATGCTTTAATTTACTGTAAACAGCAAAAGCATTCCCACTTATCCATGTGGGGAGGTCTAAATCATTGTAAGTCAGTGCAAACAGAGGAAAACTTTATATGCAGCCTGTCAACAGCAAATGTCAATGGAAGAGCATTAGTAATAAATGTCATGGTGTGCTCTAATTACCTCCTACAGCTCCGCTCCTTTAGGGTAGATGTTCTATCCATGGAGGTCATGCTGTGGTACATATTAATTAAATCTCCTCGGTGTTATCTGCTGTTTCTGGAAGGCAGCAAATGTAGTGTGCAAAATAATGGCTTATCTGGAAGGAAAAGAACACATCCCAGAGCAAGGAAATATCTTTATCTTTTTGAAATAGATATCATCTATTATTAAAGAAAACAAAATGGGCACCTGCTGGATTTTCTGCCCTTGTTAACAGCATAGTTTAGAAATATTGACTAGAAAGAGGAAAGGGAAATATTCTCTGACATGAAAGCACAAGGGCCATAGTTGAGTAAATATGTGTTTCTATTAAAATTATGACCCTGTAGAATCAGTGGCTAGTGAAGAGAGATATCCATAAGCTTTGGAAAGAAATGCAGATACAAGAAGCTCTTTGCCCTCTGCTTGGAGAGATTACATTTTATCTGATGGAGAAGCAAATTGTTCCAGTCTGAAACCCTAAAACCCACTAAAGTCAGCCAGTGAAAATGTGAGGCTTTCCCGTGATTCATGTGTCTGGCTCAGGTTTCTGGTACTCTTCTCATGTATATTAGCACTCACATAGCCATTTTTGACAGAGCTGTTTTTAAGAACTACTTTTGCATTTTTATTTCAGCTCCAAAAATATATATCTGCACAGGCAAAACCACCTTTTTGCCAGTCAAGAAATAGGATCACTGCTTGATGGCACAGTGGAAAGTGGAAATTTTTGCAAACTGTCTGAGAAAAGGGAGAATACACTCTGCGTTTGAGGCAGCTTGGATGCATGTCTTTTAGAGCTTAGCAGAAATGCTTCTTAAATTTTTGAGAGTCTTCAGAATCACTAAAGAGCAGCTTATTCTAGGAGCAGGGAGTTGGTTCAAAGTGGGTGAGAAAACCTCTATGGTTAATTAAAAAATTTAGTATATTCTAAGTAAAATGAGTTAGAAGCACTGCAGTCCAGTTCCTTTGGCTCTCTACTGCCTAGGCTCTTGTGCCTTGTTGGTGAATTGGGATCAATGTTCCGTGGCAGTGGGAAAAAAAAGGAATTTCCAGTAGACTCAGTTATAATGTTCATCTAAATCGTTAAATAAGGGCAATTTTACTAAAGTCTGTTTGTTTGGGTTTTTTAGGCTGTGTCTGCAACACAAATACCAGTGGACAAATATTTAGAAGAACTCAGAATATTTAAGAAAATAATTCATGGGAAAGTTCAGGAGCAAGTAGTTCCTCTTGCTCCTAGACGTACACATATGTTTTGAAACCTGGCTACTGTTTTATGTTTTTAAGGGACTAATCATTGGGTCTGTTAATTATCCGATTCAAAACATTTTGGATGCAGCATCTGATGAGACATGAAAGTCTATCTCTGTCAATAGCATTAATGTACCTCATACGTTTTTCAAAAATTCTGGGTCCAACCTGAGCTCCATTAAGCCCAGAAAACGTAACTTAGCTGTATCCTTAGGTGGGATCTGGGTGGATCCCACCATTACCTAGTGATTTGATTTGTGAAAGTGCTGGACTGATGGTCATCTTGAATGCTGAGGATCTCAGCCTTGACACACACGGACCATCACCCATGTGCTCACCCTGTGCTGGCTGAACACAGTGTGAGTGCACGTACATCCAACGTGGTCCCGGCAAGCCTACGGTTACTGTGCATGGGCTTACACTGGGAGAGAAAGCTGTGACTGTTCCCTTCATCTTGGCAGCCCTAGATTTCAGCTGGTGAGTATTCAGGGTAGAGAAGGCAATGCTACAGCACGGCTCTACAGGGCTGCTGAGGCTGTGATAAGCTGTTCAAACAATCTCACATACCTGAAGAGGTGTTTGGATATTGAATAGCAACAGCTATTAGCATAAATTATTACTTTAAGGGAGATACTTTGGTCTACTGCCAAGCAATTACAATAAGTAGTGTTCAACTAGGTGTTAACATGAAGGAGAATTTCTTTCTTCTCTGTTGTACAATTCAGGAGTTACCACGTAAAGTTCAAAAGATGAAATGGAGAAAAAAGAACACGGTGGAAGAGGATCACACTGCTCTGTTACCACCCAGCTCAAATCTCTTCCTCAATTTTCAAAAGTACAAGGACCAAGTTCCTAGATGGGTTCCTGGATTTAGATCCAAGTTGCTGTCCTGAACTTTTCTCTGCTTTAGGTCAAATCCAACTTTTGGAATTTTGAAGGAGTGTGAACCTGGATACAGAGATTAATATCTCGCTTCTTTCAAACTAAGGTGCTTAGTCTAGATGTGGTGTTCTGATGCAAACTTTTACTGCAGGCCTTTTTCTAGTTTAAAGTGTTTTCAGATAGGACTTGTTTCTTTCTGAGGCAGGGAAGAAACAGGGCAGCCCTGGAGAAAGAGGGTATGGTTTTCTCTGTATTTCATTTCTTTACAATCTCTCTCAACTTTTAAATATTTAGCTATGAATATACTTGACAGTTTGTCTTCATCCCATGCCTAGACAGAAGGCTCCTGTAGATAACCACCACCACTTGTGTGCCTTAATCTGTCTGCCTGAATATCCCCTAGTGCAGAGATGTGCTTTAAAGCGTCTGGGAATTGCTCTGGTCTCTGCATACATCGCAGGCTTTCAAGCTCTGGGTCACTAATAGGTCTCAGAGGCCATGGGCACCTTATCTTCCCATTACTTGCTGTATTTCTTGATCAGGTAACAAGGAATTTTCATGTTATTTACATGGAAAAGGAGATCTCATTATGGGTAGAGCAGAATATCTGGATATCTGTAGTAGCTCTTGGCTGTAGTTCAACACTCGTCTGTTTTCACGGGGGGCTGGGGACTGGCATTGACCTTTCTCAGCAGACGTGAGGTGAAAAAGTCACATTAGAGAAGCTAAACAAAAAAATTGCTTTATATTTTCAAGTGTGGGCACATAAATTCTCTCTCCACAGCACCAGGGCATAGGTATGTTACAAGTAATTGGAGGTTTGCATCTGTTATTTGATATAAGACCTTCCCAAATAGTGGTTTTCTGCTGATTTCAAACAGTCGTAAAGAAATTATTTTAATTACCTAAAATAAATAGATCTTCCCATATATCACTACCCAAATGTAGCTGTATGAGTGTTAGATTCTTTTTCTGCTAACCTGAGGTAGCAATAGGCAAGAGCATCACACGAAAGAAATATATGCCATTAATGATGCTGCAGCTGTCCAAAGACATCTGCTCTTTTTATTACTGCACGTCTTTTGGTGGTGTGACAAATGATATAACTAAGGCCATGGCACAGAAAGATACCTGGATGTCAGCTTGCACAAAGATGAGAGCTGCTGTCTGCCAACAGTTCATTAGAATGTCAATGAGCATATGCAGTTTCACACAAATTTAGAAACATTGCTCTTTATTACATAAAGTTGTGTCTTTGATATCACCAAGGCTACTCCTCTTCCCACCTGAAGCACCCCAGAGCCCAGCTGGGTCTCCACCTGCACTGAAGGCATCCTTTGGGAAGAAAATGGTAATGAATGAACTTCAAATCCAGTGAATTATTCCAACAGTGTGGATGGATATGAATCAGGGCCCACAACCTGCTTTAGATTGCAGCAGTGTTTTCAATAGCATGCAGCCCTGTTTGCTTGGGATCACTGGATAGGAAACCACCTTGCACTCAGGGACACAGCTATACTGGGAAGATGTAGAGGGGAGTGCAGGTGAAGGGAGCTGAGTTTTAAGTCTGGGTCTGACATGATCTTGCAGAGAATCTTGAGGAAGTAATTTTGCCTCAGTTATAGGTAACTCTGGACCTGTGCTTTTCTTAATGTGCTCCAAGTTGATTTTACTCTCTGGCATTAGTCTGGGAAATTCTTTTCAGCCATGCAAGCAGCTAAGTTGTTAAATCCTTAAAAGAAACAAGCAGAACTGCAATGCTGACGTGAAATAAAATTGCATCTATGCGTGTTAATGCTTAAGAGACAAATAGTCCCCTTGGCAGGTACTCAAGTTGCTCATGTTCTCTTTCTAAATCTGTCATCTGCTGTCACGTGGCACTCACTTGTCAGGTATCCAGAATACTGCAGCCCTTGCCTTGGGACAGACTTGGTTCAGTAGCACGGCTGTGAAGGGATGGAGCCTTGAGAAAGAAGCACTGGAAGCACTTCACCATGACCACCACAGCTCTCTGCTCAGTTCCTGCTGTCTAGTTCTAAAAGAAATACCTGCATGGCACGTTTCCTCTTCTCACACTTCACCTTTTTGCTCATTGTTCCTTACCATGTGTTTGTAGACTGCCTGAGAGCAGTGGAAGGCTCTGTGCTTGGTGCTAGAGTAGCACATATCATCTTACAGACAAAGTTCTAAAATCTTTGTGCTGGCAAGGCTTCATCTAGATTTTATGGTGCATATAGCAATTTTTAAATGCTGCTTGTGGAGGTTCCCATCTGAAGGACAATGTTTGTAAACAACTGGTTCATTAAACACTTTGAGATGACACAGCTGGTTTCCAGTCATACAGCTTAAGTTGGTGTGCTTGGGAAATACTGGGGTTCCTTAAGGCACTCCAGGTAAGGTGGTTCTTGAGTTACTCACATTTCCAGCACTGAATCAGTCTTGCAGGAGGAGTATCCACACTTCAGTCATTAAGTAAATCTTCAGGCAACTGAGTGATTTTCCTCTATCTTCAAAAAGCCTGAGGTCTGAAATCATCCTGAAATCTCCTAGATTTCCAGAAATGCCACAGGAAATTGAATACAAAAGCCTTTCTGAATATCAGGTTGACTTTAGGTATCATATTTTGAAAAAAATTGCTTCAGCTTTGCTCTCCCAAATCATTCGGTGAGTTTCTTCATTATATAGTGTGGATTATATTTGCAACATTAGGTTTTTGACAATCTCCTTGCCCTTCTGCTTTCCCAAGTATTGATTTTTTATTTTTTGCATGGAGGAAGGTCTTTTAAAAAATAGAGTTATATTCAGCACTACTTTGAAAAACCGTCACTTGCAAAAAAGCATAAACATTCTCAGTTTTTGTTATGATTTAGCAGAGTACTAACAATAGCACAAGAGAGCAGATTCATAAAAGGGAGTATTTTTCTTCTTTGATAGAGAACAAACTGCAGTTCTTATAAAAAGGAGGATCATTTGTATTGGGCACTGTGGTTCTGACAGATTAGTAATAAAGCTGCAGAATTTTTCCTTTGAAATCTGTGCTTCAGGAAGATTTATGGTGAGACAGAAAACTCCATTTGATTCTGCTCAAAATTTTGGGCATGAAAAGCTTAAGTCTAAAATTCTTTTGAAGAGAGTCCAAAGTAATAGAAAAGATAATTTTGAAGGAGCTGTGGCTTAAAAAACTATTTGTTTCAGAGTTAGGAGCTCTGCAATGAATTTTGTGCGTTTCACAAGAGCTGTAATGTAGTTCTTCTGCAATGGCTTAAGGCCAAATACTCGCCACTACTTTCAGGAAAGTGATTTACAATGAGCTTGTGCCTTTAAATAAGACAGTTTGACTTCTCTCCAGAATCTTTTCTGTCAAAGCCAGTCATTGCCAGTCTTCAAGTGACCCACAATATATTTCTTTAAGCGGCTACCTTTCGGATTAGATTTTTTCTTTTTGAGGTTTTGTTATCTCCTTGACAACCTTCCCAGTATAGCAGTGTTAAAAAACAACAACATTTTAAAATAGAGGCCTTTAAATCTGCCTGCTTGGTTGTGTTATGTCTTTTTGCTTGGTTTATGACTGTTGAGAAATTGCGATGCAGATAAATGTATTTTTCAGCTATCCTTTAAAGGAAGTAGCTCCTGCCAAACCATTTCCTTTAATCTCATTTATTAACAGTGACTGAGTGTGCTGTCCATGTATGCATTTGGAGATACTGTGCTATATTCAGATGATGAAAAAATTCATCCCACCTCTGTGTGATAAGGATTGCAGCACACGTGCAGCAGGGTTTTTATGTAGAGCTGAGCTGATTTCCTCAGGGCAGGGAATATCACAGTGGGATCTTTTCAATGTTACTGTGTGACTAGTCCTTATGATCTTTAGGAGAGGAGTTCTGCTGAACTTTAGATTCAAATCTCACCTCAGTTTTGATAGCCTTAAATAATTTTTGTAGCTTGGAAGTAATTTTAAGTGATCTTTTGTCCAAATTGAATGCTGGCAAGTATTTGTGCTCTAGAAGGGAATGGACAATATCTAGCCTTAAGGAGTCATTTTCAGGATCTACATTTAGGGTCAGGAAGGTGGAATGATTCCTGGATAGTCACTTCTCTCCAAGTTTGTTCAGTCTATTACTTCTGTTTCTACAATGACTAATTCATGTGTCCTCCAGGGCTTCTTTCATGAACCGAGGTTTATTTATTTATCTCTGTCTCCATTTACTGCTGTAATTTGGCATAATGAAGTAGATTTCCAGTTGTGTCCTGATTTTATGCAAATTTATTTCCAGGTGGCTGCTAGAAGGCCAAGTAGCACATATAGTTATTCTTATGATTTTGATGGACATCAGCATTTGAGTGTCAAGTAGTTGTTTATCTCACCTTGTAAGGAAGAATAAAGCAGTTCTGTAAAGCCTTTGGCATCACCTTTCCCATGCTTTTTTCCCCTTTTGAGGTTTCTCTTTTCCTGTACCCCTGGCTGTGATATGTAGGCACTCTTCTGTGCTAAGCTGCCTGGTGCGGCTCGCCCCACAGTGCTGTTTCTGGGAATGGCTCATTGTTATCTCTGTGCTGACTGCCAGGATGCATAAAGAAAGGACTTTATTTTTAGGAGGTAAGATCCAAATACACTTGCAGTCACTCCCAGTTCCTCTTGAGTGCTAGAGACACCATTTCAAACCACCATAAAAGTTGAGAACTAAATATTTCTGCTTTGAAGTAAATACATGTTTGTGGAGCCAAACTAGGTCCTCAGATGCTTAAGTGCCATTTCCACTGGACAGTGGGGACATCCTGCCTGGGAACACAAAGCAGAGTTTGACATAACACAGTGGCTCAAGAATTAAGATTTTATGAATGGGCAGTTTAGTTCTTACTGCTTTTGTTTAAGGCAAGGCTGCAAGAAAACTAAATAACCACTGTGAGGCTTAAGAGTCACTTTGCTTTTCAAGAAGCAGAAAATGTCTGTCAGGGAAATTTTAAAACCTGAGTTTATGTTGTGAAATAAATGGCCTGAATTTCATATATGTTATACAACATACATTGCTTTTTGAAAGTCTTACCCTTCTCTTTCCTGCTGCTGTCTTTGCTGTTCCTCACCATCCACACGACACCGATGAACATGACACATCCTGTGCTACTCACTGTTAGACTGGAGGCTAAACCAGCATGGAGCCACAGCAACAGCCATAACACAAAGTATCCTTAGATTTAAGAACTCAGCCTGTGTGTTGCTGTTCCTACCATTCTCACAGAAGTCTCTCATTAGAGAAAGCTTATCTTGTTGATTGTGCTGCTAGACCTGAAGTTCCAGAATCTACCACAAAAAATGAGCTGGGTACCTCTGGCATCCCGTTTCACCTCCCCTGGCTTTGTTTCCCCCACCTGCAAGGGGGTCCTGGTGTGATCTTTGGACACTCTGCAAACAACCTGGGCATCAGGACCTCCTGCAACCTGCAGGACTGGTCAAATGGGCTCAGCTGGATGAGCTCACATTAAATTAACAGATTGCACCTTGCTGATGGAGGCATGCCTTTTCCTTCCTCTGTAAATTAGGAATGATGATGGTTTGGGCAGCATTTCTCCTGACTGAAAGCACTACCAGCTCCATATTATGACTCGCTGAGCAGCACATTCCTATAATGGTAGGCTTTTAAAATATTTTATGGGGTATTTGTATGGGATAGAGTAAGACTAAATAGAATTGCATAGAGCATTTTCCATGAAATTTGCTGTAAACTTCTAACAGGGCAAATCTCATTGCAGACTAATTAAAGAGATCCTGCTGAAATGAAATTCGTCTTTATTGCTCTCACTTGAATAGTTTGGAATATAGCAGTATAAGCAGACCAAAGGATTTTTAATCTTAAGGTATAGTAGAAGTATTTAAAATATTTCCCACTGTTTGACTAAAAAACCAACATTGTGAAAGGTCAAATCACCAAGGATCATCTTTTAAAGCTAATCCAGTATTAGGAGACAAACTTTCCAGGCAGTCCCCACACTTTATCTCACCTCCACATGGTGGGCACTTTCTCTGCTGGTGTCACCACCCTCCCTGCATCTCTGATGAACGCCCAGTGCTGCGCAGACTGAGGGGCTGTTGTAAGTTCAGTGGTAGCTGTCACTCTGAGAGGGTTTGGACCGCTTCTCTGTGAAGTCTGAAGCTGTAGCAATACCCTCGTGCTAAGAGAGAAGTAAGAGATGATACCTGGCTTCAAATAGATTAGGTGCAGAGCTCTTCCAACTTCTTCCTGTCTCCAGATTTTCCCAAGTGCCTGGGTTCTGTCAGGAACAAAGACAACAGATGTCATAATCTTCATCTGCAAGCCAGAGAACACATCTTTATGTCTTCTGATTTTTTTTTTAATTTTTCATCTTGCCTCCTGAAACTCAGAAGAACTAAGAAAGATGTGTAGTAGAGGAGAAAGAATATTTTTAACATGCATGATAATTGCAGTGTCTGCCCTGGTGTGTACTTCATTATATGCTGATAGCTTATTCATTAAGAGCTTTATTACAAACACAGACATCTGACACTTTAATTGAAAGAAATGGAAAAGTTTGAAAATTGTTTTGTGCTCAACTCTTATGTAAAAATTACAAACAATTTCTCTTCCTGATACATAATGCTGATTTTTCATGCTGGAATGCTCTACCTGTGAAATTTCATCCAAGAGTGCATTTTAATAGCTGAGTCCCTAACCCTTCCAAATAAAAGCGTATAATGGAAATAATGATAGATTGAAATTCCACCCTTAATTTGAGCTGTGTTAGAAAGCCTGGGTATAACATTATTCTATTACTTTTTCCTTTTTCGAAAATGAGTATGTACTTCTGTCACTTGGCTTTATGCATATTCATACACCATTTAGCACCCTTTGCTCAGCTGGATGAGACATTCCCTAGGTAATCTAGCTCATTCATCTTCAGCAGTGCAACTTGTGCTCGGCATTATTCACCAGTGGGGCCCGTGAGACTGGAATGGGTGATTTTTTTGCTTTAGCTGTAATGTGTATGTTTTTTCAGTTGTAATAAATGCTGAAAGCTGTATATTTAGATGCAAGTGTATTTCCACATGATAAAGCCTGGCTCAGTTCATGAAATACCATCTGTAGAGCTTTACAGACTCTGTTCTCTGCTGCATTGTCCCCACGTATCCTGGTGTGACCACTGGTGAGGGAGTGATGGAGAAGTGGTGTGGTAGAACGGACCATCAAATTCTGAATCCCCAAGTGCTTTCCAACCTGTTATGGTGAAAGCTCCTTACTGGAAGACAGCAGTGCATGGGAGTGCCAGCTCAGGTGACTCAGCTGCACAGGAACTTGGACCCACTTAGGGCTTCTCTGCCAGATTCTTGCACTGGCTGTGGAAAAACATGTGTTCTTTTGTCCACTAGCAAGTGGCCATGGAAGGGGGAAAGCAAGTTTCAAGTCCTCCTTGAAACCTTCTTGATGGGAGATTGTCACTTTTGGGCTTTTTAAATGACTCTCTACAGTTTTAGATTATCAGATGTCACAGGTTACTGAGGAATGTTGTTCTTCAGCTTTAAACTTGAGGACAATCAGTGATTTATGCCCCACAACTTTGGAGCACTTGATTTTGATTTAGGCTGTTCCCTGCCACTTGCCAATAGAAAGAGAATGTTAGAAATGAGCCGTGTCCCTGCATAAGGAAAATATCCTCTGGATGTAAATGTCTCATCAGTGTAGGTCTGTCAACCTTCATTTCAAGAAAAATTGATGCTTTCTTTTCTCCTCCCCTTTAGGCAATGGTGAATCATTAAAAGAGCCTTTTGTTTGTTTACTGTGGGGTTGACCCCATGGGAGCAGGGTTGTCATGCATGATAGATTTATTGACGGATAATCATTTGTTTGGGGCTCTGCCATGAAAAATGGCTTGACTTCATAAGTATCACCTTCAGAAATTATTTAGAGCCTTTTCCGTTTAAATTATGAATCTTTGCAGCAAGGAGAATCCTTGACAGAAGCTGTCTGTAGGAACAGGAAACCTTCTACATGAGTAACATTAACCGAGTAACCTCCCCCAGGTACATCTCCATGGGCCAGGCACCCACGTGGGCTCAGAACAAGCTGCAGCAATGTAAAATTGTGAGCTGGTTTCTGTTCTCTTTTTTGTTCATACCCTACATAGCTCAGATAAATACAGTGTGGAACTGATTGCAAACCACATACCCCCGGTACCTGGCCTGCAGGGCTCAGGGCTGCTTGCACAGTACAGCTCAACAGTGAGTTAAATCAGGTAGGAAAAAAAGGTAAAAAATAAGGAGACTTAGAAAATGTGAGCTTAATAGAGATGGAAGTGAATGCTAGGACTGGTCTGGTACAGTCTCTGCAGAGTTAGTAGTACACGTACAAATCAGAGTAGCTGATTACAAGACTCTGAAGAAGAGCTTTACATTGATGCTTCATGAGTCACTAAAACCTGCTGCTAATTGCCTCAGTCTGGAGGCCTAATAGGGAAACAAAAACAAAGATCCTGCAGGTGTTTTAATCGGTGTTCACAGAGCAGCCCTGTTGTGCTTCATGGATTTGATTCAAGCTGCTCTCAGTGCCGAGATGGGAGCTGGCTGTGCTGCTGCCATCTACACTGTGGGTGCTGCAGCCTCTCAAGGAGCCCCAGCAGGCGCCAGGGTTTCAAAGCAGCTGGAGCCATGCAGGGAAAAAGCATTCCCCTCCTCCTGGCCTAGGATCCCAGCAGTGTGCAGCAGGTGAGCAAGCAGGTGATGCCATGTGGGGGAAAATGCAGAACAGCAGGGAATGTACCATAGGCAGTTGCAAAAACAGTGGAGAAGTTAAATCCACATCAGTTAACACCATGACTGGTACCTGACAGCAGTGCTTTCCCAGCAGTGAATGTAGGTTGCTTAAGAGTGATAAAGAAGTCACCTCTCCCAAAACACTACTTGCTTTGGGGGTTGTTTTATGTCCTATAAAATTCACTTGATCCATTATGAACAGCTCAAAGAAGTTTAATGCACACTATACAGAAACTGCAGTGCTTAGGGGCACTGTATGGATATTGGATATATGCTGATTATAATCCTGGCAGATAAAGGTAAGCCTTGAACACCTGCCATTAGATATTACGGTATTTTTGTCACAGTACATTTTCTCAATAAATTTGTGTGAGAGAGCATTTTGTTTATCTGTCAGGCATGAATTGTTTTACAAGAGAGAGGTAAACTAATCTGCTAAAATTATGTAGAAATTAGGTAAATTATTGTGAAAACTGATGTTTAGCTGCTCCCTTTTGTTTCTTGCAGTGCAGAGTGCTCTTGAGTCCAAATGATTATAGATTGATTCAGTTGTGCATGAATAGGGCTCAGTACTGTTAGAACAATGTTTTCTGGCATTTGCAAACTATTGTGCATATTCAAAGCATTTAAAAATATGAAAGTTTAGATTATGATCCACTGCAGTTAATATCAGCCACGAGTCACTGGTCAGCAAAGGCGGCAGTGCAGGACAAACATTTCCCTCCATAACTTAAAATTCTTGTTTGCCACTTAAATGGAAAGATTGTCATCAAATGACATTTATATGTCTCTAGGGTTGTTTGTGCTCAGGATATCAAGGCTGACTGTTGTATCAAGAGTCAAGCCTGATCACCCAAAATGTGAAGTACAGTGTTTTTTTAAAGCAGAATCAAAGCAGAACTGGGTCAAATTCTTCCCATTGAAAGTTGATTGAAAATGTGTGCCTGAATGTCTTCCACCCTTTGAAAATCCAGCCTAGATACTTCATTTTAGGAATCATAATCAGTTAAACTTTTAGGGTTGGAGGCATGTAGTTTGAATGTGTTATTTCCTGTAGGACAATTTTATAGGCTGATATGATCCTTCACCATTCTAGAGCAACTTGACTTCATGGTGATAAGCTACTTCACTCAGGTGCTCTATCAGTTAATATCTTAACATTTCCTGTAATAGAACTGTAAATCTGATGCTTGCTATTTTTTTTTCTAATAGCAATTTTACACCTCCAAAGAATGTATCTTGAGGCCAGTGGGCACAGCACTGGAATGTGGGGTCTGCCTTAGCTGTTAGACTGCTGCAAGTGACTCACTTTTCTGTACTTGGACTTCTGTACCTGGCTGTGTTTCAAAAAGAAAGCAATGATTTTGGCATTCTCCACAAAGTGCTCTGGGAGTGGTCTATTAGTTAACATTTTTCTTTTTGCTTGCTGTCTCAAAATCAAATTTCTGTAACACAATCCATGCAACCTTAGTGCTGTGGGGCCTAGAAAAGAAAGTATTGCAGTAGTCACTTTTTTCGTTGAAAAATAAGGTTTCATAAGAAAGCCATGAGTCAGTAAGTTACCCCAAAACTCTGAATTCATCTCCTCAGATTTCTGGCTACCTTTGTCTGCTAATGTCGGTAATTTTCCCTCACAAAACCACCCATATTCTACACAGCTGCTCTTGTGCTGACATAATTAAGGCAGGACAACTTTTCAAGTGTGGACAGGCTCATACTAGTGAAATATATACAAAGAAAATGGTGAAGACTACCAATGCCAAATTAATGAGTTACATTATCAATGCCTTATGGAAAGAGCCATGAATCACATTACAAGATAAAGAATGAATTTTCCCCCTTGCTTTTGAAAGAAAAAGCAATATATGGTCTGAAGTCTAGCTTTGATATTTCTCTCTACTCTTCTCCCTCTCAAAGCTTTCTTATAACCAATAAAATTCACAGGTTTGCCATATCTTATTCAGTGAGAAGACAACTTAAAAACTAATATGCTGCGTTGGCACCAAGTGAAAGAAATTGATTTAGAAGATGACAGCAAAAGGGCCATGCTGAAATGTGTATAGCCAGGCAGTGTCATACTTCCTTGGAAAGCATTCAAATCAATTTCTCGTGGATATGTATTCCTGAGGAGCTGTATCAGACAAAAAAAAGCTTCCTTCAGGAAGCGCTGATCTGTCCAGTGGGCTCCCATCAGAGCACTTCCACAGTGCCACCCCAGAAAGATTTACTGGATTAAATGTACTTTTACATTTCTCTAGTGTGTTAGTGCTGTCTGCCTGAGGTGGCAGACTAGGCTGGCACCCAGGACACCCTGTGCTGATCTCAGCTTAACTCCTCATTTGTCGCTTGATCAGGGGCAAGACACATCCTTTTCAATTCCCTCCAGTTTCTCTGCCTGCAGAACAGGACAACTGAATCTTTTTACTCAGGGTTCTGAGAAAGTGTCTGAAGAAGAAAGGATGAAACAGCTAGCTCGTCGCTGCTGCTTCAATTGCTACAGTTTGGTTCAAAACATCAGATTTAGATATCAGTGTTTAAGACCCTAATAGACTATATGCATTTTCCTGTTCTTGTGCTGAGTCACTGGCAATGCCAAGCTTCAGGCTTACAAAGGAAGGACCAAATTTCTGAGGGAAGTTGTGGAATTTGTAGATAACAGTCTGAAGCAAACCACCAGCATTTATTTTTCAACATTAGTTTCACCAGCCACAAGAACTTTCTCTTAATGTATTAGGGGTAGCTGGGTTTGGACTTGCACAGTGGCCAGTTGTCCAGAGAGCCAGGAGATTACCACAGGAAGCAGAAAGTTTTGGTAAACTCACAACTTCGTGACAAAGCCTGTTGGGATTTAAGAGCACAGATGAGGTTTTGGGAAGACAGACAATACCTAGAGAAATGGAGATTATATCCATAAAGAAAGGCAGCAAGATTGGACTGTTTAGAAACTTGTCTTTTAAGAAATAGTGACTGCAGGTTTCATATTCCCAGAGAATGAGATTGCATGCGCACGGCAATACAAAAAAGGAATAATAATGCGAAATGGAAATAGAGCAGATGAGTGTGAGGGTTTTCTGGTTGCTGATCTTCCCTTCCTCCCCTGAATCACAGAGTCTGTCTGCAGAAAAAAAAAATGTATAAGTGGTTTCTGTTATTCTCCCTGGCAGACAGAGCTTAGAAAGTTGCTAGCTTGGAGGCTGTCTTTTGAATTTTTTTAAGGAAGAATCATCATCATTCCTCATATGCATGAAATCCTGTATATCACCTCGCTGCTGCTGAACTCACTGCTGCTTCGGAGTTCATTATTTGAGGGATTAATCTTCTGTTCTACTTAATGCCTTTGTCTGTGTGGTTTATGGGTTTTGTTTTGTTTTGTTTTGAATTACAGCAAAATATACTTGCAAGCACCTCTTGTATTTTCAAAATCATGGAGTCGTTTAGGTTGGAAAACACATCCAAGACTGAATCTAGCTATTAACCTAACACTGCCAAGCCTCAGGTGCCTGCCTACCATCCTTTCGGGTGCACAGTTCCCTTCCTGCTTCCCCTTTGTTCTTAAGACAACCCTTTGCTATCTGACTAACCAAGTTATATCCCTTTCTCTTTCACATAAAAATCTCCAAAAAATGCTTCATTCTGTGCAGTTCAGCTTCATCTTTGAGTTACTGGATTCTCTAGGAGTCCACTTTGAAGTGGATCCCACTCCTGAGCAATTACTCTGTGTGTGGAGGTCAGGTGGCACTGAACCCAAAGAGAGTCACTCCAGGACCAGCACCAAGCATTCATTTCTAGGTCCTCTGTAAGCATATTTGGTAGATGGTTCTCGTGACGGTGCCTTTGAAGGAGCTGAAGGCACTGCATTAATTTATTCAGTTACAAAAAGGTAAATGCAGCTCTTACCAGGGTCTCCTGAAATAGTGGGTTGAGATGTTGAGGGAAAAAAAATATGAGGACTACGAAAAAAATAGTTTCAGTTTTTGTCATGCTTTATTCCTGTTTCTTTGGTGAAATGGATGGAAAACTGTTGGTTTAGAATTAAGCAGAAATGTGACATTTTCATTTAGGCCTTTTTGAAGGGGGGATGAAATGTTTTGGGGTTTTTTCCCCCTGAGACTGGTGCCTCGCTTCTAGTTTTTATCTCTTATCTCAATCCACTTTTGTAATAAAAAGATAAAAAGGAGAGAGCAGGGAAAGAAAAAACCTGCAAAAACTGAAACCTAGATTTTCCTCTCTGATTTGTATCAGCATGTAATTTACTTTAGTCATCAGAAGGTTTTGCCACTCTAGCCATCTCTACTGTTGGTGAAGTGAAAGAGGCAAAAGTGAGTCATCTGGGTATGTTTGAAACAAGGTAACATTGCTTAAAATGTAATATTTTATAACAAAACAAGCTGATGCTTTTGAGCAAATGGAATAGCCTGTGAAGAGTATAGACAAGTCTTGCCAGTTTTCAGTCTGGTAAGCATTGGAGTGTTATATCAGTGTGTCAGTTTTTCCTGGAGGAGTAAACTGGGATTATTTGGTTCACATTCCCAAGTGTTGTAGTGGAAAATTCTCAATGTTTTCAGATATCTAGCATTCAAATATTGAGGACTTAATATCTCTATTGATGTCCTATCAGCAGGTCAGGACTACATTTTCCTGTATGTACTTATTTTTGAAAACGATAATAAACCCTCCAAACCAGACTTGTTTTGCTGATTTCTTCTTGGCAATTCTTGCACCTTGCGGTATCATTACCTAAGCAAGAACTGTATTTTGGAAATATACTTCACTATTTGCCAGTCTGGCTTGAAGCACTCGCTAGACAGTGGGCTTTTCCTGTTTTGCAGAGGCTGATGGGTTAAGTGCTTGAGCATAAACAGACTGAACTGAATATTCAAGTGTTCACTGCAGTCATTCATTGATGCATCTTGTCCTAGCAAGTGGCTGAGGCAGAAAAAGAATCCTGGCAAAACTTGGGGTGGGATCCACAGCCTTCTTCCACCACATTGGTCAGAATCATCTTGGGTACACCTCACTTTGAACACACCCCACTACCTGTGAAGATCTGGCTGACTGGGCCTGTTCTCTCATTGCCTTTGACTGTGGGCACAACAGTGGCTGCTGTAGGCTTTGAACTGGTCATGGAGCTCAGGTTTTATGAGTATCAGGCTGAAAGCTGAGCAGTGATGCCTGCCTTCCATCTCAGAATTCCAAAGTGTCCTCAGCATCCCCTGGTAATTTTGCTGCAGAAAAGCTGAGCTGTGGGCTATCAATACCGTTCCGGGTGCTCCTTGCTCTGGTTCTGTATGATGTATGACACTAGAGATTAATTAATTGAATATTTTATTTAACAAAGATTAAAATAAATTTATAAGCAATGTACTGCCTGGCCTGGACACTCAGTAAGTACTAGTAGTTTTCATTATCCCTCAAGAAATCGTTGACTATTTTATGCGATGCAGTGATGTATTATTCATAGACAATTTCATTGGTTACATTATTGCAGATTCCCAATGTAGCAAGAATGTACATAAGGACATGAAATCCTTAGGAAGAGAAGGACAGGTGATCTTCCATAAAAATGAGAATGTACAGTTCACGTTCATACACACAGAGGACTACAGGTCTTTGTGGAATCAGGCAAATGCCTTTTGATCCTGGTGGTGAGCTTTTTTCTTGAAGCATGCCTGCTACTGCATATTGTAATGCACTAATCCCTCTCAATTTCTTAATGATAAACTTCAAATATCAACCTGAACCGCTGTTCTCTTCCTGAAGCTGGATATTTTCAGTCCTGTTGTCAGCAATGCACCTGTATTTATTGTATGGATGGATGTCCACATTCCCAGCCAACTTATTCACCAGGTTTGGGATGGAAGAGTATGCACCTGGAGAAACTCATCTGCGTAGTTTGAAGTCTCATCTCCTGCAGTGACAGGACACAGCACACAAATCTGTGTACCCCACGCTGTCATCTGAGGAGAAGGACTCAATTTCATGGTGTCTCTTTGGCAGTGTGAAATAACAGCGGTGCGGAGATATTTGTTCAGCGTCCTCCTGGTGTAAAGATGCATAACTTTTCTGGCATGAGGATTTCACCTATTACCATGCCAGACCATGTCATCAGCCATAACTCTGCCTTTCCTGCTCCTTGAGTTTCAGGTCTCCCAGCCTGAACGCTGCATCCAAGGCAACTTCTTGTCTTGCCACAGCAGGTTTTTGTCAGGAGTGTGCTTCTTTCTAATCCGTGGTTCTGCAGGCATTGTGAAATCGAGGAATGAGCCTTTGTTCTGGTGGTAGCAGATGGCATTGCTACTTTATGCTTCCACCCTGCAGCACCACCCAGCTGGCTTGGGCCCTGCTACAAGGGTTGAACTGAGCTCTGCCTCACCCACTGCTGCTGCACAGGCTTAGCACATGTTCTTGTCTGCCTTTGGGTACCTTGGTGCTGTGACTGCACTGTAGGGATGCTCTAGAGCTACTGCCATGCCCTCTATCAGACCAGAATCTGTCTAAAGGCAGTGGATCTTGGATTTCACATCAACAGTAGAGGTCAAAAACTGGCATTGTATCCTCCACAGTGTGTTCAAACTGTGTTCTTGTGGCATGGGCTCATAAACAGAGATCTTATGATACTTGCGCTGAGTGCAGTGTAAAAGCATATTGTGCTAATCCTTTTCTTTTTGCTCTGTCTTATTGTTGTCCTTGAAACCTTGCAGGCAGTGTTGTTGTCTAACTGAGATATATTGCTGTGAGAGCTTGCTACACGGCATTGGGCTCTTTAGAAAGCTTTTACCATTTCATAATTTAAATGTATGTTTGTCCCTCTTTAACTGAAAAGTTGTTAGGAGTGAAAGGTTTGTGTGTCTGAATTGTTTGAAGGCTGCTTTGACTTTTGGTTGCCGAGGAAACTGTTTCAATGTAGAATTGTATTCCAGTGACTTCAAAGTCGCTGTTCTGTTACGGTTTGTGCATTCCTCAGGATGGGAACTCTTTCAGTGGGAAACTGCTTCAAGGTAGTTTAGTCCCATCTGGGTTTGGCCTATCTAAAAAGTGCTGATGGGGCTTCAAAGTTCATCTGGCACTGAAATTTCTAGGCCAGTTGTATGTTCCGTATGGATCCAGGGCTGGACCTGACATCAAAGCTGCTGACTTGTGACTTTGGAATACATGCACCAACATGTTACCATGTATCCTGGCTCATATCCTCAATTCCTTGTATTACTCCTTTGCCTCTTCATACAAGTGGAGTATGCACCAGTGGTGTCATGGTTTACTCAGCGGTGATTATGTGATTATACTGGAGAATCCTCACCCTAAAGCCCCTGTGACGATGGGAAAACTGTCTGCTTTGTACGGTTAGTGATGAAATATTAGATGAAGAAGGCAAAGGAGGCGATGGGTCTACAGGTCCTCGTCCCTCTCATGCGCAAGGTGTTGGAAAAGAGAATTTATCCATCTCTTAGAATCCCATGTTGAGTCTAGGATGCCTCTTCACTCTCCTTTCAGGCCACTATGTTGTTCCCTAAGATGGGTGACATTGGTGCATAGGATCTTCCATCCTTAATTTAGACCTGAGCCATCAAAATGTAGAGTAAGGATTTGCTGAAGTCCTTGGAAATATTAGCGTGACTCTGGTTAAGCCATGGGATTTCTAGGAATGCAGCCTCTGTCTTGGCTGCTAATCTCATTGTTCCTGAGGCTGGGAGTGAATGGCCACCTAAATTGCCTGGACTCCACTGGCATCAGGGCCTCTCTTCTCACCAGCTGTCAGAACTGCAGAGCAAATAGATGCTGTGGTGTAACCTCAGGGGCAGGAGGATGCAATTAAACCCAGTTCTGTAGGAGAGGCATTTCCTTTTCACAGGCAAGTATCAGAAGGGTGAGTGGTAGACTTTTCTTGCCCCCTTTGCAGCATTTAACAGACTGTATGGAGTGGTGTAGGAAGCCCATCATAGTCCAGGCACTGGGCTGAGGAAACAGGAGGGAAAAAACTCTTCTATCTCAGCAGCTCAGACATCTGATAACCAGAAGCAGCTTCAGATCATTCAAGCTGCAGAAGTGCCTTTCACCAAGAGTTCTCTCCCATGTCAGGAAGAGACAAAGCTTATCTACAGCAGTGCTTATAGTTTTAAAGAAAATTATATTTTCTCCTGGAGGCACATCCTTATATACCTTTTATGTGGAGCATGAATACGTTCATACAGAGGAAGAACTTGCTTCAATAGCAGGTTCTGCTGTGCAGCAAAAGGCCACAGCTGCATGGACGTGAGCCTCCAGTCTAGAAGGGGAATTGCACATCAGCTTTGGAGGCTAATAAAGGCATGACCTTCTTGCTTAATGAAAGAAAAATTTCCCAGGAGATGCAGTTCCCTGCTGGCTGTTTTACGTTTTCCCAGTCGCAGGCCACAGTCCGGTCCTTCCTTTGCAATCAGCAGCCCTTGTGTTGTCACCCGAGCACCAGCTGTGGGAGGGAGAAGGTCTGGCTGGATATGAAGCTCTGGGTGAATGATCAGGAAATATTTTTCAGGCAAAGAGGTCAATAAAAAAGTATTTTATTACGAAGGAAGAATAAGACATGAGGAAGCTTAGAAAAGAGAATTTTTGAAGGTGACTGGGAGATGTGGGTGATGAGTCCTGTGTGGCTGAATTCTTTAAATGTCCTGGAGTTTTTTCCATCAGGAGCAAGGCAAGGGGGCTTCAGGACATCTGGGCCATCTTTTCAGTCTTGGTAAAATATTATATTGAATGAGTTTTGGATGCTCAAGAGCTGAACTGGACCATAGGATTGGGTCTTTTAAAGAAACCTTTGTGAAACTGATATATTCATTTTGATTTCGTCGCGATGTTGATAGTTCCTGAAAGTGAATTGATTTCTGGGCTGATATTTTGGAAGCAATGCGGGAGAAAAAACTTGACTAATGTCAAAACATCCAGTTTTGAATCTGTGAAGACTCCATTTGGGTGGAGATTTTTTTGTTTGGTTGGTTTTTGTTGGGTTTTTTTTTTCTGATTTTTTTTAATGGCATCATCGTTATAATGCAATGTATAAATGCAATCTAATTTATTTCATAGCGCAATGTTAGATCAGTCCAAAGCAATTATTTTTCTCCTAAAATGTCATGTTTAATTTTGCCTCTTAATGAATTTAGAATTGGAAATCTCAAAGCTGTTGATGAAACCAAATGTTCATCATTTTTTTGGACAGTTCTGTTCAGGTGCTCTACATTTGGCTGTGGTAGATTCACTACTTAGCACATACTGCAGTGTCTTCCTCCTACCCTAAATCTTCACTGGTTGGGGTGAAATCACTTCAGAAAAGAAGGGCTTTTTCCTGTGTAAACTGTGAAGTGGAAAGGAGTAGTAATTGTCATCAAGTTTTCCAGGGTCTACTGCGGTACTAATTCAGGCCACGTATCTTGTAACAGGCATTAACAACAACTGTATATACAATAAGTTTGACACGTTTGAGTTCTAACAACCTTAAACTCCAGGGATTCAAGCCAACTTCATTAAAACGGTGGAAGAAAATGTTAGCAAGTCATTTTAAATGGTGTTGGCATATATACACCTTTTGACTTGAATCGCTTACTGTTGTCCCAGTAATTCAGTCTGGGTTTTCTGGCACACTGTGTGAATGTAAGGAGGAAGTGGTAGAGCTCCCTTAGACTCCCACTGATGCTTTGGTTGTTATCTTTGCAGTACTTGCTCCCTCTGGGTGTGTGTGTATTTTTTTGTGTATAAATGTATTTATTTATATTTTTATATATATGGGGGAAAGCTTGTATTTTTTCATATGCAAAGTATTATGGAGCATAAGCCCAATTTTAAATGCTTAAGTCTTTTAGGTATTTTACATCTTGGTTGCTAAGGTAGGTAGTAGGGCTTGAATAATTCTTCTGTCTGGACATGTATATTCATCTGCCTAACAGTTTTTGAAGCTGGTGGCCAATTTCAATTATATTTTGAAGAGAGGCAGATGTGTCAGAGGGACTGCACTCCTGCGAGTTTTTAAGGATTAGTGGCTCATATAGAGGAGCCACAGTCAAGGAAAGCTAACCCTTTGTTAGACAGCAGGAGAGCATGCAGAAGGAACACTTGTGAACTTGATTTACTAGTTCTTATGGCTCATTCAAATTATTTGTTTAAACCTGAAATACATCTAATTTATACAGAGAGCAGTGTGTCTACACATATTTGTCTGTTATACACATGCATAATGTTCACTGAAATCCTTCCAGAAATTAATTGTGCTCCTCCTTGCTAAAAGCAGAACCTCAGCTCCATCTGGTGGCTCCGTGATTGGTAAGGCAAAACTGCTGAAATACGTCTTGTCTGTGATTTTGCATTTTGTCTAGTGAAATAACCTAAGCATAGAACCAGGAGCACAGATAAGTGTTAGCTCCCTCGAGATAGATTTTATCCATAACAGAGAAGACCCTTATCTTTTGATTCCTTTTTTTGAGGGGGGTTGTTTTTCTGAACTTAATGCCGTTAGAGATCATGGGGCTTTTTCTTCAAGCATGAGCTAAAATATTATTTAAGCAAAAAGGAGACATTTCCCTCTACCTCACCTCCATCTCTTGAGAGAAGAAGGTAAAGCTTTATAAGGAAGGTCAAATATTCTATCTGAGTTGCAGTATCTTCCTGATTTATAACTCTTGTCATGTGACCCCTGGAACAAAGCTTCAACCCAGCTCTAAACCCAGAAATAGTCATGGACTGGTATAGCTAATTCTTTACTAAAAACGTATTTTGATAAAAGTCAAATGCTTAGAGTGGATATTTTCTTCCTTCATTGCTTTCTCTCTGATTAGAGTAGGAAGGCATTGGGCATAGATTTTCTGTTTTGTAGCTGATTTGTAGTAAGAAATTATTTTTATTCCAAGTGGGAAAACAAAAAAGAATTCTGAAATGAATTTTTCATCAAAAATTAGTGTTAAATCTGGCAGTGGTTTTGTTTTGATTTTGATCACATGTTTTTAAAAGAAAAAAAATTAGGGCAATGCTAAGAACATAAAAAAAAGAAACAGTTCTGTTCAAACAGTAAGCATGGCTTCACATTTTCAGTAAAATAAGTGATGTAAGTGGATGAAACATCTTTTTGGTGAAAAATAAAATGGCTTGTGGCAGTGAGCTGTGCTGTCTGGTTTTGCACAAACATGAGGGCCTGGAAGTAGGGTAGTAAGAATTAGTATAGGCATGCACAAGGTCAGCTGAAAATTAGCTCCATTGCTCTTTTTCTACTGTGAATTGATACAACAGCACTACTGAAACTCTGGACTAGATTGTATAATTTAAATACATTATAAATTGAAAAATTTTGTTTTAAAAATGTTAAAATTAAACAACTTGATTTCTGTCTGCCTCCCACTGTCGTCTGAACCTGACTGAAATGCAACGACTGTTTGGATAGGCTCAGAAATATGTCTTTGATGAATTTTAATAATGCGGCTGACATGTAATTCTTCACCCCCTTTTGGCAATTAGTAGAATTGGTGGATCATCATTCAGCTTTCAGTGCTTGTTTTGTGTATTGCATGAGGCTATGAAAGGGGAAAACCTTACGCTTAAGGTGCTGAGGAGGAGGAGGAAGAGATTGTAGACTAGTCTGATGAGAGGAAAGCCAAATCCAACTTCTTCAGCAGATAGTTGCTGAGAGAAGAAGCAAGGCCCAAGACAATGGTATGGAAAGAGTAATCCAAGACTGGAATTCGTTACTCCTTGTACTGCCTTAGTCCTTTGGCACAGCCTGCCACTGCTTTATAGCAACATCCCCAATGCTCTTAGTGCTGCAAGTAGCAAACAAACCTGAACCTACACAGAGGAGGAATGGAGATGTGTAGGTCAAGGCATTGTGAACTGCAGCAAATACAGCCAGGTAGAACAAAGTTATGAGTCGAGAGTCAAACCAGGACATCTTGCAGGCAATTTTAATCCCTAAGACATTCAAGTTTGCTATAGAGGTGCCTTCACTGCAGTTTGTGGTGTCCATGTGCTCCTGGCTGATGTCTCACTTACCCATTGCTAGGCATTTGGCAGTGGAGCAGTTGCGTATTCTCTCCTCTTTATACATTGCACTTTCCTGTGTGTGGGGAAGAGTTTTATATAGCCACAAAGAGTTTTATATGCCTTGGTGACATTTAATCTACATACTCTCCTCTACTTCTCCGTGTTCCTAATGAACAAGCTGTAGGCTGCATATTTTGCATACATTAATGCTTTGTCACTTCGAACTCGAGGCAGAAGACTGTTCCAGGCAGAAATACCATCTTGTTCCTGTCACAAGTCTTAATACAGGAAAATATAAAAAACCACAGCATTTGGAATCTTTTAACCAGTTTTAAGCAGCACAGGGTGTTTTCCTGTCTCATCTGTTTATAATAATGCTTAAGATCTTAAATGAGAGCTGTTTCTCCATGTGGGAAGCACGGAGTTCATTAATAATGAAAGACAGGCTTTTCCTAAGCTGTGTACACTCATGATAGACAGTGGCCAGGAAATGTTCATCCCTCCCACCAGGCACTGGTGCGGAAATCACCAGACATGACCAAGGTTACACAGTGTCATTGTGTCAGAATGGAGATTTAATCTCTGCTGCCAAAAATAAGAACGTACACACATACACAAAATGTAATAAATTGCTTAAGATTGAGGCTAACTAAAACAAATGTGTAGTCTACTGCTAGGCAGTTGTAACTGGCATGCTCCAGAGCAGGAAGAGGTGCAAAATGGTTAAGCAAAGCCCATGTGACAAAACTATTCCCCCATTTCTGCCACTTCCACCTTTAAGTGGATGCTGAACGTATGTTTGAAGGATGGGATCTGCAAGACAATATTTTCCTGAGAACAAACAGTCTTATTGGAGAGCAAAGCTGTTCAGTGTTTTCTATTCCACTCATGAAATGGAGGTGAACTTTTCTGGCATTTATAAAAAGAAACAAGCCCAGAGGATGCAAGAGAGCAGTCATACTTGCACGTGTTTGTGTTCGCATTCAGGTGCAGTGGGGGATTGTGGTATAAGAAGGCCAGATATCGATCTGGGTAGCAGAGACTTCTCAGGACAGGCTGGAAGGATCCACAAAAAAAGCATCACAGCCTGTGAGGATCCCTTGGCTTTCCCCCACTTCTGATCAACCCCACTTCTGCTTCATAGCATAAGGTACAATCCCTCCGTGTGCTTGTGTGCACATTTTAAATGTGGCATTAAGGAACAAGGCTCTCTATGTACAGAGGCAGGATTTGTTGAGGGAGCATCCCATGCTGCCTCAAAAAGGGCACTGACTTACAAGTTCACCATCACACATCCCCACAGAGACCCTGAAATGTCAGATCTTTAAGGATACAGTAGATGTAAAATATTTGTTTTAGAAGGAAAGTGGTCTTGCCCTACTGATGTGTAAGGAGCATGGGAAGGATGTTGACTTGACAGGTAGCTAAACACACAGCATACACCTCTCACATCCCCTCAGCGATCATCAAACTTTTTTAGTGGTAGGGAAGGCTTTTGGAGTGTTTGGTTGGTGTTTGGGGTTGCGTTTGGTTTGGGGTTTGTTGGGGTTTTTTGGGGGGGAGGGGGGTTCATTTTTTTGTACAAGCAGAGAAATGGGCAACAAGAAGTCAGAACTGTGTGTTCATAGCAGCACTGCATGTCTGTAGCATCACCACCTTTTCTGCGGAGATTGCAGAGTTTTAAAGCACTCCCTTGCAGCAGCTCACTAATAATTATTAGCTAGAGATCATGGGGGGCCTGTGGCAGCAGAGGAAGTATTCACTTTCTTGTGTAGTAGTTAGCTAAAACCTGACCTTTTGATAATAGTTGGACCAAAAAGGATAAAATCAATCATAAAATGAATATATATTCCCAAACCAAAGTGTGTTTCCTAATTGGCAACTTTTACTGCACTGCAGTACCAGCTTTCAACACGCTTGATGCGATTTTGACACGCTGCAATTTGGTCTGTGGAGTTCTAATGATTGTACACGAGCTAACATTGATTTTAGGCTAATTTTTCTCCTTTGCTGCTTTTCTTAGTCACCTGCTATGGTGTCTGAATCTACACACATAAAATGAAGTGTTGTTCAATCATGCCACAGCCGTGGCACTGTCACTGCCCCTGAGCTTCCCTCCTTTGATGTTGAGAAAGCCTGCAGAGCCCAGGCTCCTGGCTCAAGCATCAGAAAGGAGCTGCTTAATGCAGGCTATCTGAATAGCCTTTTGCTGCCCCTTGTCATCTCTTGTAAGGCTTTCTTAAAGTCACATGCTTACTTAACAATGGCATTTTTAGACGAATCTTTAGCATGGACTCAGTGGATTTCAGATTGGGAGTGTCTCTGACTACCCTAACTTAAATAGATTGTAGTTTTATGTAGATACAGAGGAAGAAGAGGGCAGTTGCAGTGGTAGTTTGGGTATGTCTGTCTCACTGGTTGTCTGCTCTGCAAAGCTGTTTGCACTGCGCCAGGTCTGAGCAAGAAATATGACAGTGGGTGTAATGAAAACATTGGGAGCTCTCATTAGGGCTGGCTGACCTTTCCATCTGAGCTGCGGGTCTGCAGCAGGTTCCATCAGAAGCAAATGTCCAAGGAACTGTTTAAAATAAGTGGTCACTTATTTTAAGTGACAGCAGTATCAGCAGCAGCATCCTTCTGCTTCATAGGGAGCCTCACACAGACACTTCCCAGTCCATACAAAAGTAATTTTTCAGGATCACAGAAATACCAATAGTGGCAGAAGGCAGAACATTTTTCACAATGGTGAAAAATTCATATGCTTTTCCTAGCATTAATTTAATCAAAATATTAGACACACCAAGTTGATGATTTGACCTTGGCTTCTGAAAATTTTGGAATGACCCTAAGGAAAGCTTTGGCCAGGGAAGATAGACCAGACAATCAAATTTATCTAAACTGATCTTTTGAATTACATTTATTTGTACTGTGCTTGTTGAAAAGCTGAATTTTTACCATCCTTCCTTGGAACAGGTTGTTATTTTTGGCATCAGTATCTGTGTTATCATCAGTGTCTGATCATTTTGTCTGTGTGTGGCAGCCCCATTCCTCTTCTCGTGGTCTATCACAAGCACTGCTCTACTCAGAGATGCTGGGGAGGGGAGGACTTGGTGCCCAGTTGTAACAGCAGAGACTCCCCCTCAAGGAGCTTCTGATTAAGATCATGAGGCAAAGTGCTGTTTAATTTAAGGAAAGATAATACCCAGAGGTGATATATTCAGTCACAGCTTAATTGAAATCAAAGAGCACGCAAAAAGGTGAGTGAGACAGCAGACAAAAGGTTAAGCAGAGCACCTTGTATCAAATGTTCAGCTGAGGATTAGCTGTTGATTGTGGAGCATAAGCCAAAAATCAAGTTTTATTGTGTGCCCTACAGTGATTTCTGTGTTCAAAATGAAATCAGAAAAACAGGCACTTGTTTATCTCCATATGTTATTGCAGCATGTGTGACAAGAAAATAAAGAAGTCATGAAATATTATTAGTGCTTTCTTTTTATTGATCACTGTGTTTCTTTAGCTGCAGGAAATACTGGGGAAAATTTATGGCTCCAACCTTTAGTTTAAAAATTAGTGTAATTGTTAAGCTGTGGAATTATGAACAGCTGCTTGTCGAACAGTAACAAGAAGACAACCTTTACAAAAAACACCTAATATTCTGCCTGCATCAGGAAACTTTCACACAATAACAAGAGCTGATCAGTAAGAGTAATAATCTGCTTTAAAAGGGGAATGTAGATGACAGTAAATAAACACAACTGTTGAAACAGGCAGTGCAAAGCACATAATGAGGATGTTTCAAAGAGATTTGCAGTAAGTACAGCTTTTTTTTTTTAATAACAGGACAAGTTCCTCTGACTTTTTACTCCCGAGTCCATCACAGTAATTCCACTGGCTTAGATGGCACAGTAATCAAGTCAAGCCTGATGAGAGTTAGATTTCTGCTCTAAATCATACCCACTTCATCCTCCTAGTCCACTTTTGCTAGAAAATGTTTCCTCCACAGAATACTGTGCTCTTCATCCAGAAGAGTTAAATAGTGGCAGCAATGGCTCTACAAATGTGCTGTTGGTTTATATCAGCCTTTGTGGCTGACACTTCATCTGTCAATAAATTTTTAAGCTGCCATTGTAGTGCTGTTGCATCTTTACGGGAGTGGTGCCTCACTTTGCCCCATCCAAAGTTTCTTCCTTTTGCATGAATTCCATCTGCCCAGACTCAGAAGAAACTATTTAAAAGAAAATGTTTTTAAAGGTTGTTTCTGGTTTATTGGTAAGATATTTCTGTTCCTAAGGCATCTTTCATCTGATGATTAGCATCAAAGCATTTGTAAGCCTTGATTCTTTAGCTTTCTCTTTAGTCTCAAGGCATTTGGAGAAAAAGGTTTTGTGTAGCTCAGAGTAAAAACTTACTTCTTAACAGCACAGAGCAAGGTGACACAACAGCTTGGGCCAGAATTAAAAAAGACAAGTGGTGGATGGCTAAAACTGTGAGAGGAAGCTGATGTGGAGAAAGGAATACATGAGTTGAGTGCTTCAGGCTCAACTGAGACCTCCTTCTCTTTTACCTTCATCTTATTTTGTCTGTAAAGCTCTGGAGGAAATAAAGAACTGGGCACTGAGCAGAGAATGCAGAAAACCTTGCGGAGCTAGAAAATGGAGGTGTAGGTGGAGAAAAGCAGTGTTGGGTCTAAGGTCACAGCCAGCTTACGAGAGACCAAGGGCTTGGAATGCTCTGTCATGGCCAGCAGATGCCTTGGATGAGCAGCACCACAGCTGGGATGTGTGGTCCTTGAAAGTCCTCCATGGAGCTGAGAACTGGGAAATCCAACAGCACACAGGAGGACTGCTGAGGATCTGGTAAGGCATGCCAGCCAGGGAGGGAAAAAGCATGTGAACATCTTTCATCAAAAGAGACGTGGCCAACAAAGCCACCCAGTTCTGGCCATTACCTGTTTCTACTGGTACAGTTATGCTGAAAAACAGCTATTCAGTGTTAGCTAAAAGCTCTCTGAGATGTTTACATGTGTTTTTTATTTCACACTAAGAAACGGTCAAAAGAATATCATTGGAGCCTTTTAATGTAGAAAAATTGAATGAGTGCCCTGTCTTTGCAAGACTGAATGGGCAGATATGACCATAGGTGTAGCAAATACCATCCAGTGAATCACCTCCTATGCCTGATTTTCAGATGTCTTTAGCACTCCCACCAGGGATAATTGTTTAAAGAGCTCTGTACTCAAAGAGACCAGCTTTCTGAGTGGCTCAGCACTCTTTGGGAACTACCTATTTCCCTAGCACCATGAAGAGATATGCACAGCTGGCAGAACATGCTCTGACCCACTACAACACAGGCATGTGTCTCAGTTTTCAGTAACTAGCTGTCAGTCCTTAAAGATGATGCTGAAATGGAAAAGGACATGCAGCCTGGGAAAATAATGGCCAAATTTGTTTAACATACTTTACAACAACGGTTATGTCACATACTTTTAAGTGAATCTTGTTCATTAGAGGCTGAGTCTCTGCATTTGATGCTGTAGAAGCCTGAAGGAATCACAAAGAATTTGTCTAATTGCCATCATGGATGAAGGCTGCTGAAGCATTGGGAGCAACCAGATCTTCCGCACCAGTAATGATCTTATTGCCATAGTTACAGTTGTCTGACTCTCCCGCTGCCTGCAAGTTGACAAATTGCATTAAGAATATTTGCAAAACCTTGAAAGTCTCACCTAGGATACAAGTAGTTGAACAGCTGCTTTAAAACCCACTTCTGCCTATAGCCATGCCCAATCCTGCTTCAGCTGTGGGGGAAGCCCTCACTGTCTGTAAAACCAAAACATCTGCTTGCTCCTTAATCCCAGGCACTGGCAGCCCAGGGACTCCTTCAGCTTTGTGGATGCTGAGCAGGCTGAGCCCTACGGAGGGCTATGAGGTAAAGCAGAAGTTTCTTATGTGCCTTTCTTCCTAGCGAAGGGAATAAGTATACTTCTTGAAAACCTGTTCAGATCAGGAGCCTGGGTTAGGACAGGGGCACTGAGATGAGAGCTGGTGTTGACCTGTCCTGGCAAGGCTGAAGTGTCTCTTCTTTCCATGAGGTGAGAGCATTGATTCCAGCCACCCATGAAATCTGAGCCATCTTTCGTTCCCCATCCGGAAGCTGTGCTCTACCTGAGCAGGGCAGGTGTACACCAGCCCAGGCTGTGAGTAAGAGCCAGAGCAAGGGCACTTAGCAGTCTTGACTAAAGAGCCTCAACTCTTGTTCTGTGAATTAAAGAATAAAAGGCTCCAAGGAGCATGGTTACTAACCCACTATGGCACTTTTAATGCCAAGTTGTATTCCAGCCCTTATGATTTGTATCCTTCTTTTTCCCTCTGCATCTCTGTTAGCAAGCAACAGTAGCTTCTTTTTACACTTTTTCCACTTTCAGCCCCTCTTGTCTCAAACTGGGTGGTAAACACGGTGGCCTGACTTAGGTGCCTCACAGGTATTAAGATGAATTTTCGTTTCCAAAGTCCTTTGTCTCAATTTCCTGGCTTGTAAGGATCTGTGTGGTGATTTGGGTTGTTTCAGCATACCCTGTAATCAGCTGTCAATCTTTTTCCATGGAAAATGTGAGGATGTCATTGTCAGGCATGCACAGCAACTAGACTGCCAGGCATTCTTGCATGTATCTTCTCCTTATTTTGTAAGCTGACTTGATAAATTAAGAATGGGTTTCACACAAACAGACTTCCAAGGCATCACTTAGTACAATTAATGGGATGGGCAAGGGGTCTTTTTATTAGGCACGTTGTCTTTGTGCTCATCTGCCATCTCCTTTTGCGGACTCATTTAAGGTGAGTTTGAAATGCGTCCAAGGTTTCAGGAGAAGCATCCATTTGAATCTTTTAATTGAGGTCAGGAGAGCAGAAGCTGCAAGCAAACTTGAAAATCTGGAAAGGGGGAAAGAAATGTCCTTGGGTCTGAGACAAGCTTTGTTGCAAAGAGGCACAGGTTTGGTGAGAGGCAGGGCATGTCTTTTTCTGACAGTTTGCTGTGACATTTGTGGGTGGTGGCAGTGAAAGAAACCCTCTCAGGCACAGAGTTTCCCCTCTGGACCATTCCTACGCAGGGCTCTGAGGCCACAGCAGCTTGCAGAGGGGGAATTTTTTCAGTATCTCGTGGGAAATGTAGTCCACTCAGACACCCTCACCTTGGAGAGAGGCTCTCACACAGAAATACTAATGGGGAGCCACAAAAGTGTTTCCAGTTAAGTGTCAGTGGCACTTGACAATTTTCAGTGCTCAACTTTCCATTAAAAAAAAAAAAAAAGAAACTGTTTTCAGTGAAAACATTTTTTCTTCTAAGTCTTTGCCTACATCTTTTGCACAATTAAACCTCATTATCCAGCAGTGTGGAAGGGATGAACTCTGCATCTGCCAACATGCTCCACGCTAACTGCATTAGCCTCTCCTCCTTGGCCATACGGATTAATATTTTGAACTGTCACCTGTAGCCAATTTCATAATGGCCATTAATAACATCTAAAACTACATGTGTATTGAAAAAGGAGGGAAGCACTCTCCTTTAGGTGATTGAACAGCTGCATTATTTCTGCTTTGTCTTGGCAAAGTTACTATTTTCCTGTGAAACCACGGGTTGGGATTTTTTTGCTTGTTGGGTGAATTGACAAAGACTGCATCAGGTATGAGTTAGAAGGCATTGGACCAACAAAATACAAGACTCATACTGTATTATGCCTTTCACACGTTGTTTGAACAATGGGTCAGTTCTCAGTTATTAATAGTTTGCAACGAGAGATCAGGCTCTGGTCTTTGCTATGGTTTTTAAGTTGAACCCTACTGATTCAGCTGTGCATGCAGAGGATGTCTGCAATCACATCTTCAATTTTAAGTTATAACCAAGCTGCAGGAAAGAAAACCTCCATGCCGATTAAATTATAGAATACTTTATTTTACTTGATCTTGCCCAGCAAGCTAAAATAAACATGCATCCTTAGCTGTACCAGTAATTCATGTAACATGATAATTACTCAGTGTGCAATCATTACATTTCCAATAGCACTCATTACCCCAACAGCCCTCAAGCATTTCTGCAGCAGCACTTGGCTTGTAGCTGTAATGATACCATTTGCAAGTTTCTGAAGGCATTTTTTTGCTCTGACTAGCATTGATTGCATTTCATTTACCTTTTTGCCCCTGCTATTGTTTATTGACAAGAGTTTATCAATTAGCTCAGTCAAGATCCCAACAAAAACTACTGTTTCACTCACTAAAAATCAATAGGGAAACTCAATAACTCTTTCCAAAACCCAATAAAGAAGCAGCAAATAAAGTGATCGCAGCAGATGCGTGCACAGGACTTTGGTTGAATAGTTTATCTGATGAAAAAATCATGGTTTTTGTTGACTTTATCTACTTACCAAATGCAGCCTGAACCTGCAAACAATTTATTCCTGCCTTGCCCTTTTGCTTTTGTTTCAAAATACCGAAATAAAGGTAGTGTTTTCAAAGAGGAAGCATTTTGATAGTTTAGAAAACATATCTTGAGATAAAGGTTATGGAAATGGGAAAGTACTACCATTTTTGAAGGTTAAAACTATGCTAAAGCCAAGCCACAACATTGTGTGCAGGGACAGGAAGGAAGAATATGCAATGTTATGCTGCTGAGCTCAGATCGAAGCAACCACTCTTTGCTTCCACTTCCAAGTGACTTTGTAATTGTCCTTTTGACCTCAGTGGACATCCATTCCTCATGTTTAAAATGGGAGTCCATCTGGAGTATAATTTTGGGGACATGGGCTAAAGCTCATTTGTTCTTTTCGTGATGAGGCTAATGTAGTGACCTTCATAGCAGAAAGCAATAGGAAATTATTTTGTATTGTAGTTTGGGATGAAAAATTCAAGAGGAATATATCTGATGATGAGCTAACTAATTCTAATGCAGAAGCAGGAGGTGTTTTCAGCGGAGTTACAGCAGGATCAGTTTTCAAATGCCCTTTAGATGTGGGCACTAATTCTCGCTCTTTTATACTACTGTGGCAGCTAGAGGCTTCCAGCCAAGCCAGGATCTGGTATGCTGTGTGATGCTGTATTCTTTGTGCACACAGTGCAAGACATTCCTGTCCCAGAAGATGTGCTAAAATAAGCAGATAAGACAAAAATACTGAGAGAAAGGAAATATTTTTTATTTTTGTTTGTTCATCTGATGAAGATAGGGGAGAAGTTAAGAGATACTTTCTGATTACCCGTGAAGTTGCAAGCACAGCCCCGAGGCAATCACTAGTACCTTCATTTCCAGTAGGATACTCTAATCTTGTATTATCCTTCATGTGCACAGGAACCAGAACACAGCAGTTGGGAAACACTGTGCTTCTCATATTTTGAAATGGTCCAGAGCAAGCAGCCGTTTTTGCATAACAAAACTGCTTAAGGCTTGTCAACAATTAACACGGTGTTTAGAAGGGAAAACATGTATTTTTAAAATCTGCTTCACTCTGATCAGATTAGAAAATAGTGTCAAGGCAATTAAAGGAAAATAAAGAAGGATGAAACTGCTCTCAGAGTAATGGAAAAATAATTATCAGTGTGCCAGCCGATAGCGTCTTGTCCCTGCTGGATGCCGGGGGAGAAACATCTATTTTCAAAGTGCTTTTTGGGTCTCATCCTACACTGTGCTCAGCTTGCTCAGTTTCCATGCAATGTTGATAGAAACTAGAAGCACCCAGCACCTCAACAGCTGCCCTGAGCATCTTCCAGGATCAGCCCACCATGGACTAGAGCAGCTTGTGCACTGGCAGTGAGAGCAACACAAAGGAGTTGAAAATACAACAAAGGAAAATAAAATGTCTTGGAAAATTCCATAACTAAAGATGATGGCTTTTAATCGTGATTTATTAACACGGTTGCTGCCATGTTTCCAATGATTGTCGGCTGTTTTGGAAAAGTGTCTCCTTGGATGTGCTGACACATTTGTGTCTGTTTATGGTGAGAGATCTCCACAAAACAGTTCAGCAGCTGAGAGACTGATGGTATACTGGAAAGTGTGTGCATCTCTTGGAGAAAAGCCCTCTGAACTTTGGTGAGGAGGTTATTGTGAAGTGACTTTGAAACCTTGTCCTCCTGCTCATGATAAATTACTCCTAGGAAGGGGAATTGAAAATAAAACTCTGATTTTAATGAAAACTTTAGGAATGTTCACATTTGCTTTCATGGCCTCTGGTTTATAAACTCTTGCAGCAGCAAATGGAGAGGCCAGAAATAGTACTGGGACCTAGCACAGCTGCAGTTTCTCAGGGGGGAAAAAAATAGCGAATTTCATTAAGCTGTTGGTTTTTTTTCTGCCTTGTTGCTATTTAGCAAAGGTAAATGTATTGTGAAGATCAGGGGCACAGCAGTCTTATGCTCTGGCCTGTGCCATGAGCACATATCAAATGGTTCTTGAAGTCTTCCCTTTCTTGGCTAAATAGACAATGGCAGCAGGAGAGCTCATGCCTCACCCTCCCGCTCTAAGTGTTCTTAGACCCTTCTGAGTACAGCCAAGGGGAGGACTTTGTTAATCAACCTCACTGGTGATCTGACTGAAGGTCTTTAGCAAGGTTTATTATTTTCTTCATCTTTGGCCTGAGTTGGTGAGATGGGTAATTAATTATAGTTTATCCATTTGTCAGGATGATTAAAGCAGCTCTGCTGTGTAGCTTGACCTTCAGGTAACCGGAGAATTCTTTTCACTTAACACTACCCTGCCACTGCAGGAAATTTGTGCAGCCTCTTGCACCTAATATTTTCCTCTACATTGTTCTGAATGCTTTTTATTCTTCTAGTATGAGGGGGTTTTTTTAAAAAAAAATACATAGAAAATACATAGAATCATTCTCATTAGGATTGGAAGAATTTCTGAGGTCCATAAGAATATTCATATTCAACATTGTGGGCATTCTTGTAGGTTTATCAGCTTTTCTACAGATCTACATCCCTTTTATTGAAACTAATATATAAAACTTCCCTGCCTCTTAGTAATTTATTCTCTCTTTCTTTACTGAAGCTAAAGATAAATCTTTTGTGATCCTTCGCTCAGAGGTTTTATTGAAAACCACACTTTTGCTTATTGAGGATCCTGAGAGAACCAGTTTAAATGCCTGCCAGGGTGGTGGAGGATATTGAGGTTTTTGTACTGAGAGTCCAGACTGATGCTGGAAAGGAAGGTACTCCTGCAATGTTGCTTGCGCTGAAACAGTAAAATAAGCTAAGGATATCTTTCAGATTTTCTTTGTCTTTACCATTACTTGACTTGAAAAGTCTCTCCTTTTCTTTCTCTTTCCAAATTATCTCTTTCAACTTGTCTAACTAGACCCTTCCAGCATACACTCTTGTTTCTGTCTTGGGAAGGACTTTTGATCTTGGATCCTAAACTGTAGCAGTGCAGAACTGGCAGCATGATGGAGGACAGGAAGCCTGAAACTTGGCCACCTTCCTTCTGGTGTTCTTTTGAGAAGTGCCTGCTATTTACTCCCTGGTGACTTTTCTCCCAGCACCATTGTCTGTTAGCTCACCACATGTCAAAGGAAAATGTTCTAATTTAAAATACAATAGTGCCTGGTGTCGATACTGTAATTGTGTATTCATATTCATAGATCACTTCAGAAAACTCTGATACTTGCCAGAGTAGAGAAGTTGTGAGCAAAGATTCCATAAGTCATGAGATTGCCTTAAAATCCCGAGGCTCGAGGGTGTGTGAATGTGTATTTCCCTTGGGTATTTCTTCAGGGTTTCTATTTTTCAAGCTTTCCCCTGTCAGCTGAAAAGCAAGTCACTTATGAATAAAAGAAGAGCTGAGAATTTCCTTCATGTTAGAGGGCTTCAGGAGCCACAACCTCTGCATGAAATGTCACTGGATCTGTAATGAAATCATAGGAGCTGGCAGGACTGCCAACACACTCTCCTTTGCCTACTTCATAAAAACAAAACCCTTTAAAATTGGGCTATTGTTCCTATAAAAATTGTAATTAAATATTGCTGTCCTTTAATACATACCTCCTACTCTGTGACCTAGTGTGTAGTTGTTTTGCATTAACCATATGATCAACAGCAGATAGAGCTGCTTGATAATGATAAGTAGCTGAGGATTTAGTGTACATCAGATGTGAGTCCATCTCTTTTTTTGTGTTGAGTTTTTTAGCTGCAGTTGCACATCTGCAATAAAGCTGCAGTAAATACTTTGAGGAAACTTTTGCATTATTCCTTCCAAAAAAGATTTTTCTCTACAGCCCAAACTTTTGTAATTTAAAACCAAACATATGCCCTGTCCGCACATTTCAAGAGGCAGCTGGAGTAAAACCTTTTGGATGAGATTTTAATGAATGACTCTGTTCTCTCACTGAATCAGTGCAGGGAGTAAATTTTTAATGACTCATTAACAAAGTTAATAGTTTTGAAAATCATTACAGCATGATTCCATTATTTTGTTTCTTTTTGCAGTGCAACTAATGCTCCATGCATCATAGTAATGTTTTTCTTTTGGTGCTTCCAACAAAAGTTGTTCTGACTGAGAACTTCCTCTAGGAAATGTGTTATGAAAATAGCAATTTAGAAATTCTCTGAGATGCTCACCAGTTGGATTTAGGATCACAATAGACCTACTTGAGGGCCACACCACAGCCTATATGGGCCCCTTTAGAAGGAGATACATATCCAATATGATTTTCAAAAGTTTTTGAGTAGCCTAACATCTTGATTTAAGTATGAATGAGAGGCCGAATTTCTGCAGGCACTCTAGATAACCCTATAAGCTGCCTAGATTTGTTTTCCTTCCTTCACTGTTTGAAATGTTTCAGATGGTCCTAGGTCTGCATTCATATGCCTACTGACCAGCAGCCTTTGCCTGGCATAGTAAGAGATTTATGCTCAATACTGTGTATTCCCTTCTATCTAAAGGCAGCACTTTCCTTTAGCTATATTTTATGTACAGATATATCTTTTATAGGAGCCTTTTACTACAGCTGTCGCCCTGAAAATCAGTCTGTTGCATTCAGTTCATATCAACTACTTTGAGTGGATAAAAAAATACCTAAAATTATTTTCTGTAATTTATCTCTTAGTCAGATGTCTGTGTAGTCCATTGCCCACTGAGTGAAGAGAATTTATAACAAATGTTAGCTAACAAGCTTCTTCCTTGTTAAATAGAGCATCAAATTCCTTGACAAATGTTGTCATGAGTTGTTTTGTGAGCAAATAAATGGAGTTCAGAAGTAAGGAGAAGAAACATGAGGCCACAGATAGGGGCCTGGAGAAATTTGAAAGCTTAACGTTTGTCAGCATTAGAGAAGACCTTTATCCTGACGAAACCGTGCAGGACAATGCTTTATAAAGTGATTAATGGAGGAGGTAGGATGGTCCCCCAAACCACACTGAAAGGTATATAGGTGTTCAAAGATGCCAAAAGGGGTGAATTTAAAACTAAAACTGTGATTCCTGTTGATTTGAGAGCAATTCATGGCACTAAATGAGATAAACACAGCTGATCTTATTTTTTATGAAGATTACCTCCCATATAGCTCATGGCCAGACTACTCAAGGTGTCTAAAGGTATCAGGAGATGGTATTTACAGCTTGGGCCTAAATGTAAAATAACCATAAGCAACTTCCCCTCTTGCCTATCTAGCCCCAGCCAAGCATTTTGTAATTTTGACTCTTACAAGATCTTTGGAGTTAAGGAACCTCTTAGCCTGCAGTACATATTTCTACTGAGGCCTTGAGGTGCTGGTATGGGGGCATTGTATTTCTGAAAGACACTGAATTTTAAGACATGTTGTCTCTGTTTTGCATGTTTCCTGCTCATCTTCATATGCATCTGTGTCATGGTGGGGACTGTGATCCAAGAGATCTTCACAGATTATATTTCCTTAGTCTGCAGGAAATAGACCCTGCAATAGTCTCAGTCTTGCTGTTTTACAGGGACTAAAGCCTGCTGTCATAAGAATGAACCAAGTTACTAGCAAAAATTAAGTGCTTTCAAGGACAGGACTACAGGGAATCAGGGTTTTATGAGCCACCATGGTTCCTACCTACGCAAGAACTGCTTGCAGATCCCACCATTTCAGTCATAATTGGGAAGTTGCCCATGTGTCACTTATCCAATCTCACTTCTGCTCCTGGTGGTCCCCAAGTTTCTTTCCTTTTGACAGGGACACTGGTTTCCTTATCAGTCTTGTGGTGGTGGTGCCTAAAATTCAGGGCTGGCACTGCCTGTGTCAGGAGCTGGCATGACTGAACAGGTCTTCAGGTAGTTTGGTTTCAAAGGAACAAATTTATTTTTTACATTGGAAGTGTCCCCTGATTTTAAGGACAAGAAGGAGATCCATGGAAAAAGAGTAACCATCTTGAGGGGTTAGACCTTGCTAAGCAGCACAGGCAAAGAAAGGGAACCCATATTTTTGGGCACCAGCCTGCAACCCTAAGGCCTGGCTGTTCCTGCAGGTGCTGTGTAGTTTCTGAACAGGTTATTGCTGTATTATTGTAGTTGCTGGCACAGGTTGCAGTCAATCTATGCAAGCTATCATAAAATTTGGGTTTAGGTGCATGCATGCTTAGGTCAATGCGGAGTGAGAGCAAGCAGCATTTGGAAGGGAGGCTGCTTCATGTGTGCTGCCTGTTACTGGATGATTCATTCAAGGAGAAATTCAGTGTGTTGTCCTCACCAGAAATCAGTGAACTATGCTGTATACTAGAAGTTCTGTGTAGAGTTCTCAGAAATGGCAGTGCTGAAAAATAAAATGAACTGATATTATCATTGGCTCATTCAGCACTGCAGTATTTTTAAGGCTACTTATTGATAATATAGAGATTCTAACTGGTAATTCCCACTTTTAATTATCTTACATTTAGTTACAGCAAATGGTCCCCTCGTTCTTTAATGTAAATAAATTTGTGTGACCATGTCCTTAATGGCCTCTTTCATATTTTTCTTCTAACCAACACTGGAATTTATTCTACTTGAGCTAAGCACCTCCATATTTTGCGGCAGTTTACTTTCCTATCGTTCTTCTGAAAATATCACAGACAAGATAAATGGATTGGCACCAATTTGGTGCTTGGGTGATTAATGTCAAAGCTATTTCTAAACCATTAGTTTGTTATACGTGGCATTTTATCTTTGTTTAGAATATAAATGCACTAAGTGCAGATGCTAATTATTGATTTAGAAAATTTATTTTGAAATGTAATAAACTTTGGAGAAGGGATTGCCTCCAACTGTAATGTCCTCACCCATAAGTGCTCAGTGTTAAATATTTTTATTTTAAATTCACTCCTACTCATTAGGTTGAGGTGATTGTCTGTTTAAGTAACAATACACTTCAGAAACATTGATTTATGTTTTGTTTAGAAAAAACCAAACATCACCACTACTCAAAACACATTGCTTTTCCTGCACATCTCCAGCAACTGAGGGGACTGAATAATTTGATACTCAAATTCCAGTATCAGATTTTGTATATGTCACTTCTGAGTGAAAATATTTTATCCCCAGCAAAAAGCTGAAGGCTGTCCTTTAGTGCTTTTTTCACTGATTTATGTTAAATGTGTGATTTTATGCCTGTATACAGCCTGGGTAAAGGTTTGGGTCTGGGTCCCACAGGGCCTTCAGTTTTACCAGCTGCAGTTTCTACTGAAAGAAGCAAAATTCCCAGCCAGTTCATGCAGAACAAATTTCAATCCTGACTGTGTAGCTGATCAGTGGATGTCACAATGGTCAGCTAAGAGTGTCACACACTGCAAAACATCTGGGAGGGAATGATTCTGAGCGATACAAACTGTAATACAGACACACAGTCACTATTTGCAGTATGTCACCTGAACCTGCAGAGCAATAAAGCTGGGAAATGGAACTCTGAATTACCATGGGGAGGGAAAGGTGGTCAATAGTGTGATATTAATGAGATTCATGGTATAGATTTCCATTTGCGGCCACAGTGCTGCTGATAGAGAAGTAGTAACAACTGTGATGTATCTCATGCAGGTTAGGTCTTGTGTGCTGTCTATTTAAAAGCAAGTTTTGCACCCCAAATCAGTTCTTGGTAGCTACAAAGTTATCCAACAGCTCAAACAGACCCTAGTTCCTTGATTAGCTGGGAAATTGAACTTGGAGTGATGTCCATGGCAAACCAATGCTATGGTTTGGAATAGCAGACTGTATTTTGACTTCTACCCTTAAATATTAGTTTCATCCTTCCATATCGTGTCTAAAAATACTTTAATATTTTACTCCAGGGGATTAAAATGGCCTGATTCTTGGAAGTGTTCTCCTAGCAGCAGCCAGGGAGATTGGAGAAGAGTGCCACATAACTTGAAGACATATAATTAGCACTGCCAAGCACATCTCCCCAAGGATAGGCCTCTTTAAAAGCCTTGATTTCCAGGAATCCCTACAGAGAGCAACTTGTGTGTCCCAAGCACTTTTGCAAATTAGGCTGCTTATGTTGTCAGTGAGGGATCCTTGTGCAAATTTGAAATGTTGATAGACATATATCAGGTTTCTGCAGGGCTTATGCATGGTGACTCCTGTGGTCTTTGGTCATTCAAAGAATGCACTGACTGCAAGAAATATCTCAGTGTGTCCCATGGTCTGTCTGCATGTGGCATCTCATGTCACAGTAACCAAGCAGATAACTCTTCAATTGAATAGAAAACAGTTCTGCAAAAATGAGAGCTAGTGAGAAAGAAAACTGAACACAGGATGATAGAAAACAGCATGACAGAATTAATAGAGTCATCTGTTCATCAATTTCTGTTTGAAGAGTATGTCAAGTTCTTTTCTTTTGATTTGTAACAGATGGATCAGCACTTCTTCCAGGAATAAAGTCATCATCTCTTTGTTCCTTTTACTTTCTTTCCTTTCCTGCCTAGGACACATAATCAATATCTATAAATTTCTTCATTTTTAATGGTCCAATGTGAATTTTTTACAAAATACTGTTAGCTAAGTCTTAATAGGCAAAACACTTTATTTCCAGTGATCACCTGAAGGCATGTTGATCTCCACTTGTGCTCAGCACTTGGAGTGAAACTTTCATCTGATAAGAAAGGAAAGAGGAATCAGTGACCATGGTGTACCTTTATCTTATACCTCCATACAGGAACCTCTTTATTCCTGGGTAGGAAATACTGCAACTGCATTTTCACTACTACCTTTTTTGATATTAAATTTTAGGGTTTTCATTTAGAAACTGGCAACCAAAATATATTTACCTCGCTGTATGTGTTCCTGCTTTGGTAGGGATCATACAATTATAGTACAATCATTTGGGACCTCCCTGCCATGGGCACAGACATGTGTCACTATATCAGGTTGCATAAATCCCCATCCAACTGGACTTTGAACACTTCCAATGAAGGGATGTCTACAATCTCTCTGGGCAACCTGTTTCAGTGTCCCTCCCCCTTCAGCGTAAAAAATGCCTTCTTTATATCCAATCAAACTTCCCCCTCTTTCAGACATGGAGTTTTGAATCTTTCTATTTGCATTGCAAACTTGAGCATATTTAATTAAAATAAGAACAAAAGCCTATAAGCATTTCCAGTTACTTGGGTGTCACTAATCTTTGGATTAATTTTGTTTGGGTAGCTATAATTTCCATGTGATGCTATCGAATAGCAGTTCTCTGGGTTGTTGCTCCTAAGTAGGGATCTGCTGCAGGAGTGTTGTAGATGTGAGCTGGATCCCAGATGACTGTCTGGCTTCATGAACAAAACCTGAGTCATGCTTGGCATGCTGGGGAGAGCAAATCAAGATGAAGAGCACGCATTTATTGCATTGTGGAATATAAAAGGGGAAAATAAGAAATGAGAGAGCATGAATATGTGCATGTCTGCAGGTGTACTTGTGTTCACAAGCCTCTAACTCTAGAACTATTCATTCTTTGTGGTCAGGATATGGGTATTCAGGAGATCTAGGAAACATCGTTCATGGCCCAGCTGTGAGATAGCCTGAGTTCACTGTACCTCAGCAGAGCACTTGACCTATCTACTTTTAAACTGGGTTGCTTTTTCCTGTCATCCCTCTGATTGCACTGTTCCACTTTGAGTGCATCATTAAAAATTCCTTGGAACAGAGAGAGCCTGTTTCTCTCTGGCATGTCAGGTCATTCCTAATTCATGCCATAAGAACATTTGGGGAAGCATTTGCCTGAGAAGGGACTGCAAGCACATGTGAATTTTCTAGTTACTCTGCTGGTTACCTAGTTTTCTTTGCTGTTCCATGTTCCATCAATATTTGAAGTTCCCATTGGGTTCAGTTTCTGCTCGGGGATTTTTCTCAGTGTAAAAGAAGCAGAAGGTACTGCAGGGCTGTAGCAGTTCTGGTTGATATTTTCTTCTTGGAGGGGCAGTACTTTGATGTGAATTACTTGGAGAAGGCAGGATTGTGACAGTGTGCCTAAGGGCTGGCTATCAGACTGGAATGAATGAGAGCATATATGCATTAGCTGTGTGAAACACTGCAGTCCTGAAGTATATGCTTGTGAGTTTGTACAAGATATACAGCAGGCTTTCTCGGAGAAGGAATTACTGAGGTTTCATACAGGGAGCTCTTACGTGTATTGATAGCTGGCACTAGAGCTGTACTGTGACCTCCTGGCTTGCACTCTGCAAGAAATTCCACATACTGCTTTATCCTGCACTGGAGCTGTGATGCCGCTGAGCCTATAAATGCAAACATAAATGAAAAGCAGGGGGGAACAGTTCTGTGATGTAATTTGCTGGTCTTTTTGCTGCAAGGGCTGGTCACAGGTCAGCTTGAGGGTAATCCTTTCATCTTTCCACTATGTACGTCCAAAGGCACTCGTCATCAGTGATAGCCCTTCTCTTGTGAAAAATGAATTTACTGTTGCCAGTCCCACTGCATGGGCTCTGCAGGTGGCATTTCCAGGCAGTATCTTCTGGGATCTTTGGGGAGGTCAGGTGCCACAAAGGAATGCATTCAAATAGTAAAAGTAAAAGTAAAGATCAAATTATCAAAGGCAGCCATTTGCTTGCTTTTTTTTTTTTTTTTTTTTTTTCCATAACGCTTAATTGCAAATACAGATTGTGCTACCTGGGTTTGGGCCTGGAGTTTGGGCTCATTTATGCATCTGTGTGTATGTGCCTCGTAAAGGGATCAGGTCAGCTCATCTTGGGTAGACATGGTTTGATTCCAGCTCACATGCCAACAACCTTCAAAACAGACTGTGAAGTTCTAGGCCAAGAAGTAAAAAGGAGGATTTGAACAGTTTTTAATTTCTAATTTGATCTGACTGTTTAGTGCATGGGGATGTACGACATCGTTTGTATTATTCTATGTGTGGGCTGATCAGAGAAGTGATGGATCCCTTACTGTCATTCATGGAGCACAGCATTTCAGGATGCAACACCAGACTTGACAGCTTCTGGGAGAGAAGGTGGGTCTCTGAAGCAGATGGGAATCAAGCTGTAATTTTGATTTCCCCATCATGGGCCATGATGGGAACTGCTGCAGGCAAAGACATCAGGGCCACATGTTTGCTGAATGAAAAAGGACTGGAGGAGAGATCAGCTGGGACAGAATGACCCTGCTTTATACCTCCACACACTTTTTGAGGGGATTGAGTAATGCTTTGTGTGTGACTGAGGCCCCTGTACAGTCTTGTTCAGAGTTTTCAACTTTGATGTAGTGTATTTGCACTGGATCCTGATAAACTTGTTTAGAGCTATCTTGTAAGAAATATGGTTTGGCTAGAATTCTAGAACTGTATCAGATCATAGCTGATCACAAGACATCTCTGCAAAGCAAAAAGGATATGGAACCTTTTTAGAAATACATAGTTTTGATCAAGAAGAGGTTAAAATATACATTTAACAGCATTTCATTTCTCAATTTACAAAGATCTTTTTGAATGGCTTTCAAACAGGCAACAAAGTTGAAACAAAAGTGAGGTTTACAGGAGATGTATGATTCCAGAAGTAAGTATAGAGAGTGTTAGTTACTAAGACAGAACGCCTAAAACAATGCAACTTAATTATCCCAAGACAGATGTATAACAAATCCTCTCAAGATTAATTAAGGTCAACAAACCCATTGAAAGATCTCACAGAGGGTAAAAAATAGGAAGGTTCTTTAGTCATTAATCCAATTTTAAACCTTAAGGATCTTATAGAAATAAACTCAATAAGAGAGGAAGACAGAAAGCAGAGGAATGATTTACCCATAGAGCACAAAAGTTGCAACTTAGAGTTTGAAGGTTTTGGTTTGGAGACACTTTGATGACAGTCAGAATGAACCATTTCTACTCTTAACTTTACAAGAAATGAAAATGCAGGTATTATGAGCATCCTTAAAAAGATACCACTTTTGTGGGTAAAAATACGGTGTAAAAAAGTTTGGAAACAGTTATCAGGGTTAGTAATCATGTTTGTCTGCTGTCATGACTGCCCTTTGCTGTCCTGCAATCTGTCCATGCTAGTGCCTCGAGCTGTAGTATCCCCTCTCTCCTATCTCTTCTCCATAAAACATTCCTGGAGTTGTGGAAGCTCCTTTTTGTCATTCAGGTCAGGGCTGCATGTTGGCTAAGAGCTTGTGTCTCAGAAGGGGCAGCTGCCAGGATTGTTGAGTCAAGTTCCCAGCATCATGGGATTCAGAGTCATCTTGGACAAGTGTGTGGTAGCCAGTCCCCTCCACATCTTGGGGGTTTTTTGCCCTGTGAATCGACAGTCGTGCTACTTGCCATTTCCTGCATGCAGGGTGCATACCCAATAACACACTGTGTAGGTGCCAAATCTCTTCACTCAGTTGCTTGGATATAAATATTAACAGGGCAGAATACTTGACTTGGTGACCTAAGATGGGCATTGACTCAACAGGTTCTCTGCCGATAGCATTAGAATATGAACTCCTTTAAAAGCTTGACCTTTTAATCACGTACAATTTTTCAGGTTAAATAATAACCTTTTGATGGGTAGAAGAGACTTGGGATGGTCTAGGTTTTAAAATTCCAAGTGGTATCTTCAGTGGCAGCTTTTCATTCAGCTCAGCAGATCCTCACCTGCCCTAGCTGACAATGAAATTCTTTTGGCAATGAGAAGACATTTGCTTGTGAGTAAAGTGGACAGAAGCTCTGCAGGAAAAAGCAGTCTGAAAATATCAGTGAGATACTGGATTTATCAATGTAATGTCACTGGGTAATTCCAAAAACTCTCACCTGAGCTGATGAGTTGGAAAAGGAAGTACAAGGCAGTAGAAAAACATTTTGATAGGCTTCATAGTGCTTAATGATGTTATATTTTGAATTTGGGAAGGTCTCAATCTGATACAGACTTTTAGTGACACTTGCAAGGATTGGTGCCACTAAATCCCCATCAACACACCTCAGTGGCATCTGGTCCCACTAAACAATGCTGTAGCTCTCAAAATTCAACCAAGCAGAGAAATTTCTCAAGAAAGATCTGAGGATCTTATGACAACTATTTATACTTTGAGCTAAAAGGGACACCATCTTTGAAAGGTGTTTTTCACCATTTACCAGCTTCCATTGTTCAGATAAGAGTTGCAAAACCAGAGGCTCTTACAGTCATCACCAGTTTGCTTACCCATGACCATGGTGGTGGAGCCCTTTTTTTGCAGCAGCAGACTCCATACTTTATATATACAAATAAGAAACATGTAAAAACAAGGGTTTTCCACTGGAATAGTGCAGTTTCAGAAAGCAGAAACTTCATGGGCACGTATACAATTTGATGCCTTTTTCAATCGGAGGAACTGGAAGCAAATAGCTTGTTCATGTCATTTAAGTAACGCTAATTGTTTCTCTCAATTAGTTAAAACATTTAATTTTCATGCTATTTCATTTAATTCCATTGATACTTTTGTACTATTGCATTCATTTTATGCTAAAATGTTCTCTATTTTCTTTTATATTGCTTCAATGTTCATTTAAAGCATCCTCTTCTCTTTTTAAACAAAAAAGATTCATCTATATGCAAACACAGCCTTTTGGTATTTCACAAGTTTTGCAGGAATTTTTAAGTATTTTTAAGGTTCACAAGAAACATCAACTCTTGTGCTATTTTGCAATACAAATGCATTTCAAAATGACATAAGATCCCACTGAACAGAAATATTTTCTTCACGGTTCTAGTCGATAAATTGCTTTTGGACTGTTACAAGTACTGACAGGATGTATTATTACTTCTACTGGGTGGTATTTTTTCATTATGTCTTCAGTCCGAGTTCTGTCTAGAATGTGTTTAAGTACTCATTATATTGATCTTGTATCACAGGCTCATTTTAAAAAAAAAAAAGAGGTATGCATTATTCAGTTTTTCAGTGATCGTGACCACACACTGTATATAAAGGAGGGGGTCAATGTCTTTCCAAAGAGGCATTTCATGCAATTCCTATTCAGGTTATCCTAGCCCAGCACTCTGCTGTTTTGTTTTTGTGGTTTGTTCATTGTTGTTTTGTTTTGGGTTTGTTTCCTTTTTTTCTCTGGGTGGCATGTTATTATTTCTAATCACAAACCAAAGAGCTATTCCCATTAGTCAGCCATGTGGGCTTTCTGGTTTTGCTTGGGGGGGAGGGTTGGTAAGGTTACCCACATTCCTTGGAAAGGGCTGGGTTTTGTCATTCATCTGCATGGTTTCTCAGGATAGCTGGGGTAGATATGGTGAACAGGGTATTTCAAAGCAAGTTTGGGCTGCACAAGCAACACCCTGAGTTAACATCCAGGGTTTCTGGCTCTTTGGATGTGTGCATACTTCGGAGTATTCTGCAGCCTACAGTCAGCTCAAATCCACAGACACCACCACACCACCTTCATCTGCAGATGGTGTTTGCCCCAGCCCTGAGGACGTGACTCTTGATTTCAGTTTGCTTCTACTGCAAACATCTTGCCTTTGTTAATAACACTTTTGTCTGATCAAATGTCCTTAGTTTCTCAGTGAGGCCTGTGATTTACATGCTGGCCAGTGCTAGTCACTCTTTTGTACTCTCTCAGATCAAAGGTAATCAGGAAAGCACTGAGGCGGAGTGGAGATGCAGTGCTTTACATGAAGCAGCTGAGCAGAACCAACTCTAGTGGCTAGATGTACACTAAATCTGGGTTGGTAGGTTGTTGGTGGGTTGGCCAAGGCTAGAGCTATAAAAATAACTCTCTTTTGGACTGTTCACACACAACATTTTGATGGTGAGGACTGTGTATTAGCAGTTTCAGAACAGCTTGGTTTTAGAATTGCATTTTGAAGTTTAGTCTTCATGCAGTAATTGTGACTGAAGACTTATGATTTAGATTTGTGGTGAGCAAGAACACCGCCTTCCCTCTCCCCCATGCTGCCCCAGTGGTCGATGAGAAGAAAACCTACGTAAGGTGTGCTCCAAGTGTACCTTCTACACTTACTTTTACAATCCTTGTAGTATGTGTATTTTGGTTTTTTGTTCACTGCAATTAACAAGAAAGGATGAATCTGCTCTCCTCTGTGATTCCCAGAATGGGAAGAAATGTTGCAGGTTTGTTTTTTCTCATACTAACTCAGAGCAGCATAACCAGCCAGGCTTTTAGTGAAATGTGTAGCTGAATGTCCAAGCTTCTCAAGGTAACCCTTCCCCTGTATTCCTGCTGTGAACTCATCCCTAAGCCTCCTGTGTGTGATGGTAGGACACAGAAGAGGGAAGAAGAGTAGCTGTGAATTTAACTGTTATCCCTGCTTCACAGAGTATTTACAGTACTTCTCTCTGCTGTCAAAAAACAAGTACCAGAGATTATATGCTCCACAGTTATTGGGAAATTGTTTTCCTATTTATTTTATGCTCTGAGTGCTCTTAGGACTCAGCATCAGTACTCTGCATTAAAGAGGAAGGCTAAAGAAAGATATAGTATTTTGCTTGACTTGTCTCCTGTGCTAACAAAAGAAGCAAACCAGAAGGCACAGCTCGTATAAAGTCCACAGAACACCATGTTTCTTTTTCCTGAGGTTCTGCATAGGAGCAAGCCAAGTGTAAAAAAAACCCCACAAACTGAAATGTTAAAATAAGCATTTCTAATGGTGTTGTTATGGGATCATTTGCTGTCGCAATGACACTCCATCAGCAGGTCTGAAAAAGGTGAAGGATTCTTTGGCCATGCTGGTCCAGATCTTTCATGGCACATTTTCCACTGCAGATGGTCATGTCAGAGCTGGAGGCAGTCAGGACAAAGGAAAAAAAAGTGTTACCCCCTCCCCACCCCATCCCCCCAAATTATAGTTTCCAAGGCTACAAAACTGAGAAATAAAATCGAAGGCATGACTGTCATTTGGTGTCACAGAAAATGTTTTGCTAAGTGTTCCAGTAAAGATGATACAGTAATGGTGTCACATTGTGCATTTATATGTCACAATGCTTTTTACAGTAGCTATAGACTTTCAGATGCACTCCTTGATAATCCTGCAATTTTATCATCAGGGAGTGATAACCTCTCAGATATGAAAGCTGATGTCAGCGTCTTCTGCCACTTTGATCTGCGTGAGCTGATGCCTTGAAAATTAATGAGAATGCTACACGTGAAATCAAAATCAATCTGCTGTGGATTCTTTCCTCTCTCCGCCTTTCCAGGAGGGCTGGCAGGGGGAGGAGGTCTGTGAGAGACATGCGTTATCAAATCTGAAGCACGGCACAGTATAAAGGCTGTAATCTCATCTCAGGATTCTTATGGCTTTAATAAACTCTTCATGCTTCATTCTTGCAGTTTACTGCATCATAGGGACCCCTCTGCAAAATTGCAGCCGTAAATTTTCCCTTCTGCTGGACAGATTTTACTCCCTTGCTTTGGCATATATGTCATCCTGCTTTCAACAGAGTGGAGACATGACAAAACTGATTAAATATTTGTATTACCTTTTCAAAATATACAGAGAAAAGTAATTTCTTAGATGGAGGAAAAGAAGGCAAAACCATTGTTGAGCATAGTTGATGGAGACTTCTTAGTGCTTACAAACAGACAGCAAAAAGTAGAATTCAACTTCTGTCACCTCTGGGGATGAAAATTCCTTGTCGCTTGATCTGAGATTGGCAAAATATCTCTATTACCATTGGCATTTGGCAAAAGGTATTAGTCAATCATCCAAAAAAGCATTATTGTCCTGCCATCTGCTCCCACATCTGCTTAAGCCCTGATGGCCCCCAAGAAACTGTCTGCCATTAGCAGTGATCCCTAAAAATAAAGTCCTTTTTACTATGAGTGAGTGGGCTAAGTAGACCATGTTCTCCCTTAAGATGCTGGTCTGGCTGTGATTGCACATTAATTGTGTTTGGGGCTGACAGTTGTGGATTGCAGTAAGTGTTTGTTGGCCTCTGCTGGAGGAATATGTGGGGTGGAGCCTGCTTCATCTCTGTTCTTCCTCTCCAAGGCCCAGGCATAGCCTCAGCTCACCCTGCTGCTGGCAAAGCTTCCTCCTGTGCTACACCTACAGCTCACTGGGGCCAGCTGATGTGGCGCAAGGCTGGCAGCAGCAATTGCTGCTGAACTGAGCCCAGCAAGGTGTGACACCTTTGTGTCCCTGCTGCTGTCACCCGTTCCCGGGAGGTGAGCACCGAGGGCTGCGGTTTCCTTGGCAGCAGTGCTAGAGCAGAGATGGTTTCAGCGTTCTGCAACCATGGGATATCTGTGCCTCCCGTTTTCCAGCAGGAAAGGCATCCCCAGAGCTGGCAAGGGAGGGAAATTGCAGAGTGTAGTTGGAGTCAATACAGCTGGCAGGCGCCTGTGAGAGCAGTTGGGTGCACGCAAGTGAGTGAGCATCAAACCACCAGTCTGAACTGGAAGAAGGAATCTCTGGGCACTCTGTGCATGCATTTAGATTGTAATCTGCACTACATGGAAACTGTACTTACAGCTAGGAGTAAGGTTTTATGTGTTTGGTCTTCCTTGCATGCTGTTTTCAGTGTTGAAATGGGGTGACAGTGTGACACTAGTAAAATACGTGCTTTATGTTTTGACAACTAGGAAACAAACAGAACCTTTTTTTTTTTTGGGGGGGGGGGAGTGGTTTGAGATGATTAGACGTCCTTTTACATGGGCAATGACCTTAAGAGCTCCATCTCCATTTTCCTAAAATTCTCCAGTGAGCTGCAGAAAAAGTACCATGCATCACAAAAGTTTTCCATTATGAAAAACTGCTTAGTACTAAAACTTTAAAGTTAAAAGCACTGCCCTTACATTTCTTTTGTTTCAGGGACTTGTGTGCAAATTAATCATGACAAATATATAGAAGGCTCTTTTACTGATAATGAAAAATAAATTTAAATAACCCTGGTGCCTTGGTATAAATGTCACGAAGTCTGAAAATGCAAGTCTAGAGTACCAAAACTCAAAGGTCTTCAAATTAAAAGCCAATTTTAAATTTGCAGTTATCATGCTGGTTTCAGCAGGGAGCAAATCTAGAAGAATGCAGTGCATGAATTGAAAAAGCAGAGAAGATTTATGTGTCTGCATTACTATTGCCAAAAGAATATTTTCCTTCTTTATTTTTAATGGCCCATATAAAGTCTGAAGATTCCAAAGGAAAGGAAGAAAAGATACTAACACTTAAATATGAAGAAAAGCATGCAAAATAAATATTTCATAGTTGAGGAGGCATGTAAGATGGATGGGAAGGAAGATGGATAGACAATAAGTAGAGTTTCTTCTGGCCTTATTTCCTCTTGTCCTACAAATCTGATCACCCATTCTGATCATCCACATCCATGCTGGGTCCCATTGGTGTGTGGCAGTGCTTCTGCAGGTTCCGCACCAGGTCTAGTTGCATTTGTAATTTGTAAATTAAGACCAGTGATTAAGCCCTTCTGTTTCAGCCAGGTGCAACCCTCAGGCAGCTCAGCAGTTATATACACTCACATGTATATTCACAGTGTTCCTAGGACCTCTGTCTTTCCATAAAGAAAAGTTAATGTTTCAATAGTGTCTCACTGATGTTTTGCCTAACAGGTTGTAACAAAAAAAAAAAAAAAGGTGATTGAAATATGGAACACCAGATTCTTGTTCTCAGTGGATAGAAAAAAAAAATAAAATTAGGATTTCCAAAGTACTTGTGGGACTTTGGAAGACTGGGTTGTTAGGAATTCATTAGGAATTCATAGAGCTGGACAGGAAAGTATTATCCAAAAGATATTTTAGCAGAGAATATGATTCCTGCTGAATTGTCAAAGGCATTTTATTTCCAGTGGCAAAGCTGAGAAGTCCATTTCAGGTCACTTTCAATACCTGGACTTTAGGTGTCTATGGATCTATGAATAAGAGGCTAGGGTGTACATTCTTCTGCTAACTTGTATTTCCAGCCCTTCCTGTCTCCTCTGGACAGAGTATCCGAAGTACTGATATTTCCAATGTGCACTGTGCTAAAGTACCTGTAACTGAGCTGCACCTCACAGCCTGACACCAAAATAGATGTAGTGCTTTAGGGAAGATGCAGTTCATAGTAGGATCTTGGGACACAAGCAGGGCAAAGAACTACAACTTCCAGAAGCCACCTTGGGGATCTCAAATGAAGTAGCAGCCACTGTAGCATCGCTCTGTCAGTTTTAGACAGACAAGGACTGCACTGATGAACCTTCACATCCCATTGCAAGGTCTATTTGCTCAAGGCTTTCCTTGAAGGAGAGAGGTTATGTGCTGAACTGATTTGACAAAGAAAGCATCAATGCCAGTTCTGCAGTCCTTTATGAATTCGTAATGTTTTAAATTGAAATACATTTGTTCAGAGCCTGCCATGAGTGTATATATATCCATCAGAGAGGAAAATAAAGTATCATGCTCTTTCTGATCCACCAGCAGCTGTACAGAGGCTGTTGCTCTGTGTCAAGTGTGCTACTTAACCAGGTGGAACAGGGGCAACAAAAGTTTTCACAGCCACGTCCTCCTTCCATTTTCCTGCTGTGTTGATTGCTGCTTTTCCAAGGTATTGAGTTCAGAGTTAAAACTTGCCTGGGCATTGGAAATTTTCAAAGATATCCAGGACAGCTCACCACCCAGTTCCCACACCAAATCCTACACATTTCAGGATCAAGATATGAGTCTCCTCAGTCAAATAAGATGCTGTTTCTTGCAGTTTTCTTCAGTCCTTGTAGTTGTACATGCAGGAGCAGAGCAGGATTCCAGAACAAGTCATTGCAGGATCCAAGGGAGAAATGAATGGATATCTGCTAAGCAGGAGGGTGTCCAGGAGAACATATTAGCCAATTTACTCCCCAGTACTCCCATCAGACCTGTTTTAGTGAGATTTGTGGTCTGTGCTGTGTCCTAGAGTACCAGAGGATTCAGTCAGTGTAAAGCAATTCTTGTTCATAGGAAACACTGCACTGTCTTTGGTTTTGAGCTGGGTATCTCAAGAGCCAAAGGCGGGCTACAGACTTGGAAGCAGTGTTTGGATTGTCTCCTCTCATTGTCATGCATTGTCCCTGTCACTTGGCATTTGCTAGTTTTCTGTCCATTATGCTTGCTCAGCTACTTCATCTGTTCTAATAACTAAGCTACAAGAAACAGGTTAAGCTACATATTAATGTTTCAGTGCAACACTGCAATTTGATAACAATAAACAGAAGCTTTTATGAGGCTGTAAATGTCTCTTCCATTTATAAATATTGTACTATAACTGCAGGCTCTAGGGTTATCAGGCAGTCAAACCTTTCATCAAAGCCAAATAGTTCCTAAAGTACCACTCTTAAAAATCTTTTGCAGGCATTAATGTTTCATTAGTTCTCTCAAATGAGTCTCCTTGGGAATCTGTATAGCAAGTAAAATCTAGCTCTAACCCATGGAAAAATTAACTGCATTTTTAATTCCCTTCTTTAGAATTTACTCCACATAGCTTGTGGTGGAACATAGCTGGTGTTCCAAATGTACTCAGCTTAAAGGGTAGCAGTAAAACTAATAACATATGTACAAATGTGCATTATACCAATGCACACTCACACTCCAGCCAGGATTCTTTCTGCCCATCCAACTCTCCATCTATTCCTTGCTTTTCCATGGAGGGGGACTTCCTGCCTCTGCTTAGCCAAGCCAAATTTAAGGAAACTACTCTGAAGTTGGACCCACAGTGCAACAACCAAGAAGGCACTGTCCAGGTATTTGATTGATAGATTCTCAAGTAGCAGGGACCACTGTGACTTCCATAAATACACATTGTTTCTATCCAATGTACTTGAAACAAATTGTGCCAGCAGCACGCACAGCCTGTGTATTCACCATTCCTTTCTACCTCCAGCCTTGTAGAATACGTATCCTCAGTTCCTGCTCAGTGTTTAAATGTGCGTAATTGGCAACCTGTTGTTGCTGCACGTTGGCATGGAGCTTGATAATTGGTGTGAAAGAAAATTATTAGGGCATCTGTAATGGCTTTATCTCAGTTCCTATCTAGCCTTCCAAGCAGTGCTTAACTTTGTGCAGCTTAAACAGGAAACTTTTAATATAAAACTCAGATTGAACCTGCGTCTTTGAATTCACAAAAGGCTCACAGTTTTTCCTCTGTGAGCAGGTTTTTGGGGGATAGTCAAGGCCTGAATTCATCAGTAGATATGCTTTGTAAGCATTTGTGGTGTTACAAGGCCTCCTAGGGGTAGAAACAACAGGAAATGCCTGCATGCTGCCTTTGTTGGGATGTTGGGATTTGGCATAGTAGATGCTGGAGGGAGGAGAGAGGTAAGGGAAAGGCAGGAGCATGTCAGGAAGGTGCATCTCTGGGTGCCTGGCTGCAGGTGTGGCAGTGGGCGTGAGCAGATGAAGTCCCAAGATTTATACTGCTGTCCACACTACTGGTGTGAATAAGGTTGTAGTTCAAAGTACAGTGAGCTGAGCTGTTCCTTACTTGGCCACGCCCTGCTCAGTGTGACCTTGGCTCTCCCAATTCAGAGAACTTTGGATTTTGGGATGAAATGAACTGCTAGAGTTGGGAAGAAGTGTGAGCCTGTCTTTGAGAGTGAGCTTGAACGTGGCTATACCTGACGTCAGCATGTCTGTAGATTGCTGCAGAATGTCTGCATTCATCTCATTCCTCTCACATCTCTGTTATTGAACCAGTTGCAAGTGTGTTTACTGATACCCAAAAGCATTGGTAAACAGGGAGTCAGCAACAAAATGGTCACATATCTGACAGGTCCCCCAGGAACCTGATTGGACTGGTTAGTCTACAATATCTGTTTCTGTAGTCTGGAAGAAACTGTTCAGTCTCTGACCAAAAAAAAAAAAAAAAAGAAAAAAGAATTATAGAATTAGCAGAATGAAAAATAGTAACGGGCACGATCCCATTGTGATCCTACTGATGGTGTGGAGTGTCTCATAAAATGGTGTCTCAGGAGAGGAGCTGAGCATCGCAAGAGTCGCAGCAGACAGTGTGAGGCAATGACTTCTGCAAACACCTGCCTGCAGCAAATCATTGTAATAGGGCACAGGGATGCTTTCTTGGGCCACGTGCTGAAAGCATTTGTCCTGCAATGTCACATGATCATCTGCAGTGAGTGCAGTGAATTCACTCTCCAAGTTTTCCCTTTCTTTCTCTCACACTTGATAAAACTGCTGTCTGTGGCAGTGACAAGGCAACATGTAAATACCTTGCAGAAGAGTTATTCATCATTAATGCAGGCAGTTTGAAGTTGTAATCAAACAGCATTTGGCAGGAAAAAGTTTTTAATGAGAATGGCATTAAAGAATTTAATTTAAAACACGTGAAGGGATTCTTCTTTGCACATGCCTCTTGCTTCTCAGCCTTCCAGTCCTTTTTCTGTCCATTAAAGGGTTAAAAAGAAAAACAGAAGGTCATTTGGGGTTCATTGATTTCACATAAAGTCTTTGCCACTTAGCTCCTCACAAACAAGAGCTGCAAAAAGACTTTAGACTCAGGGAGAAGTGCAGCAGGGATTTTTGATACCAGAAATCTCTAGGGGAAAAAAAAGCATCATGAAAATAATTGGCTGGAAAATGAAGCTGGCCAAAACAAGTATATAAATAAAGTGGAAATGTTTAACAGGGAAGGAACAGCTAACCTCAAGCTGGGGTGAATGATCTTTCTGTGACGTCTCTCTAAAGCAACTCCTAGTGCTCAGTCAGGAATTACAGGGTCGATGCAGAGATTATTTGGTATTGATCTTTGGCCTGGCTTTATGCAGAGCATAAGCCTGTAAAATTACAATGGTCCTTGCAAATTTATTAAAATGGCTTAAAATTTATTAATCACTTTGGAAATGCAGGTCATGGACTCTGAACTGGAATAATAAAGCTTTAAGCCACTACCAATTATCTGAGAAGTTTGTACAACACGATGGTTCAATTGCCCTGTGTGCAGGTTTCCCAGCTAAACTGCAGCCAGACCACATTTGCCATCTGTCCTTTCCTAAGTCAATGATGTTTCCAGCCCTCCCCAAATTCACACTGTACCCCACCATCAACAATTATTCTCATTAGTGAGGTAAGTCTGCAAATTTTTACAAGGATATTTAAATAGATTATTATTATCAGAATCCAAATATGCCAGACATGAGAAATGGGAGACATTAGAAAAAGCTATGGGCACACATTACTGTTCAGGGGAACAGCAGGGGGGTGTTTTCTTATCTACACAGTAATAATGGCTGTGCTGTCGTATCCCATTGCTCCTGATAAAGGAAGAGGTCATTGTCGCACATATTTTTTGACAGAATGAGGTCGTTGATGTTATCTCTGATTAGCTGAATAATGATCATGACAGATTCTTAGTTGTCTTACCTTAGAAATGACAGGCTGCTTTCCTATCCTGGCTGACCTTTTTTCCTTAAGGGGAACTGTACTCGCAAAGCAGCCACAGAAACTGAGAACTGTGGGGGCTGGGTTTTCTGCTCTCTCCTTGTGCAAGGGTAGTGTAAAGAAAAGGGGAAGAAACTTGAGTGGCTGCTGTAGCAGCAAGCACTCCTGTTTATCCTGCAGTACCCATGAAGGATATGATCTCTGTGGAAGAAATTCCTCCGCCTCAGCTGTGGCAGATTGTTGCCCCTCAGATGAGGAAGGAGAGCTCCTTGCAAGGTTATTTTATTAGATCATCTGCTTTGCCCTCAATAGCATCTCAGCCCTGTGCCCTGCTACCGAGCATAATAATGTGACTAAAACACCTCTTAACATTTAACAGCCCCATTAATTTTCCATTGATGCACCACACAGACTAAGGGATTTGCACCCTTGACCTTGGGCATCTAACACATAAAATATTAGATTATGTTTTTGCAACTCTTTTGTACACTCTCAGTCTTTCAGTGCTGGGAGCACAGATAGTTATAACCAGCTTAGTCAGGCAACATAAAAATTTAAACTTTTCTGGCATAGACAAGGCTAGAGACACAGGAGAAATTCAATGTCCTTGTCTTGTTTAATAAGTCTGCAAGCTTGAAAGTCTTATTAAGCATTCAGAAAACAGAACGTGACACACTTAAAGAAAGTTTGTGGAAATTACCTTTTCTTTTTTTTTAAATTCCTGTTGAAGTCTCCTTGAGAAATTAAGACTGAGAACAGAATTCTCATTTTTGGTGCCTTACAGTAATTTGGATTGAATGTGAACTGTTTTCCTTTCAATTCAGCTAGCTAGCAAATGGAAAACATATTTTGTTTGAAAAACCTTTAGGGAGCGAATAGAAATGAAGTTATTTTAAACAACCACTGCATTACAGAAGTAATATAAATGAGGTTCTGTTTTCCTGTGGAACTGCTATTGAATTAGACTTGAAATGCAATGAACTAGATCAGAGACACACCCTATAAGGAGCAGTTAAATCATAGGGAGTAGAGAAGAATTTTTAAAGTTAGAGCTAGAGCTGACCTCTATCTGTTCTCTGGATCACCCTTCCTCCCTGCTCACCATACTTGGATAAATTTGGAGGGCTCAGTGTATGTTCTTAGCTACTCTCTTAAGCAGCTCATGGGAACTAATAAATCACTAAGACCTCATGAGGGCAAACTTTAGTGAGTTAAGTGACTGCTTTCCCGGAAAACTCCTTCAGACACTTCTTTCTTTATTTCCAGCAGGAAGAAGGATGAGATGTAGATACAGAGTCTGGAAAGCACAATTAAGCTCTCAGATGAAGCACGGTGCTGTGTTTCTGAGATGAGTGTGCCACATGCAGCACCTCTCAGGATCTGGCAGGGAAGCAGGGGGGCTCTGGGACCCTCAGCAGTGTCTCTGCTGGGTGGTGTCAATCCTAACCACCTGCAGAGCCCTTGGGGCTTTCTAGGCACTGTGAAGGTCTCATGCTGCAGGTTTTTTTGAGGCGTATTCTAAGCAACAGCACCTGTTTTTCTTTAAATTAAATGACTCCTTCTTTTCTATCCTGTTAGGAAGCTAACTCAAAGAGCTGTAGTGCTCCAGCTCATCATCTGCTATCATCCACTACCATGAAAATAGAACAGCCCCTTTGCAGAAAAGAGAGGGGGCAGTCTGGGATGGAGCAAAAATAAGCTGACAATCGAAAGTTATAACCACAAAGAGAAAGACAAAATAATATTTTCTGAGGTTGTTATCAGGGAAAGTTAATAAAGCTCTAATGAATATTAATTTATCCCCATATAGATTGCTAACTTCTGTGCTTTTGCTGACATGGCGAGCTATCAGTATTTAAATGTCTAGTATTCCTTTTGATTCACCACAATTAATGTTTCATGGCATGTATGTGAGTTTATAAATTAAAAAATTTAATTACAAGTCATTGTTCTTGGGGTTTTTTTGTAAAGACCGAATGGCAAACGGAGCTGCAAAGCCGTGCCATGCTCGGAGTCAGGATGCTGATATAAATATGAAAATGATGATGCTAACTAAGTTATTTCCTTTTAAATCTCTTCATATCCTGAATGGAAACATGGCTTTAGATGAAAATGCTCATTATACAAATTAGATGGATGTTATTATTGAGCACATTAATAATTTTTTCTCCAAATGTTCACTTTACAAATGTAATTATTTTTAATCATACTGGTTCCACTAAATTAGAGATTTGGTTTCCCTTTACACTCAAATTCAACGTCTCTGTATTTAAAAGCACATTATTTTTTATAGATTATTTCCTGTCATTTTACTTCAAAAGCACCTGATAAAATTTCAGTAAATGTGATTAAATAGCACAGGAAAGTTGCCATGGTATTTTTCTTCCTTTCAGCCTCATAAAATCGCTGATTTCTCTATGGCCGATTTGAGGCTTCACAAGTGTGGGTGTGTAATTAACCTGATTTCTTAATGAGTGAATTGAAAACATATTTTCTTGCAGTTCAGTGACTGATAGAAAGCTATTGAGTATTTAGCCCTGGCAGAAGATCAGGACAGAGCTTGTATGACAATCAAATACCAACCATAGCTTATTTTGAAGTTTCATAAGGTACTTAGTAGACCTTGTTGACACCTCAAAACCAAGCACAAATTCTATCTTGTGCTTAAAAAAATCCCAAATCCTCAAACCCATGGGAGATTTTACGACCTGCTTTTTCCCTGGTCATTTGCAGCAGAAAAAGCAGCCCAATATCTTGTGTTATCAACAACCATCTGGCAAAATTTCATTTTCTAAGATTTTCAGCTGCTTTATGAGGAACAACAATTTAACTCCACATTGAAGACTGTGCAGGCTCACAACCAGATCCAGTCATTTTCAGTATTGCCTCTCTGTTAGTGTGTATAATTAATATGGACTTTGAGACATTAAGCAACAAACTCTGTAACTGGAAGATATTTCATGTGCAGATTAGGAAGTAACCATCTGCCACATTCTTTATGCAGCACTGTGGTCTATTTTAGAAAGACAAGAAAAATCCCAACATATTCACTGTTTTGCAGAGACCAAGTACGTTCCCAAGAGAACCTGGCTTTGCCTTTGCTGGAAATGTACTTCAGCTACAAGTGTAAATATACACTCTCTATGCATGTTTTCTACAGAAATTTTGCTAATATTTTAAAGAATAATGCTTCTGTGAGATCCTGCATTTAAAAAAGTTTAGCAGAAGTTAAAAATTNNNAAACAAAGAAAAAGCGAGGGGGGGGGGGGGGGGATGAGGAAAAAATTAGCAACTATCCCTGCCTGATGTTGCATGCTACAGTGGTTTGGTGGGTTGATTCCCAAACAGCACTTCAGGGATGCCTCCCCATTCAGCTTATAAAATCTTTTTTTTTTTTTTTTT